>JANVCC010000018.1:36357099-36591262 GCA_025345505.1 Todiramphus chloris collaris | reverse complement strand
TTCTTCCTCCCCCAGCTTTGTATGCTCAGCTTGACACGCCACGATACAGAATACCCCTTTGGTCAGTTGGGGTCAGCTGTCCCAGCTGTGTCCTCTCCCAGCTCCTCAGTGGTGGGGTGGGGTGAGAAGCAGGAAAGGCCTGGACTCTGCGTAAGCGCTGCTCAGCGGTAACAAAAACATCCCTGGATTACCAACACTCTTTTCAGCACAAATCCAAAACAGAATCATACAAGCTACTATGAAGAAAACTAACTAGCCCAGCCAAAACCAGTATACATGGGCAGAAGACTGGGCCAGTTAGACACATATCCACATGCTTTTTGCATGCAAAAAGACCATGTCCCACCTGCTTACTAAGTCAACCAGACGTTATTTGCCATGATAGTACTACCAGTGAACGTGAGCTAGTATCTCTTAGGAACTATGTAGCTAAAGCTGAAGCGAGTAGTTCACATGCAGTTCTTGAAGACTTGGGATAATATATCTATTCTTAAGAAGATATAGATAAAGCTCCATGTGTTGGACTGAAAGAGCAGAGACTTCATCGTTCTCAAGATCGTTTCCAGACATTGTCTGTATTCAGCAAAAGTTCAGCCAGTTATGGAATCCACTGAAATGCTCTTGCATCAAGACCTGATTTGAACTTACTCTTATTTTCCTTACTTGAGTCTTTTGAGATACATATACACCTCGGGGAACAGGCTTTTCAAACCTTGCATTAAGTATCAGAAAAGAAACAAATGTGGTGGCTGCACTAGCCACGACAGTACTAGATAGTACAGAAATCTGTGGGAGTGGTGGCACAGAGTCTCTTTCTTGGCTGAGAAGCTGGCTCAAAGGTTTCCAACACTGACGGATTACACCAGGAAGAATTTATGTCATGAAAACTATTCATAAGCAAAATACTGGACAACATCCAAGAAAGATGGAGGAAAGATTGCTAAAGCTGGGAAGTACAATGTGTACTAAGTATTTAATAGGAGGAGAGTGAAGGGAGCAAGTGAGTCAGACAATAAACAAGCAGTGGAGGTGGAGCCCTAAATAAATTTAATCAGACAGTAAAAATCATGAAAAAAATTAGAGAAGAGTGAAAGGAAAATATCAAGAGGCTGGAAGTGAAATAAGGTGCAGAGAGTATGATGGATTAAAGTTGCCTTAATTTGAAAATGAAACCACAGGGAGTAATATTTATTGGGCTGTGGAAACTCATAAAGTGCTCTCTATCCTCCTTCATTCAGCGCGTGATTTTGGGCAACTCAGCTTCAAAGTGCAGCAGAAAATTATTTGTAGGCACAATGTGTTCTGCACTTGCTGATTTCAAAGGTCTATTCCAGCCTCAACAACAATTCTGTGTGTAATTCTGTTATTTGAGCCTGATACTAAATTTTTATGTGGCAGCCTCCCACTGCCACAGCACTGGTGCAGATGGTATGGAGATAAAGCACAGTCTTGAAAAGTCTTGCCCAAGCAGTCTATGGCTAAGCCATTAACTGAAACCGGCTGCTACTCGAGAAACCATGAGCTGAAACCACTTGGTACTTGAGACCATTCTTTCTTGCTCATATACGACTCTACATAGTGGCATGATTAGATAGGTCATCCCAAAGCACCTATCACTAGAAGAAGACCAGGGCTTTGTAAGACATTGTTTACAGCTGTGGATAGGACCCAGACCCATGCATATGTGCCTAGATGCTTATGCTTGTTTGTTTTCAGAAGCTCTATGACTTTCACCAAAGACAGCTGTTTAGTGTTTGCACCAGTAGGATCCATGCTATAAGAGCTGACTGGCTTCAATAGCTTCAAAGATCTCTCTCTATATGCTAAGGATTACTATACCATCTGATGCTGTGTAGAGCATATACTGTTAGGTGTGGAATGAGTTACCTCTGGGAGATGAAAACATTGTAGCCATGCTGGTGTGGCTCTGTGTTGGGAATTACGAGCCTTAGTAAGAGACATTGCTACGAGTCAGCTTCAGGGACATGCAGACACAGCTTTGGGGATATAAACTAGTGCTTTGTGCATTTGCCAGAAATATGTTCAGCATGGTCAGTGGAGACATAGTGATAGAGGGTTTCTAACTCGGCATCAACATTGTTAGCTTCTTTGTTCTTTCTACTTGCTTCAGTTCTTGTATAGGCATGTACAACCAGGGCTTCAGAAACTCACAGAGCTTGATTTGAAGTGGAAGCTGTCTTTTCAATGCAGTAATGTTGTATTGTGGGTTAACCCTGGTGGGCAGTTAAGCATGACACAGCTGCCCGTTCACTTCCCCCTCCCACAGCCAGTGGGGCAGAGGATGATTAAAAGAAAGAAAACTTGTGGGTCAAGATAACAACTGTTTATTGAGCGAAGGAGAAGTGGAAGAAGAGAGAAAGAAAACAAAAGAAATGATGCAAAGGCAACCACTCACCACTGCCCACAAGTGGACCAATGCCCAGCCATGAGAAGAAAGAAAAAAAAAAAAGGATGTCTGTTCTCCCTAAACCCCCTCCTGTCCACTTTGTTGCTGAGCATGACGATATATGTCATGGAATATCTCTTTGGTTAGTTTGGATCACTTGCTTGGTCGTGTCCCCTCCCTACTCTCAATCTATTTCCTGGCAGGGGATGGTATGTAGAGTTGAGAAACCAAGAAGGCCTTGACACTGTGCAAACACTGTTCAGCAATAGCTCAAATACTAGTATGTTATCCACACTGTTTTGGTCACAAATCCAACAAAAATTATTGTATGAGCTACTATGAAGAAAGCTTAAGTCCATTCCAGCCAGACTCAGTACACCATACAAGAAGAATTTTACCTTGAGGGGTCTATGTTGGAAAAATGCTGTTTAATATTAGTCTTCCAGAAGAGCTCCCATGCCAGCTCACCATGTTCATCTCACCATGCCCCATACTCTGTATCTCTCACCTTCATTTCTCCGTCATGTCCTAACAGGAACAGAAGACAACAAAATCCTGAAGTAAATGTAACTGAAAAACTTATTTTCTGAAGAATAGATTTATTAAAGTTTCTGGTATACTGATATGATCTCAGCAAGCACCAATACCTCTGAATTCTGGAAGAGGTTAATCTAAACCCTACATTTAGGCAAATAGTTGTACAACTGATCTAGCTTTTCCCTGCAGGGAAAGATGGGGCTCATTGTGTTGTGGAATCATATCTGTCTGAAATGTGCTTTGTAGGTACCCTTTCCCTGCCTCCTCCCCTTCACCATAAGCAGCAGTGAGCTGACCACGCTAGGCTTGGCCTCAGGATAGTTAAGGAAGATTAATCACTCCTCTCACCTTTCTGTCACCCCCAGCTACATATAAAGATAGAACACCTTTCCATTCATCAAGCCAGATCAACAATGGCAATTACTGAAAAACCAGATGCGTGGAGCAGGAGAAATTGCATTTCCTACAACATGTTTAACGATGAGGATTGTCCCACTTTTGGGGCACTCGTAATCAGAAGGTGAAAAACTCAGGCTCACACACCATGTGACAGCAAGCAGATTACATTGCTATGCAACTGATGAAGAAGTGTTTAAATTCAAATCTTACCCTCCCAGGAGGGGAGAGTAATATTTGATTTACTTCTGGATGAGCCTTGTTTATTTTTTTCTCCCTGCTGTTAGGGATGTCGTAACACTTAAAAAGGAATGGAGTGTGTTGTACAGCTTACAATTCTCCCATTGCAAAAGAGGGGAAATTTTTCTTAAGATGTGAAGTAAAGAATAAGAAGCTGTAGTTCTGTTAAATCATTGCTTTATTACAGCAAAAACCATCTTTTTCTTTCCTTTCCATCAATGCCAAGTTTAACTCACAGATACATAAATCTTACAGTTTGGGCTTTTCAGCTAGTAGATTTTCTATCCAAATTAACAGTAAACAGCAGTTGTCCATTCACCTGCTTGCTGAATATGATCACTTATCAATGAAGCTAATGGACAGTGTCTGGGTACTGCCTAATCTATAGCAATGGCAGATTTACAAGTGTTAGCTGCCAGAAATAACTACAGGATACAACTGACAATAAATAAGAAAACATCTAGAAGATGTTAAAACGAGCTGATAAAAAGGTTATGCACATACATGTGCCAGGACACAACCTAAGAAGGTTATGTCCTGGCACATTTTCACTACTTTAGCCTTTTCTTGCCTGCATCTCATCTCCTTGTCCAGACTGATCTATTCTGTACTTATCCTTTTCATTTTGAAGACAACAGCAGTTACAGCTGGGAAAGGAACATGGAAATCAGAAGCAATAGCAGTAAGCTTCAGGAAAACCCTGATGGTTGAAGATCTACCCCAAACAAAGATTCACCTTATCACTGAAGGCTCACTGGGGAACAGACTTCCAGAGCAATTAGCTCCAGGTCAGCAAGACTCAATAAAGATATTTTCAGTGGTCCACGCTACAGAGCAATGATTACTTTGGAAAAAAAAAAAAAATAAAAATCTTGCCTTGAAAGACAAAAGAAAAAAATAATAGCTAAAAAGAAACTTCTTGCATGTGTCACTTTTCAGCAGCAACCTACCAGAGTCTGGTTTACAGGAATATCATGCTGCATAGCAGATAAAATAACAATTTAAATAGAAATATCAACCTGGTGTTTCTTGAAGACAACTCATGGCAATACCAGACAAGTAATTTTGTTTACCAGATGTTTCAGAAAGTGGCTTGCACAGACAGGTGCACAGTGTCACTGGTAACTTCCAATGGTAGGTTGTAGAAGCAAAGAGCAGCGTAAACACACCCTTGACACATTTGCTCTGTTAAGTATCTTACTGAGAGGAAGATGGGTAAGAGAGGCATATAGAGTAACTGGTATAATTATAAGACAGCTTTCCAGGAGACGTAGCTGCAAGACAGAATACTGAGCTTTTGGATTTAGCCCCTTGCAATAGTAGGCAGACAGGACATACAGGATGCTCACCTAAGACTTCCAGGCCCTTTGAAGAGATCAGAGTTTCCTGACAGCAACAAGGAAATAAAATATCCAATAATAAATTTGAAGGGAAGACAGGACTTATTACATAAAGAAATTTTCCATCTCTCAGCAGAGACTCTGCTTTAGACGACAAACATAGAGCCTGTTTTCTGTACATCCTGTATATACACTCAGACCCCTACACTCACCTGCAACAAATGTTAAAGTGAAGGCCCCACACCCGTGTCTCCCTGGGTTCACACAAATGAGTATGTGTATGCTTTGCAGTGCTCCTTGGGATAAGCCACTGCCCACCAAAGAGCTGAATTTGCTTTACGAAGTCTGCACTTCCTAAATAACGGGCATCCTTGTAATCATTAGTTCCTTTTCTTCCATGGGATAAAGAACTTAAATTATGCAATTCTGACAGTGTCTGTGGTAATTAAAACTCACAGATTATTTTCACAGACAAGGTAGTTTTTATTAAAAAACAGGTTTGGGATTTATTTTCAACAGCAACCTAGACTCGAAAAAACCTACCATGATTACAAAAGAAGCAGGGGAAATCTGAAACAAATTAGCAATTTAATTAAATTCTGTCATGTCAGAAATCTTTTTGCCCAATGGGAAGAGTGGAAGGAGAAGACATACATTTACTGCTTACGTTCATCAAAAGAGTCCCTTGCAGACCCCAGTGAGAGCGGGAGGATATGCATTAAGGGCCTGACCTCAGGTGCATTGAAACCAAAGGCAAAAAGAAGGTAACATTTTGCACCTTGGCGTCACCCTTGGATTTCTGCAGGCACGTTGCAGAATTTCATGCCAGTTTCATTTTCTTTTTCAAGCTCTTTTTAGAGCATCACATTCCCATCTCTAAACATTGATGTGAACGTGACAGCAAAATAACAGCCGCTAGTCAAAACATTTAGCTCTGCTCTTTCCTCCGGTTATTTAGCTTGGTATTTTTTCAAGCAATGCTCTGAGACACTCTGAAATTGGGGGTTTTGTCAAGTTCATGCTTTCCTCAACATCTGTATTTCTCTATTACGCTGCCCTTCCTTCTCTTCAGTGAAGGCTGAAGTAGGGGAGGAATAGAGAAGGAATAAACTGTTTGCTGCCCTTCACCTCCACCAACACGTGAAATCATCCTAAGCTAGTAATAAGACAACGGGTACTAGTTTCAAGTCCATATTTTCATGGGACAGATACTGAAGAGCCCACGTCAGCCAGATAAGGGCACTGCAGCTCTCATTGTTGTTGCATTCTAGTTTTAAATACCACCCAGACTTGGTAGTACATGCGGTCCCAGCATAGACATTTATATGGTCAATTATGTTTCTCCAAAACAGATTCACCAAAATCAGCGTGCTCAGCAGGAAACAAGCTAGCTGATAATCTCATAGACTTCCATGAAGCCAGCCCCTCTCAAAAAGGCACTAAATGAGGGAACAGTTCATCCCCTAAGGAGTCACAGCTATGGTGCCTCACCTGAACATAGATCTTCATGTCTAAGCCAGCACAGTCCCAGGACAGACGGCACGCTTGGAGCATTTTAAGGTAACAGGTTAGTCACTGCTGCCCTACAGCTCAGTGGCTAAGACTGCTTTGAGAAGCGAGACATGCTGATCCTGTTTCTGCACAACCAGAAGGGTCTCCTGCATTTAAGGAGGCTGCCCTGCTCACTAAGGTCTAAAAGGTTCCTTACGCCAAAGAAAGAACATTTTTCAGACTCAGCAGGTTCACAGGTACTATGATAGAAACTATCACAGCCATCAGCCAGAAGTTGTTTTTTCCAGTGTCTAGGCATTCATATTCGAGTTCCTGGCAACACCATTGCTAAAACTGTATTAACCACTTTGCAACACACAAACATGGGTTGGAAAGAAAAGTTCACTAAACCTTATGCTCAGGAGTGTCTTTTAGTTCCAAAGGGATGGATAACTAATGGACGTAAAAGTAGGCTAAGCCAATTGTACCACAGTTTCTTTTTCCAAGAGTCTGAAGCCAAAGCATCTGCTGAGGTACACAACACATAGACTGAATGTGTATTTGGTCAGGACCATCTCTTTCTGAAAACAGTGCCAAAGAAGAAGTGTGGCCCAGTCTTATCGAGCTGGTCCAGCCTCATCATATCAAGCAATGAGTACAGCAGCTGCTCTACAAAAGCCTCGAGTAATGTTTATTTCCAGCAGAAACAGGACAGGCAGCTTTCCTGAGCAACAGCATTAACTACCTTCTTTGGGCTAATGGAATCAGTCTTTAAATAGCCCGGGGGAGAGGTCTTCTCTGCAACAGGACTGTCTTTGAGGACCCTCTTCCCACGAGACTACCCATTATCTTTCTTTGGCTGGGGCTTCATTCCTGTCCTGATTTTGGTTGGGATTGAGTTACTTTTCTTCCTACTAGCTGGTACAGTGCTGCATTTTGGATCTAGGGTGAGAATAATGTTGGTAACACCCTGATGTTTTAGATGTTGCTAAGTAGTGCTTATCCTAAGTTAAGGACTTTTCAGTTTCCTGTGCTCTGCCAGGGGGAAGGTGCACAAGAAGCTAGGAGGAAGCATGGCTAGGACAGCTGACCCGAAATAGCCAAAGGGATACTTCATACCGTAAGACATCATATTTAATATATAAACTAGGGGGAATTGGGCGTGAGGGGTGGATCACTGCTCAGGCATGGTTAAACCAACACGTCCCAAGTTGTTCATGTAAGTTCACTGACAGGATGCAGATCCCACCCTGCATGACTAGTGGACACAGAAGCAGACTAAGCTGATTGTACCCTGCATGCTTTTGGAGGGCTTTTAAATTCTTGGCATCCTGGCAAAGTTCTCCAGTACCTGCTGGGCAATGGATGGGCAGCAGTTTTCTGTGTTGTGAGGAACACGTAGCTGATTTGGTGAGGGAAGTACAAGAAGACTGAAGCATCTTCATTAAACCAACTTCTGAACCTAGGTTTAAACCTGAGATACAAACAGGTCAGGACTGAGGATGAAAGAGGAATGTCCTGCTGATGTGGCCTCACAGAACACCAGCAAGGTCAGAAAACCCCATCAGAGTGGGGATAACTCTTGCTTCCTAGATTCAATGTGCATTGACGCTGACTGTGCACAGACCCCCACCCTAAACAAGGGGACCTTCTGCAGTTGCAGGATCAGTTGCCTCTAATGTCTAGCAGGAAAGGAGAAACCCGCCCCATGCCTGAGTGATGGATTTATCTTGTACCAGGCACATCTTCAAGGGCAAGCAGCACGCATTAAGAGATACTCCCAGATAACCCCACTCCTCTGCATCTTGTTCTGTCAGCTCCTTTTTCTGTTGTTCAGGTTGTGTGAGCGTCCCAATACAGGATTCACAAGCATTGCTGCTGTGCTTAGAATTAGATTAACTCTTGATAGCTTTATCAAGAGATTCTACTGCATTAAAAAAAATTATATATTTAATGTCTGTATGAAAATGCATATATAAAAAACACTGAGTAAAAATTCACTGTCTTTAGGTCTCACTGTATACAGCTTAAAAGGATATAAATTCTGGATTTGCTTCATGCTCATACTCCCTTGAGTACATAAAATGTATTTGCAAACATTGCCACAATACCAGGCTATTTGAAAGAGGAAATAAAAGAAACGCCCTTTCACTTTGGAAGCCAGCTGGCCTGCCAAAACGGCTGCATGCCATTAGCAATAAAACTGTGCATGGAATACAGACAGAAATTGTATTCCCTGCCTCTTTCTGTAGCATTTTGCCCAGCTAAGACATGCTCTGGTCTTCATACTATAGTTTTATTAAACATGACATTCTTCTGTTGGCTTTATTCCCAGTGAGGGGCATCTGAACTAAGTGTTGTTCCAACCACCCATGGCATGGTCCAGCTATTTTCTCTCTTATGATGAACAACACTTTGATCACTATGGTAACTACCCAGTTGTTACAGGATTAGGGTAGCAAATCACTTTTGGTAATTATTTCTTAATTTCCTCAAATCCAAGGGAACTCTTGGTTATACCGTGTATCTACATATGCTCTGGGGAACATAGGTATTCATTAATTACTAATAATTAGACATGGCTGGAAAAGGGAAAAAAAAAACCTGGCGAGAAGCTCACATCCCATGCTGCCAAAGGGAACTCTGCTATACGCAGAGGCAAGGCTAGGTGCTTTTTCCAGATTCATGGCATAAACCTGGTTTCAGGGTTGGCCTACAGAAACTAATACTGAGAATTAAAAAGCCAGACACCATAAAAAATAGTTCTGGTGCATACGGCTTGTCTGTCAGATCAGGACACCTCACTGTCTTGCTCTGATACACTATTTGGCTGTTTAATAGATTAAACTGGTTTACCACAATCCAACCTGTCCATCAGTCTCAGTTTATGGCTTCTGGTGTAAAAACTACAGTTCAATGACACCACAAAACCAGCCACTAGGACACAGCACAGAAAAAACCAGGAGTATCGTATCTACTGCCCAATTTTGCTGGAGGACATGTTGGGATATCAAAGTTCACTGTAAGTTCTCTCAGTGGCAACTGGTGGGCTGATGAAGCTGAAACAAGAGTCTTTGTGGTACTAGTAGTCATGTAAAGGTTAATAATTGATGAAAATGTATTTCAAGTAGTTCAGTTATTTTTGATCATCCTTAACTTGCAGTATACAAATTTCATTAATTTTTCTGCTGCCTTGAAGAAGAGACAAAATTAGAATTTCTAATTGAAAAATAAGCAATTTTGCACAGGATCTGTGGGCTTTCTTCACTTCTGGCAAAGGATGAAAAGGGAAAGGAGCCACACTCAGTTTTTCTTGGCATTAACTTTGAACCAGTCATAGTAATAATCAGTCAGGAAGAGACTACATGAAAGTTTGGACTCTACTTACAAAGTTTTGTTGCCAGATCTTTATTAGTCATGAATGTTTAAGAAATTATTTTCCAAAGCAATTATCTTCTGGGCTGGCAAATGCTCTTTAGTAGCCACAGATACACTGACACGTTTTATTTCAAAATTATTCTTATTTTACTAAGGGAATGCCAGGGAATGCTACATGGATTTAAGTATTCACCAAGATAAGTTACATCTTCATTACAAGGCCTTATCAAGAAACGGACTGGCAAATCTCTCCCTTGCATAGGCAAGACACCATGTTCTTACATCCCCAACACATGCTAAATGGCTGGGGGTTGGGGTTTTTTAAGATTAACAAGATGTGGTTTGCTGGGAGATACTATTTCTTTTTTTACACAAACTGAACTATGAAGAAAAAAACAAAAAAAAGAGGGCACACCAGCTTTATGTCTGCAACACAAAGAGAGGACTTCAGGATGAAATTTGAGATGGTTGATCCCAGTTTGAGTCTGTTCCTCAGTTATTCAGCTTAAGGGGAAACTCAAAAGAGCAATGCAGAGCAGAGGAGACTGGTGCTGAGGGTAACGATGAGCACAGTGTTAGTCACAGAGGACAGAGAGAGACACACACACAAGTCATTAGTGCCATGGAGCATATAAGCTACATGCATGTATATAATGTCCTTGGAACCCTTAAACTGGGGGGACTAGGTGCAGAGAGACATTTTGAGACAACAGCACTGATGAGGTAAGCTAAGCTAGAGATTAGTCTCACTGGACAAAGTAATGTCTAAACAAGTCTGAAAAACAATTCACCAAACATGCTGTATGAGCAGAAACTGGAATGTTATTGATACAGAATTGTCTTCTTTGCCCTTGTTCACTGACCGTTTGTGGTTCTGCAGGACATTATTGCAAAGGCCTGATCAAAGGACCCCTTGAGCGGCATTACATCTCAAATATAAATAAAGAAACACTTTCCATCCAAGCTAAAGCTCAGAGAAGATCCTAACTGCTTTCAGTGTAATGCTACTGTCCTGCAAAGAGCAGAAGCAGCAAGGTAAAGACTATTTCCTTTTGAAAGAGGATTGATACAACTCCAAAACCATGGTGGACTGCCCAGCTGGTCCAGTCTGCCTCCTCTTCTACATCTTGTAAAACCCTTTCAGCAACTCTTGCCTACCTCAGTTGGGTTTAGCAAGTTAAGAGGATTCAGTCCTGTATATGCAAAGAGACAAGAAAGCTTACTACTAAAATTCCACAGATTTTGTCACTTCATATTAGGTAGACAGTATAATGTGTAAAACATCTCTCAAATTGTCCTTGTGAGAGTCTAGGAGATGAGTTCAAAAGGCAACATTTAAAACAACTGATTTAATTTTTTTATTTTATTTTATTCTATTCTTAAATGTGCATAAACATAAAACATAAACATAAACATAAACCACCTGACAAGACTTTGGTAGCTGCTCGCACCATCAACCAAGAGACACGAGAACAAGATAACTCTATGAGAAGACCAAAGTTATATGACAAAAAAAATCCCCCAGGCCCGCTCTTTTGGAGAAATGAGTGGTTTGCTTAAATCAGAACACATAGTGGGCCAAACACCTTTTCTGCAAACTGGGTCTTGGCAGGAGCTGGCACACTCCGTATGTTCTCCTGTATCCATCAGTCCATAGCCCCTGAGGTCTCTGAGATGAGCCCTGCACTTGTCCTTACAGAACTGACCACTCTTCAGTGGATGCAAGAAGCAGTGCAAGGTTTGCAAAAGCATTTTGTCAGGGTCCATCTTTGCTACATTCACGAAGTCCAAGGTTAGTAGAGTACCAGTCCTATAGCACCAGTATCCCTTACATTAAGAATCTGAACAGAGTCAAAGCAGCCTCCACAGAGCTGTGTAATTTCCAGGATGCAGGCTTGGGATGGCTGGTCAAGCCCCTGGCTGTTTGTCAAGAAGAGGGCAAAGCAGTAATTCAGCATGTACACGCTGAAGCTTTGCTGGCAATTTTTCTATGGTTTGTGAAAAAACAACAGGGAAGATACTAAATTATTAAACTCATTTCACTAGTTGCAAAATATGCAGAGGAATGTCTGCATCTAAGTCTTACCACCCAGGGAATCTATTATTTAAGCTTTTGATATTCAGTGTTCTTCAGAATATTTTCTGCACTGCAAAACAGGACTTAAACATGCTGCCATATAGAAACGAACCTGCTTTTATTCACTCAATCTTGTTGAGTGGCTAAGGGTAGAGGGTAGGTGAAGACCACCTTCCTTAAAACTCACAGTGACTGTAGCATTTAGGAGCAAACCCCTCTGCTTCAAACACTCTGAGCTATCAGAGGCACTGGATGCACTTTTGAACAGTGGTTCAGCCTGCTGCAGAGGTAGGAAGCGTCTCTTCCTTAAGACACACATGACAGTTGCTTAAGCTGGTGGGACTTGAGGTGCTCAGCTGCTCTTGGTGCCTTTTAGATTTCCCGTACCCCCACTTAGGTACCTGCCTCCAGGTTCCTAATTTTTAGAAGTCTCGCCCCCCAAATTTAATAGAGTTACCTTTTACATGCCATCCTTTCACTCTGCCCCCAGTGGTCTAAAACCATCTATGGAGGCCTTTCATCATTTAGAGCAGTAACAGCTCTATGGAACATTCAACACAGTAGTGGCTTTTTTTTCATGTTATAGTCCACTGAAGCCCCTAGATTATAACCTCCTGGCCATAATTTCTTTCCTTTCATCTCCCAGGCAGCTGACATTTAGATCTGTCACTCATTACTTCTTCTTCTCATTACACCTTACTGCCATCTTGGAGCATGCATTGGAGCAGCACCAACGTGGAGCAGCTTCTCCTGCATGCTCTTCCTTGCAGTGATCACTATTTGGGGTGTACTTTTCACTTTAACTAAAGCAGATGACCCCTTTCTACAATGGTTTACCCCCCTTTCACCTTTTTTTGGAGCTGATGGTTAAAATTTTGCTTTGTGTTCTGTACAAATATATGTTTGATAGAGAAAAGACACAGTTCAAAGCAGAGACCAACAATGGCAGAAGAGGAAGCAAGACAGCCCTCTTCTCCCTATCCTGAGCCAGTCAATTAGCTTAGCAACACTTCCACATCTTTACTGGGAATAAGCCAAGCATGTCTTCTGAGTCAGTGAGGAGAAAGTTCACACCATACTGCGCTTTAACTACCCATACCTGGCCATGAATATATATTGGCAAGCTTCTCTTGCGTGACTAACAACCTAGTGAATTTGAGCAGCGTGAGGTTATTCCCGTGCTATATGATCTCAAGGCTCTTCCCCACCCTCAGTTTCTGTCAGATAGAAACAGATTTACCTGTGAATCTTCAGCAAGTGGTTCAAACTTCATGTTTTACTTGCTTTTAAATTCACAATGACAAGATCTCCCTCACCTCATCTGAGTGCATTTTAAATGGCTTCTTTATTTCAAATAAGAGAAAATATTTACCAAAGGACCATGTTTTCTACCTGCAAATACAAATGCAGGCAGGATTGCCAGCAGGTACATTTTAATTGGAAACATTTACAAGTTGATGACAGAAACCCAGACATTCCTCTTTGCCCTCTAGAAGCCCAATCATCAATAAGAGAATCAATAAATCCCTTAGGAAGCTACAAAACACACGAGGTGAGCACACCCCTCAGGGTTATATGCAGGATACACAAGCTGGCAGGAATATTCTGCTGTTTTCAGGTTTAATACAGTCATGTGCATCCTAGGGAACTTCCTCACTCCCTTCTGGTGCATCCAGCCCCAGCTCCTGGCAGGTACCAGATGCTCTGACTTAGCAGCCAGCACAGGCTTGACACTTTTCTGCACCTACTAGAATTTCTCACCTGTGTTGCCACAGCAACTCAGCATGCCCAGTTTGTGTGAAGACAGTGACCTGTTTCTATAGGAACAAAACATCCAGGCCTGCGTTGAAACTTCAGCTTGGGAAAGCATGGGTTTTGGCCAATAAAAGGCAAAGCAAAGAAAGACTGGTGGGTAGTTAACTAGGAGGAGAAGCTGTACTGCAAAGGACTGTATGGAGAGACAGACAACGAGTATTTACCCTGGCCCAGGACTAAGTAAATTCAGACTCTGACTAGAAGTCACTGATCAAGCACACTAAAACTTATAATATTTACAGTTGAAATGTCTGACTGAGGTACAGAGACTTTGGGGCTTTTTTGATCCAAATTTCTTCACATTTATGCTGCTAGTCTAGGAAAACCACATAGCCCCTGATCTGAATAGATGTAGATACCTGCAGAAAGGAATAAAATGAAGCAAGTTTACTCTTGCAAATGATTGTGTGAAAATAAGTATGTTAAGAAGACTATTTAAAGTGAGATCAGAAAAACCATAAAACTGTTACTTTTTTAGTAGTGTGTAATTTATTTTTAAAGAAACATACATAGAGGAAAAACCTGCATTAAAGACAGTTACAAAAAAACAACAAAAACCCCAACCTGAACCTGATTTCACAGCCCTTTGCAAGTATTGCCACAGAAAGACTCCAGAGTCCAGCTACACTTGGAAAAAATCACTGCTTCTGTTCTAATCAGATATCATTACATCACTAGTGATCAATAATATAAATAATGAGATAGAAGACTTACACAGCCAACTGGGCTTCAAATGTGGAGAAAACTTTGTCTGACAGGCATGAACTGAAGGTAAGGGGGGAATAAAAAAAGCCCCCATATATAGGTTTGGCTTGCCACTGAACATGTCAAGTGGCACTGAGAACCCTGAACCCCACACCCAGCTCAGCTGAACCAGCTCTTGGACCTCTACAGGCTGTGCTGATCTGAGCTCTAGTGATTACAAGGGGAGCTCAGAAACTTAGCTCAGCTGCAGGCACCTCATTTTAGGCATCTCAGTTTCAAGCTAAATTTTGCTCTGGAGACATTCTTAAAATAGACAGTCAAAACCCTGAACTGTAAGGTGTTTAAGGTTTTGGGATTTGTTTACTTTTTTTGTTTGGTTGGTTGGTTAGTGTTGGTTTTGTTGTTTTTTTGTTATGTTTTCTGTCACCCCCCAGCCCCAACCCATAACTTTAAAAAATGCAATAAATAACATGTATGGATGAAAAAGTGGAAAATACCTCAACTTGACAGAAAGTCACAGTGCCTTCAACATTACCCTACAGGGAAAAAAAAAAGCTACATGTTAGGGCTTACATGAGGAGAGGTAATTGTTCTGTGTATAAAACACATGATAATATTCATGTAACTGCAGAACATCTCACACACACAAAACCACAAAAGTGCTGTTGACTAGAGCACAACCACAAAGCAGAACATGGGTTGCATTTGCCTGCCTGCTGCTAGTTTTCCTGCCTTTAACTCTTTGGAATGAAACTCTTCCTGGGCTCGTGATGAACCAATCAGCCTGACCATGGATGCTAGAGCTGGGAAAACTTCAGATGAGCTTGGTGATGGGGCTATCTTGCCTAAAAATTGGCTGCTGCCAAGAGGACACGTTCTGTCAAACCAGGGATTGTCAAGAGCTACCACACATCAGTTCTAAGCATGAAAAGTAAATTCACTTTTTAAATTACAGTTGTGCTGTAGCAGGGTATCAGTACCTGTGTGCACACCCAGTGCACTTGAACCTCTGTTAATTGAACTGTCACAATTAATTCACTTGTCCCTACAGGTCCTCAGTGGATGGGAATTTGGGCCAGTTCTTGAAATTCCTCAGGCAGCTTCCACTGTATCTCATCCAGTTTGTGTGCTTAAACACGTTGATTAACATCAGGCATGCTCCCTGCCACAGAATTGATCAACTTGTACATAGATGTTTGTAAACAGTTAATAGAAATTATTCCTACAGAAACAGTAATGTAAGACCAAGGAGACTTTTCTACAGTTAATACATTTAAGAGATGCTTTGTGTGTACTGAAGACAATCAATAGCAATGCACCGTGCATGTTCTGGAGTGCTCATGCAGGACCAAGGGTTACAAGAACCGAGCAGAATAAATTTTAAAAGTCTCTCCTGATCCAGCTGATAGCTCTGCCACAAAGCCCAGCAAGAGAGACTCTTCTTGTCCAGTCAGCAACTGGTGGTCTTGGTTGGGAGATCCAATTACAGGCTGTGAGACAAGTTCCCACTAAATTACATTTTCTTTTTTTTAATAAACACTGTCTATCAGTATCTAAAGACGAGGGGTAATGGGTACAAGTTAATCCTGTGGAGATTCTGATTGGGCTCCAGAAGAAAATTTATCACCATGAGAACAATTAGACATTGGAATAGTCTCCCAATGGAACTGGAGGATTCCCCTACCCTGGACAGTTTTAAGACTCAGCTTGACAGGGTCCTGGGCCATCTCTTTTAAACTATACATATATATAGTTTACCTTAAAAGGTTGGACTAGATGATCCTTGAGGTCTCTTCCAACCTGGTGTTCTATGATTCTATGAAGAAGAGCAAACAAGCCAGATACAGACACTGAACATCCCTACAACTCAACATCATAAGAATTCCTCTTTTAATGAATATAATTTTTCCCCACTACACTGGCTACCATACCATAAGTAAAGGGATGGTATGGAAAAAAATCCTGGACAATCAAGTATCCAACTTTACAACTTTTCTCCAGTACACCAATACTGTAGGCAAAGTTGCTTGTGATTAATTTACAAAAACCCTCACAGAATCAGAGAATGGTAGGGGTTGGAAGGGACCTCTGGGGATCATCTAGTCCAACCTCCCTGCCAAAGCAGGTTCACCTATAGCAGGTTACACAGGAACAGATCCAGGCAGGTTTTGAAAGTCTCCAGAAAAGGAGACTCCACATCCTCTCTGGGCAGCCTGTTCAAGTGCTCCATCACCCTCACAGGAAAGAATTTTCTCCTTATGTTTAGGTGGAGCTTCTTGTGTTTCAGTTTGTGTCCATTGCCCCTCGTCCTATTACTGGGCACCACTGAAAAGAGACTGGCCCCATCCTTGTGACCCTTGCCCTTTAGATATTTATAAACTTTGATAAGATCCCCTCTCAAACTCCAACAGCACTATGCTAAAAGGAAAACCATCAGCTACTGCTGCTGTCATCCTTACCGCAGAACAACAAGTTCAGTGAAAACACAGGAAAAATTATGATAAACAGAAGAGGTATGTAGTCTTCAGAATGTGATTAGAGGGTTATGCTCTTCAACAACAGAATCTGCATGAAACTGAACCATGGATTAACAGGAATTGTTACCATGAAAAAGTAAGTTTGCACACACATTCATAAAATCAAAGGATAATTTGGGTGTGACAGAACCTTAGGAAGAATCATAGAATAGTTTCGGCTGGAAGAGACCTTCAAGATCATCAAGTCCAACCTTATTCCTAGCCCTTTGAAAAACCACTAAACCATGTCCCTAAGCACAACATCTATCTGGCTCTTAAACACTTCCAGGGATGGTGACTCCACCAGCTCCCTGGGCAGGCCATTCCCATGCCTGACAGCCCTTTCTGGAAAGAAATGCTTCCCAATATCCAGCCTGAACCTTCCCTGCTTCAACTTCAGGCCCTTTCCTCTTGTTCTGTCACTTGTCACCAGGGAGAACAGACCAACTCCTGCCTTGCTACAACTTCCCTTCAGGTAGTTGTAAAGGGCAATAAGGCCTCCCCTCAGCCTTCTTTTCTCAAGGCTAAGCAGCCCCAGATCCTTCAGCCTTTCCTAAGACACATGCTCCAAACCCTTTACTAGCTCTGTAGCACGCCCTCTGTACCTCCTCCAGCACCTTCTTATACAGAGTGGCTCAAAACTGGACACAGTATTTGAGGTGAAAAGAAGCAACATCAGAAAGTCTGTAGTCCAAACCAGGCTGCACAGGACTGTAACCAATCAGATCTGGAAAGAACACGAGGGCAAAGACTCCACCACATCTCCAGCAGGGTCTTCCTGCCACAGCTTCTGCAGAATCCTACTGAGGAACTGTGCTGGAAGCATTCATCTGAAGACTTGAGTCACAGAAGCTGCTTTGCAATACCCCTTATAAACACTGGCTTACACAGGAACGCAGAACAGTTGTAGGAATGTGGCTCTTTGATGACATCACCAGCAAAAAAGATTAATTATAAAGAAAAAAGACTGTCAGCACCTCCATTTTAATGGTCACATAAGGCTGTGATGCTAACTAATGCAAACAAGCCCTCAATGAGCATCACTGCCTTCAAAGAAACATTTTCATTTGTTAATATAAATTAGCCTTGATTTTAGATGTTCAGCCTGATGTCAAAGAATCATAGAATTGTCAGGGTTGGAAGGGACCTTAAAGATCATCTAGTTCCAACCCCCCTGCCATGGGCAGGGACACCTCCCACTAGAGCAGGTTGCTCAGAGCCCCATCCAGCCTGGGCTTAAAAACTTCCAAGGATGGGGCTTCCACCACCTCTCTGGGCAACCTGTTCCAGTGTCTCACCACCCTCATGGGGAAGAAATTCTCCCTAATGTCTAACCTGAATCGACCTATCTCTAGTTTTAATCCATTCCCTCCAGTCCTATCACTGCCCGACAGCCTAAAAAGTCCCTCCCCAGCTTTCGTGTAGAAACAGTTCAGGAATTTATTATAAAATTTATCATCTGCAACCAGTCTTCAAGTATTAGAACAATGCAAGTAAAACTTAAAAGTTACACATCAGACACTTCTAGCAAATAGTATCACATCTAGATTAAAAAGTTGAAATAATGTCAAATGGCCATTTGTTGCTAAGCTACTCGTGCAAAGTTATGAGTAGTAACAGATCTATTCAAACCCTCAAGGGAAATCAGAGGCTTTTAGAACTATGACAATTCATGCTAAATTACGTCTTAAAAATCCTCAAAGTATCTGAAGTTTTGAGAGCCTATCTTGGGGGAAACAAGCAACTCTACTCATGTCACCAGGAAGTCCACTTCAGTACTTGGACACAAGTGTCCCTCAACTTAACTCCACTACAAATGTCACATTATGACTGCTCTCAACTCCACACTTGGATGTGTTGCTGATTGCAATTGTTGCAAAAAGATACTTAAATAGGTATTTTCCCAATTGGAAATGTACAATGCCATGCTTAAAGAGGTCCTCCTGAAGTGGTCTAGAAGGAATCACCACAGGGACATCATGCTTGACAAGGTCAGAGCAATGAAGACCTGTACGTGGAATTGAAACATTCGGGAACTTTTCTCCTTTTTCCAAACCATACAGCTCAAAGAGCCACATTACAGACCTATGTGCAAGAGATGCAAGAAAAGAGAGAGTGGAAACATGTCACTCTTCTACAACAGTACTTTACGAGACAGCGAGTTCATAAATAGTTTGTCTCTGAAAATTCCCATTCAAATTCTCATTTAATGTACAGTTTTCATGGGCGTTAACTTCCACAAATCCATGTGGTGTGTTTTAGTTGGGCTTTGATCGGGTCTTCAAACTGTAAAATCAGGATGCAGCAGTCTGATGTAAAAAGGCAGAAGATGCATTTCCAAAGTAAGCTCACCAGCTTGTGAGGGAGAAGAAAAAACTTTATTTCAACTGCATGTAGCATGACCTGCTGATGTTAAGAGGCCACCAACACATTTTAAAAGATGGGCATAAACTTTATAAGGTGGGTGGTGCAGTTTTGTAATGTGGGATTTTTTTCTAGAAAAGCAGCTAAGGGTTAGTATGATCAAAGATATACCTCCATGGAGGTTTGCTGTGGCTTCTCCCCAAAATCAATTTCACTCAGGGAAAAAAAAAAAAATCCATAGGAGGAGATAATAAAGTAAAGTTTTCCACCTACGTAAGGAATCTCCTCCAGAACAGTGGGAACAACTGATGCAGTGAAGTAATAAAACACTGTGTAAAGAAAATGTTCAGATTTTTTTTTGTTAATGAAGACCTACTGAATGACTACATTCTTCAAACTCCTTTTTATTTCCAGGGTGGCTTAAGGATCCTTTGCTATACACACCTCTCTTAGTGAGCATACAAACATCTTCTTGAGTAGCAGCAGAGAAATGATCAACTACACTGCTTCACATTGGCTCATCTGACCTTGTTTTAATCAGTCTTTGAACATGTAAGAATTCCAGAACTGGAACTGATGTATTTTCAATAAGCAATTTCGAATAAGCAATTGTCTTCCTTGCATTTACTAAAGGCAACAAAACCCAAGAAGCTGAGTTTTTAAAAACACAACTGGCAAATAATTGTTACAATTTATCATTCCTTTTCATTATCGGCAGCATTCAGCAGCTACAGCTAAAGCAGACTTACTAATGGATTATTACAACGTATAATTGAAGACATACAGATTGAATTCTAATGACAAAACGCATTATAAACATTATATTAATAATATTTTTCATGTTTCTCATATGTTGACAAATTCAAGTATTTTATGAATAGTCTCTTGGCAGACTTGTTAATACAGTGTACTCAAGCATTTACTTCTGCAAGATTGTTTTAATGGCACAAAATAGGTGTCTACAGCTGTAAATGTAATAAATTACGTGAAGAGTTTATCCAAGAATACATTCTGAGAAGCTGTGAGACTACAGATGTCAGATTTTCTCCAGAAATGGTTTTCCATACAAGCCCCTTGTTTGACCCTGGCAACACAGTAACTAAGCCTTTCAGAAAAGGATTAATAGGTAGGAACCACAGGAAAGAGATGGACCTGTTGAAGTGGGTCCAGAAGATGGCCATGAAGATAATCAGAGGGCTAGAATACCTCTCCTATGAAGAAAAGCTGAAAGAGTTGGGTCTGTTTAGCTTGAAGGAGAGAAAGCTCCAGCAAGACCTTATAGCAACCTTCCAGTAACGAAAGGGAATCTACAGGGAAGACAGAGAGAGACTTTTTACAAGGGTATGCTGTGACAGGACAGGGGGTAATGGCTTGAAACTGAAAGAGGGCAGATTTAGGTTAGATATTAGGAAGAGGTTCTCCACTATGAGAAGGGTGAAACACTGGAACAAGTTACCTAGAGAGGTTGCGGATGCCCCTTCCCTGGAAGTGTTCAAGGCCAGGTCGGATGGGGCTTTGAGCAATGTGATATAGTGGAAGGTGTTCCTGCTGACGGCAGGTTGCTTGGAGCTAGATCATCTCTAAGGTCCCTTCCAGCCAAAACCATTCCATGATTCTCTGATCATCCCAAAAGAAAGCAGAAACACTGACTTCCTATTTAATGCTCAACATGTCACACCTCAGGACCAGCCTTTTTGTCTCCCCTAGTGCAATGGGATCCCCGCAAGCACACTGGTCAACATAACTCCATGTTGATTCATGGATGAGCTCATGCAGGAATCTCCAGCTTCTCCCCTTTACTAGGCCAGATTTAGACATTCCATTTTTATTGCAAACAGAAACACGTCTGAATTCAGTTCTTGTTAAGTGATTTGACTATAGATGAATCAGAAACTACGAACAGCAGCCATTCAAAAGTTTTGAAAAGTAAAACATTTGCATACTGAGACCTCCAAGGATGTCTCTTTTGCATGCCCATCTTCTTTTGCTCCTCAACAGTAACAACAGCATCTCAATATTACTCAGTTTTTGATGTATTAACAATTTCCCCCCAAAAATGTAGTTTCAACAAGCCCTGGAAATAGACTCCTCTTTTCCCTGTGGACAGATGCATCTCAAGATTCAGGAAGTTTACTCCAACCCCATGAAGATGTGACCTGGAGGAACTACCACAGCAGAACATCACTGCATTCAATGTCTTGTTGGATTTGCAAAGGCAGCTACCAATCTGGTTGTTTTCCGTGCTTCATATTTAACCTATTTAAGACCTGTGTGCCTTATGACACTGAGTATCACCGATCATGTTGGAGTCTTTCTTGTTTCAGGATAACAGTCCAAAAGTCTCCAAGAATACAACCTCCTTCAAGCTGCAACTGTAAATAGCAATTACCAATAGTACACCAGATTGGGAACAAACTTTCAGAAACCAAAAGGGAGGCATACTAACTGCAAACTTCACAAGACTGTAGAACTACTCTGAAGTATTTCCACATCCACGATCACCACCTGGATTGCACAAAGCCTTTAAGAAGTCATCATCTATTGACAAATATGGCCTACATCCTAAGGCAAAGGATAAAGTCATTGATGTACTCTGTCACAGCAGGTACTTAGCCAAAACACTTTTATTTTGTCCTCCTGGATAAAGGCAAATCTGGAGAATCAATGCACAAAGGGCAGGATATTAGCAAAGTAACCTGCTAAAACCAAAGAGCCTGAAAAGAAGGCAATTAATAAAAGTCTTTTACACTGGAGACCATCCCATCAGATCTTGGAGACCGGAACAGAAGAAATTCCTCAGTACCCTACGGAAGATGTAAAGTTTAGTCATCAATACCAAAATACAAATTTTTTAAGTCACCACAGTAATCTTGCATTTGCAACAGAAAATAACAAAATTCAAGGAGCATTTTTTTTTTCCAGCACAGCACTGATGCTTCTGCTCAGCAGAGCAGTTCAGAGCTTCCTGGTACAAATATTCACAGATAACACAGTTCGAAATTGTAACCGAAAACATTTAGATCCTTCTAGGTGACAAAACGAGGACATTACCATTATCTCCTCTGAAATAACTTGTGACCTTTGGGCAGTGACTGACAACCGGATCCTTATCTAACTTCAAGTCAAATAAACGAGAGGGCACTGAAGAGATGACAGCTCACTTTAGCATAGCCAGTCACAGTCAGATAGCAATTTAACCTTTTTAAAGGCTATTATTAAAACAGTTTTTTATAAACGTTGAAGTATTAATGCCATAGCCTCACGTCTGGCTTCTTAGGAAGAAGAAATACCCATTCAACACTAAAGGAGAATGTAAACAGCACTAGATGTCAGTAATATCTGTAGGCAATGTTTCGTGTGACATCTAGAAGGGGGAGTAACTGCTTTTCTGCTTTTTTTCCCTCAAACCACTATTGGACAGCAGATTACTGCCTCACAATAATGTACTTTTGTTAGTGGAATAATAAAAAGAATTCCACTGATTCAAAGAACCTCATTTAATACTAGCGAAACTTGTCAAATATTTTTAGGTACTTCTATAGTCCTTACCCTGTTATCTGCAGGCCATAAGGTGTCATGCTTTTACCTTCAGAAGGTCTCGTTACAAGGGATGCCTGATATCATGAGGTCATGCAGAAAGTTTTGTGAGAGACCAACTCAGTGCCTCTCATTCTGAGTTGTCAGCTGGTGTCCTAAGCTTGTGCAAACCTTTCTGTAGGACCTTATACAGTGAAAATACAAAAAAAAAATTTGCAAAAAATACACAACGTAATATAAAATTTTTATTTTTTTTATTACTTGATGTAAATTTTGTATTTTACCAAAAGGTATTCTTTGTTTACAAAGACAAAAATGTATCTGGATCACTTGCAAGTCAAACAGAGATATCCGATGAAAAAGATCATTTTTCAATGACTGGTTACCTGAGTTACAGTGCAATATTTAATTTCAAACAGTATTGCTCTTAAGACTTTTTACAGTAAGATATAAGCTTTTTCACATCAAAACCTAAACTGGTGCTTGTCATAAACTTAAGAATTCTTGTGAACCAACAGCATGAAACACCTCACATCATGTATACTATACATTTTTGCTTTCCTCTACAATAAATTAATACCCTGGATGACTTAAGTATTAGGAAAAATATTTACAAAAAGAAGATAAAACACAGTATAAAATTTTTTCAAAGATACATTTCTTCTGAGAAACAGTTTGGTACCAAGAATGAAATTTCAAGTCTTACAAAATTGCTTCTCACTTATTTAAATTCATGAAGGTAAATAAATAAGATTGAATTATACAAACAAGCATTGAAATCCTCATATGGGTTTATGCAGTAAAAGTGTGTATCTCTTCTTGGGAATATCCAAGATCCTTCAGATATCTGAAAATCAGAAATCAAGTTTGGAATATTAGTATTTGAAACTTAAAACCCACTACAGACACAGCTAAGGCATAACTGCAGCACCACTATCTTGTTTTGATTCAGATATGCATAATGAAGTTTACCTTCACAAATACATTTTGAAAACAATTCATTCCCAGGAGCTCATAGGTACTCTATGATATTTTAGGATAAAATGAAAAAAAAATTCAAAGAATAGAGATATGATTTGAATCATCTCTAATTTCTCAGGAGGTAGCTTAATTACTGACCAATTCCTCCCTCCATTAGATCCATGCACCTGACTTCATCAGGGCTGCAGAAATGCAAATTATGTCCATATTGGTTCAGTGTTTTGAAGCTGGGACAAAGAAACTTAAGAAGGTCTTTTATCTTTAAACATACGGCATATAAAACAAGGAAAGTATTAGGTACAGACATAAATAAATGTATTAACTAAAAAAAAATTAAACTCAAGAAAAGTGCTTGTGATAAAAACTCCTTTGGATTTCACTTTTTGTAGCTTAATTTGTCAAGCTGACACCAACACAGAAAGCTTATTTCCTCTTACAGCAACTTCTCTGTGAATATCAAATTGAAAGCAGCATGTAAAATCTTGGGGGAAAAAGGTCATTGTCAACAAGACGCTCTTACAAAGCTTTGGACAACTTCCTAAAGCTCAGGAAATTTACAAGTTGCTGATATTTACTTAGCTACACACTAAATATACTCCGCAAGTATGATGCCAAGTGAGGCTTTTTTAATAGAAACAACTAGTAATTTCAATGATAAAAAGTTTCCTTGCAAAGTGAAAAACATAAGGTCATTGTTGAGAGTCCAAAGTCAGAAACACTATAGCTGGTTTGGTGATAACTTTTTTTTAATTTCTCATTCTGTAGTTCATCATTTAAAGTACTCACTGTACTCCTTGTTCTGTAAAAGGTACTGGACCACAGATGCAGATGAGAATTTTGGAGTCTTTTCTGCTTCTTTTCACAAACTCAGAGAGCAGAGATGAAGAAATCTTCCCCTGTTTACCCACCCAGTCCTTTGTTGGTTGTGAAAGAATGAAATGAACCTCAAACCTGGTAAGCAGAAGAATATTTCTTAAATATTGCTGCTGATTAGAAATCTGCTACACAAGATGGTAATGACCAAGACACTGATGTTTCCTACGATTAATTTCCCATCCTGCTCAGCTCCAATGGCACAGTATCAGATCTCACAGACATTTAGTTGCTCCTACCAATCAAGTCAATCAAATCAATCAAATGACCCCCACTACCGTGTATTTAAGCATTTAACCATTTCAATCTTAAAAATTTTAGCTGTGTATTTTGCCTTATAAGGAAAAGCATCTGGTACCAATTGAGATACTGAAGCATGAGTTTACTGTTGCATTATTTACTTATACATCTATTGGTGTAGCTCAATCACCCAAGCAGTGAAGTAAGAATGCTTAGCCAAACTTGTGAAAATGTCAGTACAGTTTTGATAATGAGAAAATACTATAACGGTTTCAGAAACTCCCTAGGAGTAGTTACTGAGTAAAAAACAAGCACTTGTGTACCCTGCTCCTACTGAAAGGAAGAAAGGGGTTTTACTGTAAATTTGCACAATGTCTAGACCATGAAGCTCTGAATAGGCCAGACGTCACCAGGTTATGAAATAATATTGATTTTTCACTTCAGTGTTGTAAAGGAAGAAGTGAAATTCATTTGTTCCTAAAAATTCACCTAAGAATTAAGTAAGCATAAACAAAACCTACTTCTATCATATAAATTCTAGGTAGTAACAATTTATCTAGTGATAAAAGTACAGGTACTGAAATTAAAAGGCAAAACCATATTCCTATGTCTCCTGACAGACCTATGGCCTAGTAAACTAAATTGACATTACATGTGCACTAGTCCATTTTAATCCATTTAATTGTAAATGAGAAAAAAAATTTCAACAATTAGACAGTAAGTAAAAATTGAAGTAACGGGCCTAATTTAAACTGAATTTCTAGATCAATGTTTTCTCAATTAAGTGACACCCAAGAGACATTTCAAGACTTTAGTTCAGAATGTTGCTCAGGGTACTCTATCCTACCCCATCACTTCTGTGCTTCTCTTTGCAAATCTGCATTTTATATTGCCAAGGGTAACTTTCTTCACCTTCAAAAGCTTCTTGGTCTTAATCATCTCATCTAACAGATCATCTCCAATAAACATGTAGTAACACTGTCAAAACAAATCTCTGGCTTCCTATGGAACCTACAAAACATAAAGACACGCCCTGCTGCTTTGCATCTGTGACCAATATAAGCATTCCACTCCCTACATCTCATTAAATCCTTAGCTGAGAGTTTCCAGAATTGGGATTGGTCTTTGTGCCACAGCTGTACAGTTAGTTTAAGCCCCAAGATTTGTTCTATACACTGGAATGGTACAAGTTGATCTCCACAACCCTTTAAAATACCTTTCATCTTTCAGAGCTAACTGCTCTAGTTGGTTTCTCCAAAGTATGTCATCTTCTGTTTTGTTGAAGAAAATCAGCCTCACTGTCCTTCAGACAAAACAAACAAATAAATACAAAACAAACACACAAAAAAATGCAGATTGTTTATTTGAAACATATGTTAAAGATTCAGAACTTACTGCATTATACAGAGGCCTTTTGCTTACATTGTTTAATTTTGTTTGTTTGTTTTCAACTCCGTAATCCTCAAATCTTTTTGCCACTAACCCAGTAGTTTCTTTCTTGCTGTACCTGTTGGACTTGTGACCTCTCTCCTAAATGCCATAACCCTGTTTGCAGTTGCAAGCTCTAGTTCAGGAACTGCTGTCTGAAGGGAAATAAAGTCTCTTCAAATCACTAAGACTTGACTGAAATTACAATAGCGCTTGTCAAGTTTTATCTAGTGGTTTCTTATTATTGTTTGAGCACTACAATTAATAGCTAGTATACCCTGTACACCTTTTTAATATTGCATACACCAACTTGTACAGATGAAACTGGAATTTCAGGGAGGTTATGTCAATAGTAATTTCATAATGATGGAATCCAAACACATAGAAGAAAAAATTAATTCATAACTTCAGTAAACTACAGCTCTGTACCAGGTTATTTTATTCCTACTTTATTTATTGATTTATAAAAATGTATTTACCTGGAAAGCAACTGTTTACAAGCTTTAAATTTGTCAGATAGTTCACATGAAAAAGAAATACTCTGTCATTAAGGTCAATGCTATTATCTCTTCCGATTTTTATTGCTAATGACAGACTAATACCCTGGGGACAACTGATGCAAGACAGATGATGTGCTGTTAAGTGCAAGCATTTCCTAACTACACCCCACAGGGCTTTAAGTGACTGTTGTTTCTTTTCTGCTTAGGCACAGCTCTGAGCATAGACTATGGTGCCAGAAGCGGTAAATTCAGTGCTTGATTTACAGGAAGGCAGAGCACTGGGATACCTGGCACAGAACACATGCAGAACCACACGTGTACCTGTCAGCTAAGCCTGCTGGTCCTGCACACTGCACAGCCTGCAATTCCAGTTCTGTAACATGGCACTCCACTACCCAGTATCCCTTTCACTTGTGGCCAACCTCGCTCTTCGGAGACTACTGCTAGACACAGTACATTTATATGATGCTGCACTGAAACTGTTAATTCCCATTCCCTCCTCTGTAGCTTGCAGAGCCATCTTTCACACACGTGCATCACATGCTCACGCTTCTGCAGAGAGTTCATAATCTCCAGCTGTTCTTCAACTGCAAGTTAAAAGCCTATATTCTCCCAGTCTGAAGACACCACATTCTTCTGACTCCTAACCGTTTCCCCTTTTGCAGTTTGGTACCACTTCAAGATAGCAAGAAATCTTTTACAAGCTACATCAGATGCCAAAGATAAGACATCATCTGCTTCTGAGAAGTGTGTTCATTTTACGCTGCCAAAATGTAAAACCAAGGAATGACTACTGTATATAATACACATCATCAACAGTATTATTGAGAGAAAGATGTTCCAGATGCATTACAACTCAAAGTAAGTTAAAACATACAAGCTTGGAAAACTTGCCTGGTATAGAACAAAACAGCCCCAAATCACCCATGCTGCATCTTTAAATACTAAAACCATCTTATTCAGAAGCTAGCGAGTGCCAAAAATCTAGATTCCTTATGTGCTTTCCAGGACTCGCTTCCCTGAAAGCATGGAAAATAAAGTTCACTTCAAGAATGTAGTGCTGTCAAAGCTGGCATGGTGCACCACAGCATCAAGTGCTACTCAGGTGGGTAAAAAAAATTCCATGGCTTTCCTATGTAACTTAAACTGACTTGTGTTTGTTAGACACAAAGGTAGAAATTGGCTATTTGAAGAGCTGAGTGCTGAGACACCCTAACTGATATTGTCCAGCATAGATAAATAATCGGCTATAGTACTGCACTGTACTCAGCATTACAGAGAGAACAGGAAACCCCCAAACTTGACATGAACTAGTAACAGTTTTGCTAGAAACGAGAGGAAAAAACAGCTAAAAGGAAGAGGGGGAGGATTAGGTATGATCCTCACCAGTATAGAAAAGCAGGTTGAGAGAATGGTAATAGAAGTTTAGATAACAAATGAGAAACTTCATCAGCCCTTTGGAAGGAAATAGGGAGAATCTGGAACATACTGGAAACTACTTCAAGGGATGTAGATTTTAATAAACTCAATAAAATGGTATTCAAAGTCTTATGGAAAGCTGTACAGAAAGAGAAGTTAGAGACTCTTAAAAGATTTTAACACAGAGGAAGAAGAGGAGGTAGAAAAAGTTACGAAATCACCTTCAAAACAAGGCTGATGATGAAAGTGGGATATTAAAAGTTATTATGAGAACAGAGTGGTAATTTTGGAACAGAAAGTTGGATATAACAGATACAACTATCAAGGAGAATCAAGTTTAGACTACAAGCATCCTATACTTACTTGAAAAGAGTGTTATCCCTCTACCTGGTGTTTAGTGCCTATGTGCCTCAGTTTCCTTTAAGAAACATATCCCACCTGATTGCAGTTATACACCACCAGTAAAAAGGAGAAAAAAAATATCATCTTAAAATGGAAAAAAACCAGCATAGAGGACGAAGTCTTTTAAAATTAATACTTTGTCCAAATACAATTTGGCCTGTAAGAGAAGAAACAAGGCTGAAGGAAAAGCATTATGACATCACCCACAAAAGGCTACTGTAGGCAGGAAGAGAACAAAATGGCTTTCAACATCGGAAAGAAATAACAGACTTAAAAGATGATAGGGAACCTTTGGCTAGACAGTAAGAATGGAAATCCAACGATCCAAGCCTGCTACGCCCCAGCAAACGCTATCAAGGGCAACCGGATTCTCCTGCAGTGTTCAGATCCTTCCTCAACTTTCTGCAATCCAAGTTTATGCCAATCGTTACTTTTCACAGTAAGAGAATTTTAGGAAATTGTATTTGTATTGTTTGCTTAAACACATCTCAGGCATGAAAATAATATATATGAACACACATACACACACCTGTTAGAGATGCTCTTGTAGTATCTTCCCAAAAGATAAAGGGACACTTAAAAGAGCAAATATGAGGCCAAGAAACTAAGTTGCCTAGAGCAGTAAGAAAAAGGAAGCATATGAACGGAACCTGGACCAGATCAAGTCATTCCAGCACCTAACAAGCCTCCACAGCGAGAAGGAAAAATTCATTTCCTTCCTTCCACTAGTAAGAAAACAGATGTTGCTGCATCCCTAAGCTAACTGCGAGGGATTGGCTTACCGTAAGAAACTGCTGAAGAGAATGAAAATAAAGTCCCTCTGGTCATCTTTAAAGATGTCTAGAGAATAGACACAAACACTACCTGTGCAGTAGCAGTCTTCCACACATCATCTGTTCATTCTGGTTACAGACAAAATGGCAAGATTTGCACCTTTTACTACGTTCTCCTTAGTTTTGCTTTCATATTATCACAACATACTAGTTTACCCCTTGGGGGCAGGGGTTATTATTTTGAATTCACTTAGTAGTGCTTCACAAGCATTTTGTCAGATTTCTTTTGGATTCATAAAGCCAGGCAGACACTTGTTTTTTGCTAATGACAATATAGGATGCTTCGGAAGAGCCAACCAGTACACAGTCTCTCTGATCACAAAAGAGGATTATACGTAATTGCTGAACAATAAGCAATACAAGAACAATGTCTGGCTTTAGATTTTTCTTCTAGGAACAGATTTCTGCAGTACATTTCATAGTAAAGCTAAAAATGATGATGACTAGTGTCCAATTAATCTCTCTATGTTCTTTCAAAATGTGCTTTATAAAGACATAATGAACCAAAACAGCCTGTGCTTATATTGAATAAAACAGTATTAGAAATTAATCTCCTTTGCAAGAGTCCAAATTCAAAGGTACAGAAAAACAGCAGCAAGTCTGTTGAACTGTCCTCTGCAACAGTTTTAAAGAAAAACAAGTTCAGGTGTGTTCTTCCTTTTCTATACTCTCTCAAATTACAAGAGTTCACGTTGACAAAAATGTAATCTGCTAAGAAATTCTGTAAAATGTGATTCTAGAAGAATATTTTTGTGAAAAGCAATGAAAGCACTCATCACCTCTATCAGCGTGCCACTGCAGTAACTCTTTGCATCTTCTTTCAGAGTTGAGCTATTGTATACTCTCTTACATGTGTAAATGGACAATCACATCAAGCAGAAGTACTAGTTCTGAGGTCTGAAGGACATAAGGGGCCAAAACAATCTGTTCACCCCACCAAGAAATACTTCCTTCTGAAGATTTTATGAGCAGAATACAGAATGCATATGCAATACACACCTTTTATGCATCTGAATATACTTAATGCTATACTTACATAAGTTACACTTCTGTGAAAACTGGAACTCATCTGATAAAAATGTGTACTGTTGCTTAGCAGGTGAAAAGTATGCTGGCTATTCTTACAGATTAAAGAGAAGCCATAACATCAGCTGTAAACCTCCCCAGTCCAAAACCAGTATCTACATTAAAATATTTCAGTACTAAAAAAAGGCACTTGAATCCAAAGCTAGTTTAAAAAAAAACCAACAAACCAAACATCAGATTTTCTTATCTGTGAGCTCATTTTTATGACAACTAAAATCCAATATACAAACCAGTTCACTTTGTTGATGGTAGCCATTAACCAAATGTACATAAACTCCCTAAGACTGTGGCAGACTCTGATGCATGCCAGCTTTTGGCCTAAGTTGAAGAAAAATGCTTTCAATAGCATTTTATTTTGTTAATTATTTCATTAACATTGAGGCTTGCCCACTTTATTTCATCCTTCCTATGAATTACTCATAGGTTGGGGTTAAATTGTAAGAAGCATACGTACCGGAGGCAACTAACTTCAGTAAGAGTAAAATTCAGCAGCTTAACCATTGGTGTGAAGCCTGTGCCTGCTGCCAATAAAACGAGATCTTCTACAGCCTGAACTTGGGACTTCTTGAAGTTACCATCAGGATTGCTAACAGAAATATAGTCTCCTTTATAAAAAAGAAGAAAAAAACCACAACAAATCAAACCAATGGTAAATGTTAATGAGATGAAAACAAACTAATTAGCATTCTTATTTTTTTAAAGGCCCTTGAATATTGCCTTCATCTTTATAGTATTAGGGCTCCTTTCAGGAAGGTACTATACATTTCACACAACGATCAATCTTATTAAAAGAACAGATGTTCAGTTACAGAATCACAGAATTACTGAGGCTAGAAAAGACCTCTGAGGTCATCAGGTCCAGCCTATGGCCCAACACCGCCACATCGGCCAGGCCATGGCACTCAGTGCCACATCCAGCCTTTCTTTAAACACAGCCAGGGATGGTGACTCCACCATCTCCCTGGGCAGCCCATTCCAACATCTGATCACCCTCTCTGTCAGGAAGTGCTTCCTGATATCTAACCATTAAAATGTCTTGATGGATTTTACACTATGAGTACACAAACATTTGTAAAGTCTGTTAAAAAAATAAAAATCTACCTCTGTATCTGAAATAGAAAAGGAAGTGCATCATAAGTCTAATAAAACAGACCTAGCTTTCTTTATCCAAAAGTATCAAAAGTTGTTCTAAGCGTATATACAATCAAAGTGATCAACTATGACACGCAATACAGTTGACATATCTGAACAGTTCAACATGATGACACCAAGTCATCAACATGATGACACCATGCAGATGACACCAAGTTTTAGGCAGGTGTGTTGATCTGCATGAGGATAGGGAGGCTCTCCAGAGAGACTGAGATAGACTGGCTTGCTGGGCCACTGCTAATGGTGTGAGTTTCAACAAGGCCGAGTGCCAGGTCCTGCACTTGGGCCGCAGCAACCCCATGCAACGCTACAGGCTTGGGGCAGTGTGGTTGGAGAGCTGTCTGGAGGAGAGGGATCTGGGGGTTCTAATAGACAGGAGAATGAACATGAGCCAGCAGAGTGCCCAGGTGGCAAAGAAGGCCAATGGCATCCTGGCCTGTGTTAGAAATAGTGTGGCCAGCAGAAGTAGGGAGGAGATTGTCCCCCTGTACTCAGCACTGGTGAGGCCTCACCTCGAGTGCTGTGTCCAGTTTTGGGCACCTCAGTACAAGAGAGATCTCGAGGGGCTGGAGCGGGTGCAGAGGAGGGCAACGAAGCTGGTCAAGGGGCTGGAGAATAGATCATATGAGGATCGTTTGAAGGAGCTGGGCCTGTTTAGTTTGAGGAAGAGGAGGCTGAGGGGAGACCTCATCACTCTCTACAACTACCTGAAAGGACATTAAAGAGAGCATAGTGCTGGTCTCTTCTCTCAGGTAATTAGGGACAGAACCAGAGGGAATGGCCTCAAGCTGAAACAAGGTAGGTTTAGACTGGACACTAGGAAAAAATTCTTCATGGAAAGGGTAGTGAAATATTGGAAGGGGCTGCCCAGGGAAGGGGTTGAGTCCCCATCCCTGGATGTGTTTAAACATCGCTTGGATGGGGTGTTGGGGGACATGGTCTAGGGGTGAACTTGTAGAGTAGGGTTAATGGTTGGACACAATGATCCCAAGGGTCTTTTCCAACTTGAGTGATTCTGTGATTCTGTGAACATGAACGTATTTGGAGCTTTATGTAATAGACAACCCCCAGTCACAGTGAGGATAAGCCTGTTCATTCAGGGCATGAAGAGTAAGGTTTAAAAAGAAGTTTTAAGTACGTCCCAATGTGGAAGTAGGTAAACAGTAAGAACATCACAATACCCCAACAGTGAATCTGAAAAGATAAAGCAATTGCTGCAAAACCAAACACAGTAAAGCCCAATATACACATACCAATTTGTAGGTGGTCAAGTGCCTGTGTGAACAGGCCACAGGAGTAAATTTTAATCATTAAATATATACATGCACCGTCACGGTGAGTTGGCTGCTTGAAATCCAGTGGCAAAAAAGGCAATACAGGTGTGTATGGTTTTACTACCTCTGTCCCTAGACAGAAGACAAAAAAAAAATAAGTAAAATAATGTGAAAAATACTCTACATCCAGCAAGTTTACTGCAAAGAAATACCAAAATAAACAAACAGTAAACAAATAATCTGCATATCCCATAAAAATAACACCAACACACGCTTTTACGCAAGTGTGTTACTTTCCACTGCACCAGTTCTTATTACAGTAGCCTTCCACTTCCAAATAAATCTTCAGGCTTCTGTACAGTATGTTATTTCTATACTACTTAGTAATTCAAAACACTGGAAGAAAATATCTAGTCATTCCTAAAGAACATGAAAATCTAAACATTTGCATTTAATTTCAAGTACCACAGCTTGAATTTTTGTAAATCAAAATAGCAGATTTTTAGTAGTGCATGATTATGCTTTCTTCCACTATCACTCCAAAAAGCTATTGTATAATGACGGAAACAAAGATTGCAAGAGTTGGACACCAGCAAAAATTAGGTAGTGTGGAGGAGTGGGACAAAAGTTTGCAATTAGAGGATATTTAGAAGTTCTTTTGAGAAATCACTCCACCATGCACAAAGCAACGTAAGTACTGTGACCAGCATAACCATGAATATGCAGTAAGTAAATAACTTAGTGTCCTTAAAAGAAAAAAGAGAACAGGAATTAACTTGGACCTCTCATTTTATTTTTTAAGTTCACCCCATAAAACATTTAGAAGGGTGGTGCCTAATGTTTTTCAAGATGTATTCCTCTCACAACCTCATGTTATTGTTATGTAACTGGACTGTAAAGCAGTGTTACCATGAGTGCTATAAATCCCTCAGAAGGAAAAGCAAAAAGCAAGCAAAATTGCAACATTACCCTCTACATGCCAAAAAAGCTGCAAGCTAAAAGGAACTGACTAATCCTGCACAATACATACACAATAAGCTTCACCCCCCTTCAAAGATGAACAGCACTACTTCAGTAGAGAGTATATTTTCAAGGGAGAGCTGAAAGAGCTAAGGTGGCCAACAGTAACTGCCAACCACCTCAACAGTTGGCTTCCCAGCAGTATTACTCCAGCCCATTATTAAGCACTAATTGTGATTCTGGAAGCAGAGACTTTCTAACTACAACCAGGGAGTTAGTGGCCATGGACTTGGCATTCCCCCACAACTATGAAAAGGGATTTATGTTAATATATCCATGGCTACATTTTCAATTTTTCTTACCTGCAATCATTTGTTTGAGGTAAACATGTTGTCCAGTGGGAACATGGAGGTGTGTGCTTTTGGGCAACAATAAGCACAGGAGCTTGGTGTCATGGGTAACTTCTGTCTTGGAAACCAACTTGCACCTCCTGTAGAAGAGTCCTAAAAACATGGGTTTACTTGTTATTTAAGTCTCAATCTGTCTATCTATTCTTATACATGCTTTAATAAGAAAAAAAGGTATGCACTTCACTATACACAGTTATAAAAAGGCTATAAACAGATGCTTCTTGTATCATTACTGGTAATTATTTTTCTGATTTTGACTCAAGGACTCATTTATAGCCTTACATTAGGTTTTAGACTGATTCTGGGAGCACTGAATGGGAAGAAGTAGAAAAGCACCAAATACTAGCAGCAAACAGAAGCCCTTGTACTACACTGAATCTGCACCAAACTGACCATACAACTATGGTATGAATACACATATGCAGACTAAAATCAGTCTGCATAAGGCAAATGAAATGTAAGCAAGGCACAGCACCACAGTCCACAGCACCAGTTTAAACCCAGCCAACGTCCCACATGTTTATTGGGCTGATCACCCCACACTGTTGCAGATTCACTGCCATTACCAGTGTTTCTGGTACAGCTTTGCAATACCGATACTTAAAATGCTTACACATGACATAAAATGAACCTAACATCTGTGCCTATGTTGGCAATGCACACTTCAGCATTACCAATAAATACTTTAGACATGAATTGGTGCCTTTTTGATAACTAGAAATGATGGACTCCAGTTAGATGTTCACATGCTTACTTAAATCAACTACAAGACCATATGTACAGCACAAATTTTTGTTGATGCAGCTTTTGATGCCAGAGATGAGGACACTGGTTTCAAATGCAGTGCTTTTCAAGCTGTGTATCAATTAAATGCTGGGCAAAAGGTAAATGAAAAAAAGAAAGCGTAATAATAATTAAAAAAAAAAATCACTATGCAAGGTCTGCATTTCCAACATTTTCAAGAAACTGAGAAAAGCATCAGGGAAAGAACACTGCTAATCAAAACAACTACCAAAAAAACCCCCCAAACTTGTACATTCCTATTAGTGATGGGAATTAAAAAACCAAAATGACAGTAGGGAAAAAGGGAAGGATCACCCCACAATATTTAGCTTTGTTCAGGAACAAAGGGGAAAAACTGTAGCAGTTTTCACTAACACCTTATGGAAGCTTAAAGTAATAGTTTACCCTATACCTGCAGTAGGCTCAGAGCAAGATAAGCCTGCCTCTGCTATGCCAGGGACAATAAGCCATCACTTATTGCACAATAAGCCATCACAATCTCTGTGGCAAAGCACTCAAGAGTAAGGCTGGCCAGACCTGCACCTCTTTTAACTCAGAAGCCATCCTGATCTAGGGAATCTGCATCATTACAATCACTTCATGGTCTGAGAGGATCTGAAATCACAACAAAATAGAGGTTTATGCCCTGCAGATTACAGGTAGAGACTGCAGAACTTCGGTAGGTGTAAAGCAGCAAGGAAGAAGTACTTCAAAGAACAAAGGCCTAAGATGCACAAATAACCAGGTTGTAGCTTTCAGCCTGGAAAGAAACAGGCTTACAAGGGGTCATTTAGCAACAAATGCCAAATATAGGAAGGTATTAATCAACTTTCAACTATCATATTCTATTAACTGACATAAGCCATACATTGGTATTTGACTACGTGGGAACAAGTGTCTTGGCCTTCCTCAAGTACTGATGGGACCAACAAATGCTGCATAAGGCAAGTGGCATCATATTGTAGAAATCTAGATACAAAACTGGAGGTAAAATTTGAAGATGACTGTGATTTTTCCTCTGCTACCTTCAGAAGAGCATTTTTCAGCTAAGCCTTTGTTTCAGCACTGCAGTATTTTAGCTCTAGCCTAAAATATCAGTGTGACCACACTGCCTAAACACATCTGTAGTTCAAGGGAAGTTTTGTGGGCTGTAAGAAACTGGAAGCTCAGCCCAGTAAAGAATAAAAAAAAAAAAAGAAAAAAAAGCACAAGTAAGCAAGCAACAAAACCCATGAGCACCATTATCTAAACTCTGCACTTTGAAAACAACCCAAAAAAAAGGCAGAGAAAAAGCCTCTTCCCTACAATAATCCCACAATGTCATTTACCATTTTCAATGTGAAATCTGTAACCAGTTCCAGTATTTTCACATAAAGCCTCTCAAAATTTGAAACGTTCATATATGAGAATACTTGAGCATGACACCCTTCTAAACGACACTTTCTGCGTTGAAGCAATTTCAGTGAAGCAACGTTTCTTCTCCCCTCTTTTTTTCCCCCCCTCACACTACCGGAAAATACTCATGTCACCAGCACAAACAGCTGAGCTACTCATGAAACACGATGAGATACAAAGGACAAGCTGCAACTCAGGAAATTTCAACTAGGCATCACCACCAGGATGGTTCTGGTCAAACACTGGGGCAGGCTGCCCAGAGAGTCTCTGTCCTTGGAGGTATTCAAACCTTGACCAGACAGCTTTGAGCAGGAGGTTTGACCAGATGACTTCCAGAGGTTTCTTTCAACTAAGTTAGTCTATGGTTCTACATATTTCTTTAGGTCTTAACAGCACTAGAAGCACCTTGATCTTTTGTATTTTGCCATTGCACTAGCAGATGCTTCTTTACATCCTAACTTCAATCACATGCTGATTTTCTTTTGAACAGGAAGGGAGTACCTGAAAATCTGTAATAAGTGTACATCACTTGTACGTGCCCTAAATCCTGAAGTCAGTCAGAATTCTTTCACAAGTCAACACAAGTACTCTTAAATGAGTCTTGCCTGACAGAAGGCTTTTAAGTCTTCATTAAATGCAAGACAAAACATAAAGGAAAGTCTAGGCATTGATGCAGCTCAAGTATCTGACTGCCACTGATTGCTTCCTTGCTTTTACCTCCAACAGCAGCACTGAAGGGAAGCCCAAGCCAGTAAGGCTACTGAGTTACCCAGTACAAATGCCTGCATTGACATGCTGTAAAGCCTCTGACATGGCAAAAGTCTTTCAGTAATATTTTCTCATGTCTTTCATCTAACATCCTACAAACTGCTTATTTTGAATGAGCAAACTTTTCAGATGTACCAAAAGAATGCCTACAGCCCTGAAAAATGACAGGCAATAATCCCATTTCAAGTCTTGAAGCAAAGCAAACTATTAGCAGCTCTCCAGCTGTATCAAAGAAGTTTTATATAAAGTTTGTTGTAATGTGTTTTTCTACAATTATCTGGAAAACAATACAGACTAAGAATGCAAAGTGCAGTGTACAAATGAATGTGCTAAGATTGCTGTCAGTTCTGCACACTTAAGAATTACTTGAAAGGATATGGGAGCTTGGTAACAGCCCACCACACTAATCAGCTAACACTATTCCAGATATTTGGGACTGAAGAGAGAAGTTAAAAAACTGACTCATCAACTGATGCACTGTTTCTTGACAATTTTCTGACCTTTCCAACCTGACAAATTCCAACCTTTTCCACATGTAATGAATCAATCCTCACCTCCTCCTTTTTCCTTTTAATTTGCCATACAGAACTTTTGTCCTGATTCACTCAATCTGATTTTTGAAAATAGAGACCTTTCTAGGTCTAAGCAAACTCCTAGTTTAGATTGTCACCTTTGCTATTTTAAATAAAACTACTTCATTACCCATGGTCCCAATAAAACCTGAAATCACGAGCAAAAACAATTGGCAATGCAGAAATCACAGAATGGAAGGGGTTGGAAAGGACCTCTGGAGATCAAGTCCAACCCCCTGCCAACACAGGAACACCCAGGGCAGGGCACACAGGAACAGATCCAGGTGGGTCTTGAAAGTCTCCAGAGAAGGAGACTCTCCAGCCTCTCTGGGCAGCCTGTTCCAGGCTCTGTCACTCCCACAGTGAAGAAGTTTTTCCTCATGTTGAGGTGGAACTTCCTGTGTTTCACCTTGTGACCATTACCTCTCATCCTGTCACAGGGCACCACTGAAAAGAGACTGGCCCCTTCTACTTGACACCCACCCTGCAGATATTTGGAAACATTGATAAGATTCCCTCTCAGGCTTCTAAAGAAAAGCCTTCCAATGAGAACACCAGCCTCTACGAGCAAGCTGACGGAGAAGAGTTGCTTTCAGCAACCTATGTCAGATGCCCAAGCCATACAGTTTGCTACTATAGATAAGCAAAAGGCACTGTTCTCTAAATTTTGAGGCATGATACAAGTGCCCACTAGCAATTCCTAATTTTCAAAGTAGAGGAAGGAATTCAGGAGGGGGTTAGGTTTAATGAAACTTTCTGCAGACACTGCGTGTCAGCATCACAGCTCCTCTTCCAAGAGAAGCTACCCATGCCACCACCAAAACTTTGGCACGTAAATCCTATACAATCACAGACTAGAGAATTCCCTCTCTAAACTGAACTTCCTCCTCTCCTGGAATCAAGAACTACAGCACCTTGATTCATATGCATACTAAATGAATTTTACTAACAAAACTCCTGCACAGATAATGAATGATAGCTTCTGGACAATATCATCCTTTTGCCTACTCTGATATTCCTCACTATGAAAGACTTTTTCACTTAAGAATTTTCCCTAGAATGCTGTTTCTTGCTTTAACAGTAAAAGTTCAGTGACAATTCTTTTTTTTTCTTATTTGTTAATCCTAGTAATGCTATGGCACCAACCTCAGCTTGTTTGCTTGGGATACAGGCTTTCAAAGCATAAAAGCTGCATCGCTCCACTGTCCCTCCATCTCTTGGAGGGGAGTTTCACCCTACCTGCAGCAAGCACGTACCACCCAACAGTGTCTGTCAGCCTGCTCAAAGTTAATCCTTATTTTGTTGAGTTTACTTGATTGAGGAGCCTCAAGTACCCTGAGTGCCAACATAATGGAGATTAGACCATACAGCTGAACGAAGGTGGCTGCCTATCACTCCTGGCAGCTGCCCAGCCTTGGAGTTAAGACAACCACAAACCCTTAATGCTGACCATGGATTTATCAATACCCGAGCTAGCTCCCATTATCCAAAAAAGTCAGCCATGCTCTTCCCAGATGGTCTCCCTTCCCAAAATAAAGTTTCCACTGAATCAATACCTTCTGAACTTTCCCTGGTGACGCAGCGAATAGCAAGCACGCTGTCACAGCATAAATCCAGCTTAGGTACCTTGGAGTGCTGCATCTGCTCCCTTCTATTACTTCCAAGAAAAGAGTCTATGATCTTCCACTTAATGGACTAAAACCACTGCGCCAAACTTTGGAATGACACCCCACTTCAGTCCTCAGAGGCAACATCCCCTTGATATTTTTTTTTAGTGAACACTCGAAGCATCTGTGAGTATTTGCACACAACTGCCAACAGTTGCGTGCTCTTTAGGGGAGCGGAGCTCGGTAATTAGGTTACTTTCCAAAATGGGAATCTGGAGTTTTAATTTGGCAAAATTTCCTTTTTCCACAAAAAACACAGCACACTAATACAGAAAAGTCAAAATCAAATATGCTTCTACCAGCTAATATGACTGAAGACAGCTGAAAATAAAGTTTAATTTTTTTTTCTTAAATAATTCCCCAGCAAAACCTAATTTTTAAACTTTTTTTCTCCAGTTGGTGTCCTTTTTAACAATCTTTTATAAACTGCAGGCCTATGTAACTACAGTGCTTGCCTGTCACCTCCAAGACTTGGCTGCAATTCCACCGTGATACAGAAGCATGATATGCAGTGATGATCAAAACCTATCCCCTCATGAGTGGGCTTCCATATCTTATCACCCAGAAAAGGCACCTACAAGAAAACAGTTTCTTAATACTTATGAGAAAAACTGCATGGTGTGTTGCTTTTGTTTATAATTTTTTTTTTCCAAGTGACAAAGTTCTACCTTTTTTTTTTTAATCTGCATTTCAATTTCACAGGATGCTGGCACTACTACCATTAGCTTTTGTTTATGCTTCCCAATGACCGGTTTCATAATAGTTAGCTATGAGTAATGTCACCAGCATCCCCATACTGACAATCTAATTATATTGAATTGTGTTTTCTATGCAATATATAGTTGGGTATAAATAATTATTCCTTCAGAAAACTAATAAGTTGTTTAGTCGTAAGGAGCAGAACCAGTACTGAGTATTCTTCTGAATCCACTGATACATCCAAGATACAGTGTAGCTCCCTGAACCACATTAAAATAATTTTAAATAAATAAAAAATAATAAAAAAATATCCCCCCTGAACTTTGAAGAAGTTCCACAATTTTCTTCTTTCCTCACAAATAATGAAGAGAAACTCTGGCCAAAATGTTAGTCTAAACTCAGCAGGGATTTGAGAGTCCATAGGCAATTTATCTGAGCATACGACTTTTCAAGTTTTCCAAGACTTTTTTCCAAAGGAAAAAAGCAAGGGCTTACACTAATTGTTTCTTCATAGCATAAAGTTATCATAGGCTTCCAGTATTATGTCATTATGTCATTGTCTCTGAAGAGGAGCTTCATCACTTTTTTTTAATTTTTTTTTTTTTTCCCCCCAAGAATTTCAAATTGAATGTTGTAAAAATAAAGATTAAAAAAAAGCATAGGGGCTTGGGGAGGCGTGGTGGTCACACACTCCCCCTTTATAAAGTCATTCATGAATGCTCTCATATAAACAAGTAATAACAACAAAAATAAAACAAAGCTTTCAAGTGTCAATCCTGACTTTTTCATCCCTTCTTCCTATGCTTTGAATACAACAGAAACGTTTCAAATTACTAATTCACAAGGAAACACTACTGAAAAACTCAAGGAATTAAACATCAGTGCTTCCATAAGTACTTACTATTCCATGGCCTCAGAATAACCTTGCCACCAAACTACAAGTGTGGAAACATTCTGAGTAAAATGACTGCTCTTGTAAGAAAGTGTCAGTAAGTTAGATAAAGAACTCTGAATACACAAAAACTGAACAAAATAAATAAAAATCAGGTATAACAATGTAACATCACTACTTTCCAATCCGTCCCCAGATTTTCAACTACTTTCAATAAGTGGAAATTATCAGCTTCACTGTCTTCAAACAAGACTCTTATATTGATCAGAAAGAAAAGGTAATGACCAGAGTAAGCAGTGGGAGATACATAAATCAAAGTGGAAAAAAAAAGATAAATTTAAGAAAATTTAAGGCAATGCATGTGTGCAACCCTATGTATAGTGCTGCATTGAAATCCCAGCTATAAAGCTACCCAATAGCTTTAACTAGCCAGTTTAGGTCTCAGAAGCAAAGCAGCTCTCACAAGGAACAACCTGAACACTGATACTGGTTTTGGTGCTCACGCTCAAATTCCAACATACCTTATGCCACCTGTTCCATAATGGCTACTAGAGCTCCATCTGGATTCTTATCAGTTGCAGCCAATCACCGTCACATTCCTCACCTCCAAAGATTCTCTAAAGCCACTAGGTTTTACACCTCATACTCTTTTCAGGCTCTTTTCTCATTTTATTTTCCATAATCATGAAAAGTAGTTAGGAGGGAGAAAACAAGCAACGGATACTGGACAACATAATAGTCCAGGCTGCTTCCCCTTAAATACAGAGGATTATATCAAAAAATCTAATATTAAAGAGGATGACTCAACACTTTCTAAAACTCTCCTAAGGAAAATTGCATTCTACATAAGGTAAAGGCAGCAAAAGAGATGTGCTTTTATGCAGTTGGTCTTCCTTTCTGTACCACAGTAATCTCTTGACTTTAAAGGCCTGAGTCGCGTAACTGTGAGCCAGTACAACATGGTGATCAACATTTAATTAGCTCTTAAAAATGTACAGCTTTGCTTTCACACATAATAAGGCACACTTACATCAAACAGCCAATTTTTCAGCATTAATAGACAGAGGACTTTTGAGAAACAGGGCAACTGCAATAACATAAGGAGCATGCTTATATTATATAATGTAATTGTGCAGAAAGTTTTAGTTCACCTGCAAACAAAAATGAAAACCAGCACACTGATCAGGGTAATACATTTTGGTGCTGCATCAAGTTCACACTATTCTGTTACCACAAAAAACCCTCATACATGACTATATAAGATATACTGCTTCTTGCAGATACATCAGCTTTATTGACAGCTGCAGAACAACACTCAAGAAGTCTTCACCTTCCTCTATTAGGTCCTTCCAGTCTTTCTGTAAGCCTCCAATTCCATTGAAGGGCAAAACAAATCAACAAACCAAAGCAAGAAACACCTCTAAGCCGGACCTTTTCAAGAATTCCTGAGCAGCTTTCAACAAGACCAGACAACATTCCTAAAAGAAATGAAGGTATTGCTACAGAAAAATAAAATCCTGGGAGAAACCAAGTATGACTAACAACCTCCAAAAAGTCTTAAACTAGTTGGTAACACGGCCACAAAACTGCTTACCTCTGTCCATGCGTTTGATAAATGTATTATGATTCTCCAAGGGCTGTCCCAGCATTTTCCAATGAATTTTATCCTTTTTCTTTAAGATAATTTCTACTTTCCCAACTTTTTCTGCAATATTTACTAAAACAGAAAAAGGTATCACACTGTTACTGTTAGTTACAGTTTGTTCCAAAAAAAGTTATTCCTCTGTTGTAATAAAATTTCAGAAGAATTAGTCATTTCTCAAAACCACATGGAATTAATCCAGTGCATTTAAAACAACAAGCGTTAACTTAATATGCAAAATTAATGCATCTTATTCACTAAATACATTGTGAAAAGCTTCACAGTCCCTCTGGTCAAAAAGAATACTCAGGAATTCAGAGTCCTCATTTACTGGAAATTGGTAACTATCACTATTTATTACTTTCTTTCTTTCCAAGGCCACTTCAATGAATAATTAAATCCAAGAAAATCCCAGTCTTAAGCAAGAAACAAATACACAATAGAACTAACTTCTAATTATTTTAACATTTAGTCATACTCGAAGGGATTAGAGCACCATTAACTTATTACCTTCATGGGCCCAAACACCACAATTAAACATAAAAATTCAATAAAAACTCAACGTTATGGTTTGTTTTGATTGATTGTGTCACGACCTGGTGGAAAGCAAAACTGTAAAATATCAAGTCAGAAAAATAAACTGAAGTTCCACATTCTGATATTAGAAGAGAGAAGTGCTGCAAAAGATGGAACTTACCAGTAATGACTTCTTGAACTGCATGATGCAAGTCTGAAATAGACAAACAAACTCCATGTTAAGCAACAACAAAACCACATTTTCATCTTGATATATACACACCATTTAAGGCTAGGAACACTGAGTGAACTAATGATCCTAGAACCCTATGTATTTTCATCTGGCCCTGAAAGTTCACTCATGACTTCTGCAGGGCGAATACATAACATGAGACAGGCATATCTGAGATCTGGGTCTATTTAGCCTTGAGAAAAGAAGGCTGAGGGGAGACCTTATTGCCCTTTACAACTACCTGAAGGGAAGCTGTAGCTGGGCAGGAGTTGGTCTGTTCTCCCTGGTGACAAGTGACAGAACAAGAGGAAATGGACTGAAGTTGAAGCAGGGAAGGTTCAGGCTGGATGTTAGGAAGCATTTCTTTCCAGAAAGGGCTGTCAGGCATTGGAATGGCCTGCCCAGGGAGCTGGTGGAGTCACCATCCCTGGAAGTGCTTAAGAGGCAGTTGGATGTTGTGCTTAGGGACATGGTTTAGTGGTTTTTGATAGAGCTACAAATAAGGTTGGACTTGATGGTGCTGAAGGTCTCTTCCAGCCAAAACTATTCTATGATTCTGGGTTTTCCCCCTCCCCCATTACTTTTAACAATGGTTCATGTAAAGCTACTAATGTACATTTATCTAAATCACTACATTTACCTAAATGACTCCATTTTCCCTTTTTGAATAAGGGCATTTTAACAACCATCGAAAACACACTTGAAGAAAAAATTTACATAACTTTTAGATCAATGTATTACTAAATTTTTTACATGTAGTATAACGGGAGTACATACTAAAGAAATGAAGATCTTAAGTTTATAAACAATACAATTCCTATACATCAAGGTACTTTAAAGTAATCATCTGTAATGAAAGAGGAACAAAATATTAATTGATATATCTAAAAGGCATATGGTCTTATGAGAGGGTTTTACTACGGTAGAATGAAAACTCAATACTTGCAATTGCAAAATTACTGTACCTACCAACTTCTACAAGATATGAGTGGTCATCCACAATGATTTCTCCCCTTAATCGTTTATCTTGACAGTCAACTATCACCATCTCTGCATTCATATCCTTTCAAAGGCAAGGTGTAAAAAAAAAAAAAAATTATAAAGTTCTTCCAGAATTCAAGCTGGATCACAACTGGATCTTGTAGTTCTCTCTTTCATAAAGTACAACATTACCTTCTGCTTAGTGTATATGACAATGGTGATCAGACTCTCTGTTTGGAACCAGTCATAACTGTAAAAAAAAAAGAAAAAATACAGTAAAGGAAAAAGTACATACTCTCTTTGGGCATGCCAAAGTATATTTCATGTAGAGCTTATTTCACAAATTTACAAGCCAAATACATAGTTTATTATTTATTATTCTGAAGACAGAAGTCCAGAGCCAATAGTTTAAAAAAGACTACTAAAATAACAAGTCTAAATATGCATTCTGATAGTCAGCACACTGTAGCTAAAATTACATGGCATTGGTATCACTTAAAAAGCACATGCATCCTCTTTACAGTATATGAGCCTTCCTAACAAGACGATTAAAATCTTGACTCTAGGAAAAAGCAATAAATAGCCAGAGTGACTTCTAAAAGCTATGCCCAAGACTTCATGCACATGCCACAAAACCACAGTTCACTTTTTTTTTACATTCCTCTGTTCCCAAGCTGAGCAGATCTTGTAATAAACCCAGGGTAAAGTGAGAAACAGAAAGCCTTTAAATGTGAATTATTCGTATGTCCTTACACTTGCCAAGAAGTAACTTACCCAGCCAACCTCAGGAAAACTATTCCTTTCTCTACCTGTTTCCAAGGGGACTGTACATCCAACAACCTCATGCCTGGCTCACCACCTCATATATCTATAGTTCTCACCTAACTTCCAGTTGGGTTGCAATCCCAGCCAGTAAAAGTCAGCTCTGTCCCCACAACCAAGTTAATCCCCTGCATCTACATTACTACTGTCTTCTCCTTTCCCCAGCATCCCAACCACTTTGTTTACTGTTTGAACTCCTGGGCCAGAAAAGGCAGCAGAGAGAGAGGAAGCCCACTCCAGCAGATACTCCTGACAGCCAACACATTCTAGGCTGCACACCAGAACTTTCCAGTCACACAACAGATCATGCCAGACACACAGAGGAAGAAAGGCAGCAAGGTTTGGGGAGCGCTCCAGAAGATAAGCCACATTCCAGTTGTTTGCAAGACACGATATTTTACATGACTACACGTAACTAGCCCAGAGATTGCATCAAAATCTCCTGTGAATGGTAAAGTGAGAAGCTGAACCTTGGTGACTCGAGGCATCATGGAGTAAACTGCTACCGCAGTGACAACAGCGGACACATCACAGAGACCTTCTTCACACATTGCAGAAACGTGAATACAGCTATCACATCTTAATATATTCCAGTTTGAAATTAAGTACTTTTCCAAGGCATGACAATTCATACATTTATGGACAAATTAACTAGAGTAAATAAGTAAGCAGCCCAACTGGAATCACTTTCCAGGAGTTTTCTCAAGAAGCAAGGTTGAGTAGCCTGCAAATATAAGCCATACACTTCTATACAATGCAAGGCAGTTAGAAACCAAAAGAGCAAGACAAAAACCTTGTGTCATGATTTGCCCATACAGCCAATAAGGCTTTTGGCCAGTTGTTTAAACCTGAATCTCAACTTTTCTACTTTGAAGAAGATGGCAATGACAGATAATCATTCAGCTGAAACACCAAGAACGATCCATGGAAGGCATTGCCTGCATATAATAAAAACTGCACTGAATTGTTAAATAGAATGTTCAACAGAATCAAAGACAATTGTTTACCTTGGAGTTAAATCTTTACCAGAAGCATCCAGTACTTTCTTCTCAGGAAGCATACCTACAAAGAGCAGAGAGTCATTAAAATAATTGCTCTTATGCTCACTTAATAGAAATCATCATAGATGCTTTGTTGTTCTGAGTTTTTTGCTGTTTGTTTTTTCGTGGTTTGTTTGGTTTTTTAAAATTAATGTTCTATATAACCCTTCACCATATTTAAGTAGCTTTATTTCCAGAAGTATCCATGTGCTTTTTTTATTATGTTTTTATTCACCACTTTCTGTTGGAGAGCAGGTTCCTAGAACATGAAGTTCTACTTCAGAAATTAAGAGTTCCATATAGCACAGAATCTGTGTGTGCAGCCCTTCCAATACACGTAGCTTGGTCTCAGTTTCATCTGTTACTACCTTGTGCTTTCACATTTTGGAATAGTGAAGCATGGAAAAGGTTACCTGAATGAATTTCCTTTAACAGAACTATTTGTTTTTACAATTCAGAAGAAAAAAATTCAATTTGGGATGTCTGGTCTAACCTAATTCACAAGTAAAATTTCACATCAGTCAGTTAAGTAAAGGTATCAGCCACAATCTCTCTACTTTGCTAGGAATTTTCACAGAATTCAGCTACTCACTTTAATTATTAAACAGCATGAAACAGTCTGGAAAAGCCTTTGCTGGGAGGCAACACTTGGTCAGTATTTGAAAACAGCAATTGTACTAATCTCTGGCCTAGTAGAAACTGAACATATTTGTCAAAAACTTGAGCAGAGATGACAGATAAAAGCAACTGCAATCCTTCACCAACTTTGACACAAAGAAGTTATATAGAATCACGATGAAGGAAACTGCACAGACTCAAATACAGTATGATTTGTGTCACCACATGACCAGCAGGAGTTTTCCTGAACAATGGTTAGGCAGAGGCCTAAGATAAACAGTTGGCAACCACTGTTTTCAAGCCTCTTCCGAGGCAAGCCTTGCAAATCTCAAATGGCTATACATAAAATAATTAACATATGAATTCTCAGTTACCTCGATGATTATCTTCTAAATGCCAGTAAATTTGGTTGTTTGACTACCAAGCTTAAACACCGTAATTGATGGCTTCACCATGTGGGACATAGATAAAAACAAAGAGAGCCATGCTGGTCTAATCCAATCTGTCAAAACTATTTGATCATCCAGATGGGCGAATTAACCCAAAGCAATTAAAACTCGCTGGAATTACTTATTCTTTGATCCTTGATTACCCCCCAGTACACACCATCTGCAGCTGCTGAGGAAGCTAAATGGCAGAGCAGTCAGATCATCGCAGAAGACAAGAAACTGCCTAACAATAAAAGCCTTCTCAAAGGCAAAGCCTTTCTTGAGGACATGTATCATATGCTTAGGTTGGCCTCAATGGGTAAGAGGAATTCAGGGTTAAACACATTCCTGTTTGCTTTTCCGGGTCAACAGAAATATATGAACGGCCACAATAAACCAGAACATTCTGGCAAATCAAGTTATTTATGAAATACTCTGAAATACTGTAAGACACTATGTGAAAACAAGAAGTCACACTGCAATAAAAGACAATGATTCAGGTGATCAGTGAACTAGTTAAGGAAAGTGCTGTACTGGTCATGGTGATTATAAATAAAGAGAAGCTGGCAGTGAAGCCAGAAGCTGATGGCAGGCATGAAAATGAGGAGTTTAAGGTGGCCAAGATGAACAGCAGCATGCATTACAACTCTGTATCTCCCAGGAGCTGCTTTGCAGATTCCCATGGGACAGCAGGGCTACTGACAGAGTTCTTCACATTATTCCTCATAGCCACACTGGAGTGAGTTGAGATTGACAGGTGGATTACACTCTGGTTAGAAAACCAGTAGTACTGCCAGTTACAAAAGGTGTGATCGGCAGTACAAAGACCAACTGGTGGCTACTTACAGCTGCTGTTCTCTAGGGAACAGGGAATGCTGACAGTGTTTGCTACAGTCACTAGCAAGCTGAATGGCACATGCTGTCCCACTGTCAGGGAGTACGTGAGCCATAACAAATCACGGGAAGCAGAAGAAACACAAAAGGTTATGGCTACCATTCAAAGGGACCCAGACAGGCTGAAGAAATGGGTGAATAAAAACTCCCTGAAGCTCAAAGGCAAATGCAGTATTTTGCATCTGGGAAAAAAAGACGTTAATCTGATACAAACCAAGTAGGAGGCCTGACTGGATAGAAAGAAGCTTTGCAGAAAACCTTCCAGGGACCTAGTTTGGGCAGATACTGCATCCTTGTGTTCATGAAGGCCAACTTTATCCCAGGCAAGAGAATAGCAATCAGCTCAAGGGAAGCAATTCTTCCTCTCTGTTCAGCACTTGTGAGATCACATCTGGAGTCCTAGGTCATTTTAGCTCCACAGTGCAGGACAGACACTGATATACCACATCAAGCGCAGAGAAAGGTCACCAAGCTGGTCAGAAGCTGGAGCATAGGACACATGAAAGGAGGATGAGGGAACTGCATTTGTTCAGCCTAAGGGGGAAAATCCAACTGCAACCTTCAACTATTTGAAGAGAAGGGAGTGTGAGGGAAGGAAATATAGAGAAGGTAGCCAGATTCTTCTCAAAGAAGGCCAAGAGGCAACAAATAAGTAGCAGCAAAAATTTTGGTTATGGATACTGGGGGGAAGGGGAGGGGGGTAACAAACCAAACAAAATTAAAACAAAACCCCGAATACCACATCTCTTTGCTTCCCATGGGGGTGGGGGTGTTCAGAAGCAATCTGATCAAAGTTCACTGTGCTTTCAGCAGGAGACTGGACCAGACAAAGTTTCTCCAGATATTTCTCCCAATTTAAAGTATTTTGGGATGCTCTGAAAGCTTTCTGTACATATTGCTTTCTTTGTTCATAGAAGGCCCAGAACAAGCTCAACCCATATATTACTAAGAAAAGCAGGAATACTTATATTACCTAAGCTAAAGAATTTGAGCTGGTTGAATCTCAAGATTTAGTTTTCGGTACTTGAAGCTCTAGCTCAAACTCTCCTCCCATCATCCTTTTCCCAACCTTAAGTTTATTCTAGGTCTCCACCTAGAAACACCAGCTTGTTTGCAGGCAGTGGAAGTGCCCAAGTAATTTTTTTTTTTCCCGTTTTACTATTAATATTATAAAAATCATTATCATAGTTTGGGTGAAAGAGAAATTCAGTTAGCTCAAAAGTGCAAGGCTGAAAAGATCATTTTAAAAACACATTTCTGATACCTATTTGTTCTCAAACAAATATGATGTTTTGAAAAATTCTGGTTTTGAAAATTTTATGTCTTGTTTGAAACCCAAGTACGAAGAGCAGTTCATAGCCTACATCCATACTGATTGTTATCACTAGCAATGTATTCCCAAACTTCAGCTTTAATTGCCCCTACTGTTATGTACAATTTATGCTGACAAAAAACAAGGATACATTTAATTGATCTGAGCACACTACAAACAATTATTATTTATACATTTTAGATTAATAAGACAAAAATGTCTTTGCTGCTGTCAACAACTTCCAAAAAATCTGAGCCTAGGCCACAGGCTTCTCTCTTCCTCTTTCAGACAAACAATGCTTACTTCTAGACTCATCCTGACTTACATTTACAAGAGTTAAGCACCAAGATTCAACGACACAATATGAAAAATGTTGTGGAAAGTAACCTCAGGAACTGACCTCTCCTATTTTGGAAAGAGTCCTGACAAACAGGTAAACTGAATAAAACATGCAAGCATCGGTGTTTTGGCAGTTTTGCTGGAATCTACCATCCACCATCCTATGTCTCTTGACAAGTCACGTAAACTGGAGAAGAAGAGTTAGGGCTAGGAGCAGGAGGGGAAGCAAGACAGAAGAAAGAGGGAATATCACTTATTGCTCTCTGCCTGGATCCACCGTGAATATGAAAGATGCATAGGAAAGCTCTGGACAGCTGGATAAGCACAAAAGAGAAGGAATTCATGAACCAAAAAAAACAAGAGGAGAAGAACACTGAACCAGATGATAAAATTGGTCTTCTACTTGAATAGAAAATAATTTTTGTGTATTTAATGACTACTAGTTGCCAGTGATATCATTTTGATAGAGTTGATCAGTTTGTTTTCTAACTCCCCCAGTCTCTCAAAGCAAGACTAAGAGGCTCCAGTAACTTGTTCATTGCTGAAATAAAATTTTAAAAAGGCAAGTCAGGTACCAGACCTGATAAAACTCAGCTTAACATCAGGGAAAAAGTAAATCACTCTTGCTTGCTTTTATATGATTTATGTTTAACTTTTTGTGTAGCTCAATGCTTATGCATACTAAAAAGTATAATGCCCTTTAAAAGTCAAATAGAACATCCACAGAACACAAAGGGAGGACAAGGAAGACAGTATGTGGAAAAAATGGAAACAAATGGGAACTCAAACTATAGAATCATGGGATGATTTGGGTTGGAAGGGACCTTTAAGATCGTCTAGTTCCATGCCCCTCACAATAGGCAGGGTCAGCTTCCACTAGACCAGACTGCTCAAAGCCCCATCCAACATGGCCTTGAACACTTCCAAGGATGGGGTATCCACAGCTTCTCTACGCAACTTATTCCAGTGTCTCACCACTCACAGTAAAGAACTTCTTCCTAATATCTAATCTAAATCTACCCTCTTTCAGTTTAAAACCATTACCCTCATCCTATCACTACACTCCCTAATAAAAGAGTCCTCCCTCCCCATCTTTCCTGTAGGCTCCCTTTACGTATTGGAAGGTCACTATAATGTCTCCATGGACCCTTCTGTTCTCTAGACTGAGCAACACCAAGTCTCTCAGCCCATCCAGAGAGAGGAGGTGCTCCAGCCCTCTGATTACTTTATTATCCTCCTCTGGACCCACTCGAGGAGGTTTATGTCTGTCTTACATTCAGAGCCCCAGAGCTGAGCACAGTACTCCAGGTGGGGTCTCATGAGAGTAGAGTAGTAGAGGGGCAGAATCACCTCCCTCAATCTGTCGGCCATACTTATTTTGATGCAGCCCAGGATATGGTAGGCCTTCTAGGCTGCAAACACATATTGTTGACTCAAATTCAGTGTTTCATCCAACACCCACAAGTCCTTCTCCATAGAGCTACTCTCAAGCCACTCATCGTGCAGCCTGTATCCGCGCTTGGGAATGCCCCAACCCAGATGCAGGACCTTGCACTTGGCCCTTGTTCAACTACATGAGGTTTGCATGGGCCCACCTCTCCAGCCTGTCAAAGTTCCTCTGGATGGATCCCTTCCCTCCAGTGTGTTGACCACACCACACAGCTTGATCTTGTCAGAAAACTTGCTAAGGGTGCACTCAACCCCACTGTCCACCATCACCGACAAAGATGTTAAACAGTGCCAGTCCCAATGCTGACCCCTGAGGAGCTCCACTCATCACTGCTCTCCACTTGGACATTCATCAGAGAAATCTGAACAAGTTATCTTCCCCTCACTGCCTGGACTGACTTGCGGGGACACCACCCTGAGAACTTTTCTGGTTTCATCTTTAAACACATCTAGGTTTCTGCTCCTCCTGCCACCCCAAAATTTGACTGGTCTAAACTCTTTCCGTATTTTCAGCCTAGACTCTTCCATGAACAATCTGCACTTGTCCCTTTCCATTCCAGTTGCATCAGCCTTGAATTCAAGTTGTATTATTTCCCTTCATAGGTGTTTATCTTACTTGCTCCACCAACACACCCCCATCATATTTTGAGTATACTTCATAAGCTATATTCTTTTAGGAAGCCTTTTATACTAATATGACTAATCAGTCTAACATTTCCCTAAAATCATCAAAATCAAACACACAGTTCTTGATCACTACCTCCAGTACTCAAGGAAGAGCTCAGTGAAGGCTTGAATGCTTCCACATTTCTACAAGGACTACCATCAATCTCCTGATACATTTACATGACTACACTTCCTTCTCTTAGAGCTATGCCAATTATCAGCCCAGTCATCCAACTCATTTCCCAGTGACGACCTCTCAGCTTTTAATAGAGACTTACTAATTTGAATTGTTTCACAAGACTTTATCTTGTTTCTGCTACTCCAGCCCCATGGCCATCTAGCTTTTCTGATACAGAGAAGAATCAAAAAACCTGGCAATTTTCTAGAGGCAGGTTTCATACTACACAGTAATTTGTGACCTATCTTGTCAAACTCAAGCAGAAAGTTTGCCCATCTCATACGTCCCTTACCTACACTATACTCAACTCCAGTCTTACAACATTTTGAAATTGAATTCACACCACCTGATTAGGATTTTGCCTTCTGTTATTTCCACAGATCACTAGAGCATCAGCATCAGATTGAAATATAAAGGCAAATACAAGCTGGGATAAACACTGCTCATTTGATAATATTCAACTAAGTTTAAGATTCACTCCCCACCTCACTCCAGTTGAATACTTACCATTAAGCGGTTTCTTCTCTTCAGACAAGGTAGGAGAAATTTCTACAAGCATTAAGAGAAAACGAGCATAACAGTAAGAAGTTACAGCACAGTACTTGCATACAACATGATAGAGAAATAGGCCAAAGTAAGGATCTCCAAATAAACCTTTCAAAATATTAACAGATTGACCATGATGCCTCAGATATCATGAAGCCACAAATAAATGCACTACCATTCCAAAAGATTATGTATAATTAAAATAATACTATTTTTCCAATGCCAAAGGGTCAGAAATGCAAGAACTCTGGCACCTCAAAACAAACATCACAGATGATCTTGTGCAAGTATAGACTCCATAGCTAAGAAGCTTGCTAAATGTGACAGAATTTCAGTGACTCTTGCCTTACGATAACACATAGCAGACACTGAATCTGACCAATCCAGCCCTTGGAAATGTAAACATCCTTGGCAGAAACCCAGGAAAAAAGAAAATCTTTCTATAAGCTGCTTCTGTAAAATCTTGTTATTATCTGAGTTTTCCATTAAATTTATGTGATGCTGCAACTATTCCAAACAAGCAAACAGATATTAGCAGAAAAAAAAAAGAAGATAAAGATCAAGAAGGTGAATTGTATAGTGTCAATTCATATATACGGTGCTCAGCTTGAGGGGAAAGGTATTGCACCTCTCAGTCACATATCCTTCTGTTCACAGCAAACCTGGGGGAAAACTACTCCTCTGGATGTACCCAGGCCCCTTTCTGCTTTCTCTACATTGCACATCTCAGACCGTCCCAATATGAAGGCCCATTTTAGCCTCTCCTTTACGGGAGCCCGGTTTGGGGATGCGGGAGAAAACAATGGGTTTTCTGCTCCTTTTTATGAAAGCCAAAATACAAATGTTTCTCCCTTGTTCTTCTGAATCCCACCCAGTGCTCTGCATCACAGCAGCCAGTGTTGGAAAAATGCCACTGTGAGAAAAGTGAAGGAAAGACTCTTGGAACAAAGGACCAAGCATAAAGTATTGCAAAATTACTTCAGTTCTGACCACGAATTGCCTTCATCGGAGGCTTTCACATTGTGCCACTGTAACGTAAAAACAAAACACTCAAGACAAGTGGTACCTTTCACCCAGGATTTTTGATTGAAGCTGTATTTGTCTGTGTATTCTGCTACACATCACTTGAAGCTTTCTGCCAGGATGGTCAAGTCATTTACAAAAAATCCCTTTCTGATTAAAGATAATTTTTATTCTTCAAAAGTCCACTCCCATTTCAACACATTGCACTGAAATTGGCATTGCAATTTTAAGGACAGTGAGGCATTTCTAAGATACAGCCCTACCTCTCTTCCTTGGATGACACCTTAGCCCTCAGTCTTACCTCACAGAATTAACAATAATACAACATGCATTCTGACTTCCAAGTAATGCTACCACTGAAGTAACATATATAGGGACAAATACTAACACGTGCCTGTGAGAAACATAATGAGTGTTAAAAGATGGACAACAAACTAATGTCTGTGCTGATGTTTACAGCTGAGTACCCTGAAGAGAAGGCAAGCAGTTCAATGCTGTACAGATTTGCTGAGAGAGATACTGAAATCATCTCTTACTTGCCTGGCTACTGGTGTAGTTACTGCAGGTACCAACACTACATACACTGGGGCTGTGCCCTGAAATAACACCACAGAAGGGATGCTTCAGAATTTCCTATTAGTCACTACCATACCAGCATGCAGGGTTTCCAAAAGACAAGCTGATAAAACATTAATTATCACTGTCATCTTCAAGACTCTTCTTTCTTAACAAAAAAAACCCAAAAACACAAACCCAAAACTGGAGTATGCAAGGACAAGCTTCAGCTTCCTTAAACAGTTCAGTGAGCAAGTAAGTGCACCATCTTCCAAAAAATCACCAGAACACAGGAAACAAAAACTAACCACAAATCTTTCAGCTATACCCCAACAAATGTACGTTTGCCTTCCTGGCACTGTATTGAGGCCATGCCATATAGCAAGTACTGATGCCTGCCCTACTGCCAAACCCCTACCCTCCGCCACAAAAAGCAAGCAGTGCATTCCATAATTTGAAGTCCCGTCTTTCCTCTATACTTACAGGCCCATTTAATGCTATATTCAAAACCATGCACCTTAACTAAGTATTTTATTCTTCTCTTTTCAAATGCAAACTTTACTGAATAAAGCCTGCTGGAAGGATGCAAAACTAGAATTATTGCTGAAGGATTGTGGAATTAGTCAATCTTGGGTCTGACAATTTAAAAGAGAAGGATACATAACCTACCAAGAGCAAAAGTAAACTGAGAATTCTGCAGTGAAGAATTTCAGCAAATCCACTCTAATCAGTTTAACTCTTAATTAACAAAATTACATTTCTTCAAGCCCAAAATGGCTAGAAGAGACACAGGAAACAGAACTGGTTTTATACAGTTGGCAACCTTTATCCTGCAAACTTTACTACAGCAAAATGGAAAGAACAGTCCTATTATGGATGAAAGCAGAGAAAGTAAACAGCAGAAAAGAGACTTGTCATAGTTGGCAGGGGCAAAGACATGTTTATTTTTTACTGACTGTCACAAGAATTCTTTCCAGTTGCTGAAAAGTTAGATTAATGAAATTGGCAAAAGTCCTATTTACTTTTAAATTTCTGACTCGGCTGACAAAATAGCAGTAACTTATCTCTAACACCTAAACCCCATGAAGCAGTTGTGCTGTCAAGGTTTCTTCATACTTTGCACCATTTACCTTAAAAACTCCACACTAAAATGAACTACCAAGCAACACAGAGATGTAAAATACTATTCCTATTCATGTACAGACCAAACTCAACCTGTTAGGTGATGTGCTCTAAGTGCTAAGCAAGTATGTAGTGCAACTTCTCAGAAGCTGAAGATCTAAAAGAACTGGCTGAATTCGTGAACCAAAGGACACCACAGAATTTGAGGAAAAAAAATATAGTTGCAACCATCAATTTTTTTCATGTTTTCACTGCAGTTTTGCTAAGATTCAACATTCCGTAACAATGTCTGCTTCCTAGGTACAGGAAATTTTTGTTATGACCTAAAAACCAAAAGAAATACTGAAGATTGAAGTCTCTGGAAACTATCACCAGCATTTTAAGAAAATGTACTACATCTTTGCTGTCCTGGCTCAGAGGAGTCTGTTGTATCAGAAAAATTTTCTCCAAGTAAATTCAAACTAAAGGACTCGAAGTGTTCCAGAAAAGAAAATTGTCCATAAAGTGTACTGAAACATCTGAGTACACAGGCAACTTGCCTATGTCTAGTGCTAAAAATCACCAGGTTTAAAATACTGACTTTTATTTCAAGATGAGATGCCTATGACAGTGTCCCCTGCAATCAGAAGAAGAAGGAAGGATCAGGGGAAAAAATATATGTTTATGTCTATCTGTATACACACAAACACACATCTGTTTTCTGATGTTCAAAACCAGAGGAAGAAATATTACTGAAGTACATTACTTATAAAAATCTTCATGCATAAAACAGTTTCATCTTCAGGTATCTGCTGTCAAAAGACAGAATACAGGCAGCAGCCTTCCTCTCTATGCAAGAATAGAGACATTCATAAATTTAATGATTTAGAATGTCTCATAATTTCTAGATAACTTTGGAATAAAGCATCATAGAAATTTTTTCATTCTTAAAAGCCTCACCTTTTGGAGCCACAACAGGCTTGACAGCCATTCTCCCAACAAGACATTCCTTCAGCATCGATTCATAATTAACCCAGCGATGAACCTATATTAACAAAATATGTTTTCACAAAATTTGCAATTCTTACTATGCTGTTCTATGCACCAAAATAGTAAAGTTCATTTTTGCAGAGTGGCTAATGTCCTTCATTTAGCAGATTTTTTTTTTTTTTAAACACACTCATTATTGCACCATTCAGTACTTACTTTTACTACAGAGAGCATTAAGTGAAAAAAATAGGACCATGGAAAAGTGCTATTTAATGTATTCATTTTATTCTTTGCAATATCTGAACATCATAACATTGAGCTACAGAAAATATTTCAGAAAAGCATTTTTACGATATATGCTGCATGATTAACAGGATAAAGATCTTGTCTTTACCTCAAGGGTAATTAGTCTTGTTTAGATGCAACAGAAGGGAAAGGGGATGAATGAAACAAAGACAAAGAACAGTAGTTTAGACACACAAACACCTCCTACAAAGCTGGTGTATTTCTGTTTGTTTCAGTCTTGCTATCACTTAATCATTTGGAAACTACCTATTTTAGAAAGTCAAATAAAATGAAGAAAAAGCAGCAGCTTTACAGACCAGAACTGGAGAACTTGCAGAGGAAATGCATGTCAGAAAAGCCAGTTCTGATAGGGCACCCAGGATAACATCACAAGAAGAGAAAAGGAAACAAAGTGCTGCATGACAAATTTGAATGGTATGCAGAGACTTAAAAGTAAAAAATCTAAACATAAAAAATTTGAATTGGACTAAGAAGATAAGGAGGTGAGATAAAGACTCATTCACAAGCTGTAGTTTCCACATATACAGATACCAGAAAGAAATGAAGGACTTTGAATGACAGTTAATATTTCCAGAAATTTGAGAAACACTAGCAACCCACCAAGCTCTTTTTAAAGCGATCAGTACCTGACAAATACAGAATGCTGAAGCAGAGGGGATAAAACCAGAAATGTCTCCAGAACAGGAAAGACATCAGACAGAAACGAAAATGTGAACGGGGTACTTCAAGGATCTGAGCACTGCTTTCCAAGCCAATGACAAAACAAATTAATAAAAAGAAAAAAAAGGAAGACACAGCAAGTATGTATCTGAACTTAGTAATAACTTGCAGGGCTTCCCCATAACGTTCCTGACGTCGAGACTCCCATTTTCAAGTACATCATATAATGACAGTGATCCAGATCATCATCATCAAACGACTTAGGCTGGAAGGGACCTTAAAGATAATCTAATCCAACCTCCCTGCCATGGGGATACAGATAGAGAATTTCAAGCCACAGCCTGATACTGGATGAAATTCCAAGAGAGAAACTCCAAATTTCTTGAAACCAGAGAATTATACCTGAATCCAACAGCTCATTTGTGAAGGGGTCAAACAAAGATAAAGTTAACAAAGCTAAAACATTACCACTTTTCTATTTACATTCATTGCTAAAAACGTTTTGCAAATAAAGGTGCAACACACTGTGATGCGTGAACTGTAAAGAGAGAAAGATTTCCATTGTGAAACAGGGATTTCTTTTCTGCTCTCAGTTTCTCAGGCAAACCTCCTGAGGCAAGAAGACCCAAAGAAAATTTGTTTCTAAAAAATTACCAAATCAGTATATAATCTTTTACAGCACAAATTCCTTACAGAAAGTACACCTGTTCTGCAGACCCTTTATTTTCTGAGTCTTTTCAAAACATTTAAAGAAGCAGTAACCAAAGAAGAGACCAAGTGACATCTTGTGATCTGTTCACTATCAGTTATAAGCAGCTCCAGCATGTTTTCTTTGTACTTTGTTTGCTGTTAATGCAGTGGCCAAGTTAATAGACAAAAGAATACAACAAGCATTTTTCAAAAAGTGAAAGTTCTGAGAAAAAAAAATACCTCTCAAATGACAGCAATTAGATATTGTAGTAATTGTATTGGGTCTGACAGAGATGGAGTTAATTTTCCCCATAGCAGCGCTCAGTACAAAGCACATCACCGAGAGAGCGATACAGAACCGCTGACAACACACCCACGTTGTGGCTGCTGCTGGGCAGGGTTATCACACAGCACCAAGGCTGCTTTTCCAACATTCCCCTTGCAGTGGGATGGGGTTGGCAAGATCTTGGGAGGGGACACAACCACTATTTCCACTGGAATGCCCTAAAAATAATCAGAAACCATGCATTTTTCAAAATACCTTTTGGTAAGCAAGTGTCATTTGCTGTCAGTTGTTCTCACCTGATCAAAGAGATCTGTACCATCAGTTCCTGCTGCTTTCATCAGTTCATCCTCCCCACCGGGATGATATTCCATGTATGGTGTGACATTATATACAAATCCTGCAGAAAATGGAATAGAAAAACCTGAGTAGCATTTCCACAACTGCTATGACCACTCCTGTGTCCAAAACCAGATGGAAAGTTAGCGCATAGTAAACACTGTAATGGCAATGAGTAGCTACGAGCAGAACAAACGGTATGACTTTTCAAGGAACAGAAACGTAAGTTACAATCATACAGAGCACAAGATGTAACACAGAGGTCAATCCTACAATGCTGTACCACTCGTCACAATGAATGTCTGGAGAAACCTGCAGGTTTAAGACTTTAACAAAATAAACATTTTAAGTTGAACATGATGTATCCTAGCTAGGGGGGGAAAGAACCACAGGCTGGTTTAAACAGACATAAAACTGAGCCAGTTAATGCACAGAATTGTTTTCACCCTCCCTTCCAATTAAGTTAGCCCTGAAGTGCTGTCACAGTTGTTTCCATACCACCCACTACCTGTGGAATAAAATGCCTACAGGAATGAACTGTTTCCCATATGAAAAAATTGGTATCACCAGCAACAAAACTTCCATTCTTCAGATTCAGATGTATAAAAAACTTAACATAGCCTATGCTTATTAAAGACTTACAACTCTGGCATCAAATTTGTCCCCACAAAAGGGCTCAGCATTCTTTCTACACAAATACTATTGTTAGTACTTCCAGGGAGATAAAACAGTGCTTCTTCGCAGGTCTGAAATGATAAGGTCTAATTACTGTTGCTATGCAACTGCAGTAATTAGAACTTGGAGAATTCAGCTATAAACAAGTTTAACTACAGACATATTGCTCTTAACAGGACTACTGCAGGCCTACCTAGCTGAATATTTAAAGATATATAACATCATCAAAACAGGAAGCTACCACAAGTGAAACTGTGACAGTGCTTTCACCATGTTAAGAAGTATGCACTAATTACTTCAGAAGAAGAGGTGGGCATTCAGCACAGTACTGGGAGGAGACATACCTGGGACTATCCTAGTTGATAAGAACAACCATCCCAGATAACAAAGGATCTTTGCATAGTTTACTGGCCTGATCTTCTGATGGATGTATTCGCTATGCCATCTTGTGTGCAGCACTGATTACTGCATGCAATAAGTATCTACATATTTAGGACCTCCTGAATATTAGTCACATGTTCAATTTACCATTAAACTTTCAGAAACTCATTTATATGCCCTTCATAGCTTTTTTTTTTTTAACTGCCCTGACACACCATTTTTTATATAAATTTGTGACCTATAGCAGCTTTCTTTGATAATCATCATACCGGGTTTTTGATCAAAGCTCTTGTTCTTTTACTTCACATTCCTCTCATGAATTTCTGTTCTTTCTTATAAACAGTCTAACTACAAATGCAAAGACCTCATTTAGCTTTTCTGCAATGTTGTTATTTTATTACCTGTCCACATATCAGGTCTACAGATTATGTACCAGGACTCTCAGTTATGATGGGGTTTTTTTTCATTAGTAGTCTGAGAACAAAGGAAAGACAAAGATGGAAAAAATTTAAAGACAGACACAGAAGCAGTATGATGGAGTTCTTCTAAAAATCAACCTGAAAGTTGCAGTCAAGGAGGAATAAGAGATTAAAAACAAAGCAAAAGAATTTTTAAGCAGTGTTTCTGTCTGCAGTATAGATATCCCTTTTTTAGAGAGATCAAACCAAAACAGAAAAGACCTCCACAGTCAATAAACTTTCTTTAGCTCTCCTCCCACTATAGTTTTGCTAGCATGTGCAAGAGCAGCACAGAGAGCGTGAACAAACCTATTATTCTGTTCAAAAGCCCGTACTGAATGATGTTTTACCCTTACTTTCACGCTCTTTCCCTTTAACACCCAGCAAAAACACAGCTGCCATCATACAGAAATTCTTAACTTTCTTTTGCTGGAGTTCAGAGATGATATTTAATGTAATATCAACACGGTTCCTTGACAGATTAAAGCCACCACAAAATGAGCCACTCTTCCTAGAGAAACGTCACACCAGCTACTCAGATATTCTTAAACTATCTTCATAGAAGTGCTTGTTGCCTCCTAACAAATTTAAAGCAATTTCAATGTATTTTAGCCTCTAATTTACTAAACTAGAGAGCAAATATTTTATTCTTTTCTGTAAGACAACTAGAAACTTCACTTTTCGCACTGAAAATACTCTTCTAGCCACAGCAACTGCTCCAAATCACCTTTCACACATTGTTAACTTATAACATATGAAACTTTCAACTTTTGAGAAAAGTTTCCATGAAAAAAATAACATGGGTAGAATGGCTTAGTTACTGCAGATGTTTGTTATTCTAGAAAGAGATTACAATTGCTCTGCATGGCGACTGCCATTTGCTTTACTAAACTTTACAAAGTAACAATGTGGGCTTGCACACTTCCCAGTGATCATTCTACAGTAACACTTTTAATATTTATATGTCTCCGGGTGCTTTAAAGCAATCACTAAAAATAGTTAACTGCTAAGCATAATAAACTCTCCAAGACTGAGGACTGTTAAGTACACGTCAGCATTTTCCATACCTTATTCTTGCTAAACCCTTGTTATTTGAGGTATCACCTACAATCTGTGGGTTATTATTTTCATACGAAGGCATAAAATAGGCACAAAATATGCTCACTTGGAAGACTTCTCGAGAAAGGCTTGAAAGCAAAGAAATCTTTGCGACACCAAATCTCTAAAATGTTGGACAAGTTGTCTAACTCTAAAGTTGTCCAATTATGCCAAGATTACACCTGGCCTAAATAAACATAGAGGGCACACAGCTTGTTTTAAAGGGTGGGATTTGCTGTTGTTTGCTTTTTGTGGCTGCTGCTTTAAACACTGAAGAGAGAAGCGAGGCAAAAAATGTAGAAGCAGCATCACAGCAACCAACCTCTTATGCATATCCAGCAGTCCTCCTTTTTGTTGTGTTTAGCAAGCTCATCTTCGGTCACTTCAATTAGCCTCCCTTTTAAACCAGTCAAGTCCTTCCCACTTTTAGTTAGTCGAATCCAATCCATAAGACTCCTTCCTGGTTTTAAAGGTACCTGAAAAATAACAGATGAACAAACACTACTAAAGGATGAAAAAGCCATTCAGTACGTTTTTCTAAGCTACCCAGAAGCACTCGGACAAGACAAGAAATAACACAACTTTTATTCTTCACCAATATTTGGGAGCCCTACTCGGCAGTAAGGGTGCTTAAGGAAGCATTCCATCTAGTAACCCAGACAAGGGAATTCCTGAACATCAACAAATATTTAGATGACTCTTCCCAAAGTAAACTACAGATACCAAGTCTTCTTGTGGTGGTAAAACATTTTTATCACCATCATTTGAGATATGGCCTGCAAACCCAGGAACAAAGAGATGTGAAAATCAATGCCAGGCAGCACAAGGTAGGAAAGTTCACTTTCACAGCATTCATAAAGATTTTCCAAAGTCCTACAGTGACTGGAAATCTCACCCAGAATAAGCTGGGACTGAAGTCTTCTAGCTTACTAGGGATGTATTATCCATGGCCTGTCCTGAAAGGCAAAGCAAGACCTTCAGCGTGTCTAGCACCTTCCTTTTCAACAGTACTGCAGACTGGGAACTCCTCTTATCCAAACTCTAACAGCAGGGAATGGGGTTAAAGAATCACAGCCTTACGAAACCACAGCAAAACCAGAACTGAGAAAACTAAAGAGCACGTAGACCCACATCACTTGATACTACTTTAGTCTTAAATAAGAGTTTGCTTTCCAAAATGAGGTCCGCAGACACCAAAAGCCTCCAAAACCACTCCAAAGACGAAGACCCAACACACGAAGCGCAAGCTGCGCACGGTAGTTTCAAGCTGGAAGTCCGGTCTCTGCACAAGAGGAACCCCGAGGCAGCCCAGGGAGGCAGGGCCGGAAGCGTTATCACCGCTGCTTTCTACAAGTACCAAATATTTTTCATGGACGCAGCGGAGCCAGCCCCTTGCCCCGGGGCCCTGCCACAGCCACCTGCACTCGAAAGTTGCTGGAGTACGAGACCCCGGGAGAGAAGCGGCCAGAGGCAACTCCGCCCCAGCTCCAACCGGGAGCAGACCGGCAAACGCCAGCAGCAAGGCCAACGCAGCCGGCCGAAACCAAACGGGGAAAACACTGACCCTACCGGGACGGGGCCTCAGCCCGCCGCCGCTCCCTCCCCCCGCCCGACTGACCGACCCTCACCAGCAGCCCCGCGGCCGCGGTACAGTCAGCCCCATAAGGCCCCGGGACGGGGAGCCGGGGAAAGCCCCAGACGCCGGCTGCGACTGACCGCCCCTCCCACGGCGGCGGCCGAGCCGTCCTTACCTTAGCACGGCCACCCGCCGCCGCTCGCTGCTGGGAGCCAGGCGCGGGGAAGGCCTGCGGCGGCACGTTCAGCATCCTGCCGGCCCGGGCCGCGGCCTGCGCCCCGGCGGGCGGGGCGCTCCGGCACAGGGCGCAGGCGCGGCGGCGGGCGGGGCCCAGGCCTGGGCGGGGCTCGGTGCTCCAGCGGCCTAGCGGCAGCGGTCGTGACGCCTTGTGTATGGTGGAGGCGGGGCGGGTGTCTCAGTAGAAACCGCCTAGGATGAGGCATCCCTGCTGCCTTCGCTGGCCCGCAGGGCTTGTTGGGGGGTGTCCGACCGTGGGGCGGTGGCGGGGTCCACGGAGGTAGCGCGGGCGGGCGTTGAGAGCCAGCACCGCGTACACCTTTTTGCCTCCTTTGCACGGAGGCTGCTTTTACAGCCGGGTCTTCCCGCGCCAGGTACAAGGTTGTTGTTATTTTAACGGGCGCTGTTGCTGCTACCCACTGTTTGAAGGTAGAACTGGGATGAGGGGGGGGGTGGGAGGAGCTGCTTCTTCCCGCCCAGCCTACGGGGAGCAGGCATTCTAGGGATGCTGCTGACAGGCTGAGACAGCCCAGCCTGCAGCACTAACACACACGAGCACTCAGGCGCGGGTAGCTTCAGGTACGTGCAGAAGCTGTACCTGACAGACGCACTGGCATGGGAATTAGTTTTGGATTTGTTTGTTTCTTCCTTTAGGGGTTTGGCCTGTATAATGACCCATACCACACTTCACTTCAATTATTGAGAACAAACATTAAACATTTTTCTCATTTCTTGATGTCCACTTTACCAAAAAAAAAAACCCCAAAAAACCAAAACCCCCTTATAATTCCATACTCTAAGTATAAAAACACAGCTCATGTATATGAGGGTCATGAATTACTTCAGGCAAACTCCTTTAAAAGAGTATAATTTAGACCCTTATCATCGGAAAAACACCAATATTGTTTCTCTTTTCTACATTTGAAACTCTATTGTAACATCAGGCACATCCTTAGAATACTTAATTCAATACTAATCCAGTGATTCTTGATAAGCTACCACATGGGGACTGCTAAATCACAATGTAAGAGCTGTCCTCAAGCTTTGAGTAAGTCCCATAATCAGAGAGCACTTTAGAGCACGGCATCCATTCTCTGCTCCTAAAATTGATGTTTAAGTTACAATCTACAAAATATAGGGCCTCAGATAAAAAAAACCCAACTACTTATCAATACCTTCCCTGCCTAAAACAGGCAAGGAACAGAACAAAGGAAAAAGGCTCGGATAAAATTACAAGACATTCCAGTTTTATTAAGAATAATTTACATACAAATAAATTATCTTTAAAAATACTATAATACATTTTTATATTAAGTTTAAATTAAATCTTGGAAGCTGTTTTGGCCTTTCCTGCAATCAGCAATCTGATTCTGTTCTTGAATCTTGTTCCAGTTCATCTTCATCTTCACTATCTGAGTCTTCGTAAAAGGAAATTGTTGCTTGAACTGGAAAGTTTTTCAGAAGTGCTTCAGCTTCCTGATATAAGTAATCATAGCACCTTGATTTGGGCCAAAATAGTCTGAAACGAGTATACAATAGGTTTGCTTACTGTTATTACATATTCTACTTGGAGGCTGACAGACAAGAAACAGCAGTAAAATTGTGTTAAGCATCCTACAGTTTTTCCTCACACACCCAATTGCTGAACTGCTTTCTACATTTAAAAAAATACTCTGGATTCTGTATTTTCATCTGAAGAGATAAAAACGCACTTAAAGTGGTAGTTTTGCAGCAAAACTTAAAAAAACCCAAAACAACAAAAACCCACAACTAAGATGCACTCCAGTACCTCATTGAAAGTATTACATGGCAACCTGGTCCAAATAATACTGCCCTCACTAGAACTACTCGTTGAGAGTTTAAAGTGTGTCAAACAGGATCCCAGATATATATGGATTAAATTAGTAGTTTTGTTACCAAAGGTCCCCAACCTAGGTAATTGTTTACAGTGGCGTCAAAGCAAAAGGAGTGCTAAAGGTCTAAGGGGACCTTGGTATTTCACTGAAAACCCTTGTCTTTTCAAGAGGAATCATTCAGACTCCTTACAGAAGATGCCCCAGGAGTCTAGATTTTAAAGTAGTCTGTGTTGTATCCAGAAATTAACACGAAAAATTGCTGATAGTGAGATAATATATTGCAATTCCTGTTCCTTTTCTACCAGCATCCTCTTTTGCTTGCAGTTTGGCAGTACCTGGAAGAAAAGGACAACAGAAGTCCCAAGAACTAAGAGACTAACACATTGCAACATAATTTTATGCTGCCTACCGATTGTTTATAATAGAAATACATTAAGAAACAGAACTAGATGGTTTTCTAGCAATGCCGAAAGTGCTTTCTAGGCTACCCTCTAACAGAACACTGCTTCCTTTGCAGCACGAAGTAACTGACACTTGCTTTATAACATCTCTCCATTCCCAGCGTTCCCTGCAGCATTCACTCAGATCCAAGCACGGGAGCAGTCACAGTGAAGTCAGGGTCTATGCAGTTGCCTAGATAGTCTGTGCATCAGTATTTGACAGATCAGAGCCTAGATTTGGAAGAAAGTTCCCTCATATCTGGAAGAGCTACCTGTGCAATTACCTGAAGCACTTTGTGACACCCACTAGTACTGCTGAAGACAGGTTCTCCTGCGGATTCAACTGGTTATTTTTTTACTTCCTTTCCAGAACTTACAGTCCAGATACTATCATTAAAGCAGTAGCTACACTGAGTATTCTCCTCGGCAGTGCTGGCTTAGTGCATGCCCTCTCCTTCTGCCACCCCTTCCCATGCCTGCACTTGTTTCCTTGCCCCGTGGGGACACTGGAGGTTTGCACAGCAAGACAGCCTAGGAACTACCTCCCCATGGCTTTTTTTAATCCCGGGCACAGGAATGACTAGCAAGATGCTTCAGCCAACTCTGCCACCACACAAAAAACCCACCACGTAACTGCGTAGTATGTCTAAATTCCACACCACAGAAGCATGTCAACATCTCATCCTAAAGACCTTGTAAATCCAAAGTGCTGACAATCGTTTGCCCAAGGACCTGTCAGTTCAAAAGCACTCAGATGGCTAAATGACTCCGAAGGCGCTCTTAGTATCTACATAAACATATGGGTAGGATCAAAAGGGGCGGGGGAGACAGTGTTTGGACAGCCCGGCGCGACATTGGCGAGCAAGGGACTCTGCCCTCCTGGCCACACAGCACCGCGGGCCCCGGCAACGAGCGGGGCCGAGTGCCCGGAGCTGCTCCGCGGGAACCGACGGCGGCGCGGAACATCCACTTACCTCACGGGGTGCCTGTACTGCGCCACTTTCCGGGAGGCTTCCGCCAGCCCGCAGGGGCTGTGAGACTAAGGAGAAGAGAGCAGAGTTCAGCCCGCCGGCACAGCACCCAGACCCGCCTCGGGGGGACCCGCCTCTAGCAGCCCCCGCCGCGCCACGGCCACCCCGCCGGGACTCCCCAGACTTCACTACGACGATGCCGGCGGCGGTCGCCGCGCCTCCCCCACTCACCGCGGCGGGGCCGGTGCAGCTCCGCCGGCCCGCCTCGCCCGGCGCCGGTACCCAGGGCCTCCAGAAGGGCGCGGATTCGCGGGGCAAGGGCAGGACCGTGAGGGCAGAGCCCGGCCGCGTCCCGCATCGGCAGGAGGAGAGGAGCGAGAACCGCTGCGGGGGCAGCGCCACCGCGGGCGGGCGGCGGCAGCCGCACCCCAGCCCGCCGCCCTCCATCCTCTGCCGGTCCGCGACCGCTCGCCTGGCCGTGCCAGCCCCGGAGGCTTTTATAGCCGTCGGCGGCTGGTGCGCGGCGCGGAGCCCACACCTCCCCCGGCTCATTTGCCAGCGGCAGCCACAGAAAGGCTCCGCGCGAAGGCGCCGCTGTGTAAACACGGGGCACGGGCGCGTGCATGGCCCAAATGGCCCGGGGGGGAGGGGAGGGGAGGGGAGGATAGAGGAGGGGGGGATTTGGCAGATCGGTGTTAATCGCACTTGAGCGGACACATGGCTGCTGGCGGGGGGCGTCGGGGGGGGAGAGTCCCGGTGGGAACGGAGTGAGGGGCGGCAGGCGTGGGTCCGTGCCCGGACCGCCCTCCCACCCCGGCGGCCGGGGTGAAGCCTCGGCAAAGCGTGGCCTTTTGTTGTTAAAACCGTGTTTGTTTATCCCCTCGAGCGGCGAGGCGAGGCGTGCGGGGCTGGAGGGCCCCTGTCCCTGCTCCCCACGTCCGAGCCGGCCGGAGCGTGTCCCGGCCGACGCGACCGCGCATGATGCGCGGGCACGGACAAAGAGGATTCACCCGGGGACGGTGGAGAAAATGACGCTCCTCAGAAGGGTCCCTTCAGAAGGCATCACCCGCCCCCCCTTACGCTCCGTGACACGCCCTCCCTAAAACAATACTTTCTTATTTAGCATAGTGGCTTTTAGATTTTGATATATACAGGGTATTTTTACTGAGAAAACGTGTCTTCCTTTATTCTCTTTCATGTGATCCTCATACTTCAATCTGCTGCCGGCATCAGATGCTGTTGCTACACGCGCGAGGTTTTATGCCAAACTCTTCTCCGTGTTCCTCGGTACCAAGGGAGATTTCTTTATAATTTATGTTTTAATTTCCCCCGCCACCCCCCTTTTCTTTCTGAGATCGCAATCACTGATGCATGTGAGCTGGACAGAAACAACAGTGATCACATGTCAGAGGGACTGAACATATAGTATCAACCCTGGGGATGCGAGAAGGGCTGGTGGGATGGAGCTGCCCTAGATGCTGAAGGAGGGCTTCAAACCCAGGAAATGTATTGGCCTATTAAAGACTTGCATTACTGAGGCACCACAAAGACTGAGGCACTGTACTATTTGGAATAATATTTTGCCTTTTTGCACGTAGCCATAAGGAGTGTGTTTACCTTAGAGCTGCCCAGGAACAGGAGCAGATAGGTTACTTGTGCCTTCTCCACAGTATCTTCAGCACAATCTGTTTCACTAAATAGTATCATCAGTACCAGCTGTGAAAAATGTTACTCATTAGAAGCTGTGTGAGAAATGTAATCAGATTAATAGCTTTTTTTTTTTTCCTTTTTTTTCAGATCCTTAAGTCAAAACCAGATGTAGGCTGAATTGCCTTTCTGAAGAGAAGCAACTTCTTGTTTTGAAAGAGAAGCAGATGGGAAAGTGCACACGAGGAAGCTTGTGCATGCTGTGATACCTTCCAACTTCCAGTTGGATGTTCAGTGGATGTATTCTGTCATTTGAGCAGTTTCTGCCATTTGACCCCCTGGAAAAATTGATAACTATAACTTTAGGAGTTATTAAAGGCAAATGTATTTCACAGTGAGAAGCCCAATTTAGCAGGACAATGTTTAAAAGGATATGTTTTCCAGAATAGTTTTACTGCACTGTGATGGTTATAGCTGTTCATGTTTTTTCCCACCTCATTTTCATTGTGGCCTAGAGTCAGATTAATTAAAATCAGAATGATGAAAAGGTTCAAACTCACAGTAAATATTCATTTTACAGTTCAGAAATGGAGAACAGAGCAAAGTAGCTTGTGCCATAAGTTGAGTTTGGTCATAAGCACAATTGTATCTATTTTTTCTTTGTTTCCAGATGGCTACTGTGAAACCTTGTCAGATGAGGTAAAGCATAAACCAGATGTTTAAGAGCTGTGTGATGGTAAATTTTTCTTTTGCCTAAATGAAGTGAGAGCAACAAATTTTTTGTAGTTAGTATTTCTCTTTTGAGAAATATAACAGTCTGTGTAAGGAAAAAAAAATGGAGGCTAGATTCATTGTCTAAAGAAGAAAAACAGAAATATTACCACTTTAGTAGTGACAAAGGACTAAGAGAACACAATATCAGCTTGATCTGTTCATTAAAGCGTAAAAATTAGTTTCAAAATCTACAGTAAAAGCAATGAAAGAAGGGGTGTCTTTGGCCAGCGACTCTTAATTGTCTCAGCATACTTTTTAGTACCTGCCCGAAATGAGAAAATGTCCTAGGGAGAAAGTGTGATTTACCCATTAGAGAGCAAACTGAAACAGAGGTGTTGAAAGGATAAGGAGAAAATAATGACTAACAGCTGTTGTTTCCTTGCATATTTTCACACTATATGACTCTTCTTGGCTTTATAATTTAGTAATGCAGTCCTGTTTATTGAGAGAAATACAAATGTCTGTCTTTCCGATAATAATAAAGTATTATCATTGACACTGTAAAATCCTTTAAAAAACCCCAACCCTCACATTTTGCCATCCTCCCTCTGACCTTGAAATACAGGCTAGAAATCATTAGGGCTAGAAGATTCATTGTCTTGGCAATCTTCTTCAGTTTGTGCACAGAGCAATAGTAACAGTGCATTGGTAAGTTACTAGACAAGCTACGGTTTAATTGTGATAAAACCTCTGTAAGCAGGAGCTACATGCAGCCACCAGGTGAGCAGTTGGTCAAATGGGAGTGATAGAACATGCTTAAAGATATGTTGGGTTTTTTTTATTCAGATAGTAGTGGAAAGCCTAGTTCTGAATTCAACATGAAGCCTGATAGAGGCGGTCCACTCATGTATTCTTGACTCATCTAATTAAAATGATGCTCTCTTTTTTGTGCCTTAGTTGCAGCTTCTTTGTATTTCAGCTTTTTAAAAAGTGTAACTCCTGCTGAAGGTTGTTCTTGGTTGTATGTACATAACTAGACTGTCTTTAGTAAAGTAAGGCTGGTAGTCAGGATCTAATACACTGTGCCATAAATATTGTAGTTGGATGAAAACTGAGATATGATGTAATATGGTTTTATTTATCCTCTTGTGCAATAATAAAAAAATATCTAGGCATTCTATCCGTTCTCAGCTTCTTGAAAATTTCTCTCAACATCATATATATATATATTTTTTTTATATTTCTTTGTGTCACTTTCCAAGCAGTTTAGAGCTGGCAGTTTCCAGGGTTAAATTCTGTTTAGCCACCATTTGACTTTTACAGGGATTTCTGTATAATTCCAATTTAATAATTTCAAATACAGTACGAATCACTCTCGTAAAGTCACTCTGGATTTACAGCAGTGGAATTAAAACCACAATTTTGTTTTCTCAGAATGTGTACCACGCAATATGAAAAATCATTCACTTGTTTTGGTTTAAATTGATTAAAAGTGCTTTTGTGCCTTTCTGCGGGATGACATCTTGAAATGTAATGTACTGTTAATAGGATACACAGAAGAGCAAACACAGAGGTCTGTGCAGATTTGAGTGTGCTACTATAAACAAAGAAGGTGTTCACAAATGGCTTAGAGCTAAATTTGACAAGACAGTGCTAATCACACTTGGACATGGGAATATCTGGACAGAGGACACTTAGCTGGCTTCATATTGACCTCTCCAAAGGCAGTGATAGCTCTCATTTATTTGTAAAATGGGGATATTGCATGATAATGATTGCATGAGTTTATATAGGGAGAGAATTGTCCTGATCTTGTTAGGATTTTGTTTTAGTGAGAAAGGCAAGGTCAAACATGTGGAAACTGCTCCTCTGCTTACTGAGACTGGAGTGAGGAAACTGATTAACAGACAAAATTTGATCTTGAACATTTTATAGCCTAGTTTCATCTCGATGCTTTCAATTTTGGCAACACTTTAGGACCAGGTTTTGGAAAGTACGTGCGTGCCTCGTATTTGCACACATATATTGACTGCATGTGCGTATGTCATTTATTTACATGATTGTTCTATTAGCTCATAAATGGGTCATTTTTTACCAGTTAATGCAAAGTTTGCATAGGAAATTTATGTGCACAACTTTGGTAGATGTTCATCTATGTACAAATATAATTACTGAAAACTTTGCAGTACTGTCTTATTAGGCACTGAGCGTTTTTTTTTTTAATTGTAATATGATATATAGGACATTTTTTTTCTGCTGTAATTTGTAAGTAAAGGATCAGTTTATATAGAACAAAGAGCAGCAGAAATAGTTTTACCAACCTCTATCCTCACCAATATTTGGGTTTGGTACAGTATTTTAAATATCACTTATGTACCTGAAAGTGGGCTTGGTTCAACATTTCCACAAAACGAAATTTTTGTCAGCAGTTAATGTGAGACCCAAACTAGGTCCTAAGTGATAAAATAAATACAAGTTGAGTTTTCATATGAAAAAAAAAGGAGAACTTAATAATCAGATCAACCTGTTCACATTGCCAATGGCTATAAAACTGTTGCTTGGCTAATAAAGACCGTGCTTGTCCTATTGCTGTTGTGTGTTTTTTCCATCATATTTATATACAACCATGCAGCACATATTCAAACAGGGTAATTCCACTTAAACCCAAGTGCCCAGTGTTTCTCAGAGAGAGGAGGAAACTTAGTTTGGAGGCCTAAAGATGCAATGCTCTTTCCTGGAAACATCCATCCCACTTCTCTCCATTTCTCTGATTTTTACTAGGCAGGCTGTCATAGGATTAAATGTCATTCTTTTGCTTCATGGAGAAAATTATTTTTTCCTTTCTCTTCAGCTGAACATGAAGGGTTGCAGGAATGCTGTAAGGAAAACTTTGTGAAAAGGAAGGATGCATTTCCAGGAGAGCACTGGTCTTTTCACCCTCTTTGTGCTATTTGGAACCTAGTTTCTGGTGACTTAGGGTTAGAGGATTCTATGGTGAATGGCCTTGAAGCGGTACAGCTCTAGTGTCACCTCTGTCAATGAGACTGAAACCCTCCAACTTTCCCAGATTTATCCAAGCCCTGATGGGGTTATAAACTTTGCGGTCACGTGAGCATGTCTGGGAGACCATTGGTATATGCTGGGGAATAAGCAATACACTTGTGGGGGGAGAAAGAAAGCACATGCACAGCTACTTGAAGCCCCTGCGTGTCCATGTGGCAAGGTGTGACTCCACACAGCAGGTTGACCTTCCTCATTTTCCTCCCCCATTGCACTCTGCTCCCAGGCCAGGCTGGCAAATGGTAAAGGATAATGTATCCACATGGGAAAGCGACACATTAAGGGACTAAGAATGTGTAATGGGATCGGCCACCGGTTACAGGGAACTTTTCAAAAACAGGAATATCATTTGCTGTTGAGTTATAGGCGCTTTAAATTCCATGCAGATAAGAAACAGAGACATCAGTGCTGAACACCAATCTTGTAACTTCTTTTAATAGAATGGGAGTCAGTGAAACACTGATACATCATTAATGCTGGGGCTCAGCAGAAGTGTCTGGCTCGCTCAGCGTAATGCAGCATAATGTCACAGTGTTTGCTGCAGTTGGAGCGCGTGGTGCTGCAGTGTGGCACTGGCAGGATTTGCCTTCTTGCCTCTAAAAAGCAGTGAGAGGCAGCCAAATGAAATGAAGTCGCTTTAGCCCAACAGCTATTGACAGAAGAGATGAAGAAATTAGATAATCGTTGGAATGTCCTGATCTGACTCCTCTGGTAATACAGTCCCTAGCAGCGTCATCTATCCTCTCACAATGTTCCATTCAATTAACTGTTTCTTCAGATTTATTGCCTTCCTGGCTACAAAGACAGTCATGAAAGCCGAGTGCTTGTTTTTCAATTTCCCCTGTGTCTCTAAGACATCAGCACAGCATCAGCTCTCAACGAGGATGCGTGCCACTGAGCTGGTGATGTATATAATGCAGCATTTAACCTCTGGCAGGAGGGAATGAATTGTAAGAAAAAGTGATACGTGAGCTGTACCTCTGACAAACAAGCACCTGAGAAAGACAACGTTTGAGTCCTAAAGATAGCAGTGACAGCCCTGAGGAGTACACATGGTATCTTGTACTGCACTGTGGGGATGTCAGAGCTCTTACATAGGCATGCAGAGATAAGCGCTGACAGAGACCCCCTAGCCCTGCGGTTCCTCCCTGTTTTCTGGCAGCTGATGTTATGAGGCTGCAAATTCCATCATGGCAGAATTTCAGAGTTTAACAAGTACAGAAGCACTGCGTGGTTCTGGACTGTGAAGTTTGCCATCAGACTGTGTATTTGCCTTCTGTTTTTTCTCTGAAAATCCACTCGAATTCAGCCAATTTCCACATCTATAAAAAACATACTTTGAGTTGCTCACTAAAGCAACTTTGAAGAATTTCCTTACTAAGTTCCTTGAATAATTAAATCTGCCTGGGGCTCATTTGATCAAGAACTGGTCAGGGCTTTTCTTATAACGTAAGCATGGTATAGCTGGAGGCTGGGATAGATCTTGAAGTGTGTTACCCAACCTGGCTGGAGCTTGCTTTTCTTCTGCTCTCCTCCACTTCCTTTGCATAGCTCAAGCACCCAGGCTGCAGCAAGAGCAGTGTGGCATGAAGAGGAGGAGGAGGAGTGGAGAATGTGGACACTTGTTTTGGTGGCAGACACACACTGGGAAGTGGGGTTGAGGCTGGAGTTTGTGTGATAGTGAGAATCAGGACTAGAAATTAGGTTCTAGGGAGGCAGCAGGGAAGTTGAATTAACCCACTGGGAGAATAGGTCTGGAAAAGGAGATGAAGGGGAATTGGGACTGAGTTACAGGAACCTGACTGCAGTAACAGAGTCTGCAGCCTCTCCTTTCTCCATTCCTCTGCTTACAAGAAAAAGACATCTTTTCATACTTGGCGCAAGCAGCCATACTCTGCCTGGGGACCATGACAGACACCAACCAGTCCCTGACCAATGCACCTGCTGGCAGGCATGGGATCTGCTGGAGGACAACACTACCTGATCACTTGGGCAGATGGGTGGTCCAGGGCATTGGCCAATGCAGTTGATTACATCATGTGCTCTGAGACCTGTGCCTACCCAATTCACCAATGGCCTCTGAAAAGGCTCTAGGGCCTCTTGGAGACCCTCTCTACACCTGTCCATCTCTGGCAGCTCACACCCATGGATTTTACAGTAGACCTGTCCCCTCACAGGGGAATGCAACCATTCTGACCATGGTAGAGCTGTTCACCAAGTCAGCTTGGTTTTTCACCTTCAGGGCGTTTGTTGCCAATGGCCCTGCTGACTGCCTGACTCTCATGCCATGGCCTTCCACACTGTATCATTACCAAACAGGGGAGCCCGTTCACAGATTTTTGAGGGAGCCCCTGGGAGTCCTCTAAGGCCAATTCCCTACTCCTCCTCATACCACCATCTATCCCATGGACAGAGAGACTACCCTGGAGCAAAACCTCAGGGTCACAGCAAATTCCTCCATGCCAAGTGAGTCACCCTTCCTCCTCCAGCAGACACTGTCCATGAAGATAATGCTCCCATATCTGCATGGCAGAGACTGTTGGTGCACTCAGAGCTCTGACACTGAGATCTGTCTGGGTGTGGAGAGAGGTGAGGAGAGGAGACGCGTGTGTGCTGAGTCCAGGGGACAAATGGACCAGGACTTGAGCTCATGAGGGACATCACAGCTAGCTGACCAATGAACTTAAGTCCTGGGGTGGCATCCTGGGGGAGTTGGCTCCAGTAGATGTGGTGAAGGGTATCTTATGGATGTGGGGAGAACAGAATACGTTTGAACAAGGAGATTAGATCCAAGTCTCCAGTGGGCAGTGGAGAACAGGTGGAGGGAAAGGACATGACAAGTCACTGAGGAGCAAGGTTGCAGAAGCAAAGTAAGAATTGCTGGAACAGGAGATGGAAAAAGAAAGCACTGAGAATAGCTAGGACAATTTAAACTGGAAAATACTAATGTGGTGATGTCAGACGGGAATACTTTCTGTGTGAAGGGTGAAAGATGTACGGCAGGAGAAGCTGGGAGGCACAAGTAACACTAAGAGGGTAAGAAGACTGAGATGAAGGACTGAGGACAGAAATAGATCCAAGTGCCTACAAATGGGGAAAAGACTGGGAAAACAGCAAAATGCATGGGACAGGTTCTTCCTAGTGCAAGATATTGGGCCTGGATGTCCTCATCCTAGAGGTGGTCCAGAGAGAGGTCTGAAGGGTAGAATCTGGGACTGGTTAACAGGAAGTGAGATGAAGAGCCAAAACTGGAAAGGGACATGACTAAAATATTACTATGTTTGAGGGGAAGGGAAAGAGGAATCAAGTTTGGGAAAAAATTAGGTATAGGAGCTGTAGGCCCAGTGTAAACATTTCCAAAGTCTGGGATGAACCTTGGGGGACCCTACACAAGCAAAGCCTGAAAAAACAGCTGTCAAGGTTCCATTACCTTCTAGGGATGCTCCAGGTTGGTACCACTAACAGTTACTCTGTTAGAGCAAGTAACAGCAGACTGCATCATAGACCTGAAATTTTCCTATCCAGGTGCTACTATTGCATTACCCAATGATTTTTTTTTCCTCCTTGTTCTGTTTCCATTTGTACATACATAGGAATTCACCTCCAGACTGTGACGGGGAAGACTTTTAACACTGCAAAGTTAATCACTCAAAAATCCTGAAAGTTTTGAATAAATAAATGAATGAATGAATTCTGTGAGGTTCACACATGAGTTACATCTTACCTAATTGAAGGGTTTGGTGGTTAGTCATCTAAGTCTAAGATGGTCAACTCAGGCTGCTGTTAGACAGGAACCTCCTAGGACAATGAATTTCATTCTAAAATGAGATGTCTAGGATGTCTAAAATGTAAAGGGCAGGCAAGATGACAAGCTCTCTGGCACAGTCTGTGTCTCTCTACTGACTCTAAAAGATGACTACTTCAACTTAGAAATGTCTAGTTTAGCTAGAAAATAGCTTTTAGATGTCATGTGACTCCCAATGACAAGTTTCTATGTTTGTATGTCAGATATGAAAGTCTGCAATATGATTGTAGTAATGTTTTAAGTCCAGGCCGCCCTGGGTTTTTAAGTGCAAATTTCCTCTTGCATTTGTGTGTCCTAAATAACTTGGACACTATGGGTCTGAGGCTCATGACTGCAGCTGAAATTCAAGAAAATCATGCCTTAAATTCAGTACTGTATAAATCAAACCTGTTGGAAAAATGAGATCATCACTATCTCAAACCAGCCAGACAGGTTTAAAGAACATTTTTAACATTACTACGTGTCCCTAGTTACCTTTGTGTAAAATGGGAGCAGTAGTAAGGTATCTCCAGTCCCTAACGGCTCTGTGAAGTCTGTTCATTAATTCCTGCATCCACCACAGTTACTGGCACCGCAGAAAACTCATCAGAGCAGCATTTTGAAATCCTGTTTGTAAGCTTTTGCTATGCAAGAAAAAACACCAGACTGTGCAGACTGTAAAGAGAACAAATGATATATTGAACAGCTATTCAATACATTGTCACCACCTCTGCTGGGCACTGAGTCTCTCAGGGAAAGGGACTTGTGAAAAACAGAAGCTGGTGATGCCATTGTCTGCTGTAGTGTGTATACCCCCACCAACCAAGGTTCTGTAGACAACCATGATTCTGGCATTTTTATAACTTTCTGATGCTCACTATCACAATCTTAATAATGTTATTTTGATACACGATTGTCTGGGAATGTAAGACATATATGTCTCTGGTTTATTCCATCTGGAGATTTTGCCCAAGATCCTCCACATTTTAATTTCCCTCAAAGGCTTCTGTGCATGTCTTTATATGCCCCAACTTAATATTCAAGATACCAGAGTATTCACTATAAAATATATCAAAATATTAAAAATATTTTATATTCAGTGATAAAGTATGAGGTGCATTGTTTGGGTTTGATTTGAATATATATACAGTCACATTTTTCTACAGGGAAATATCTCAAGATGGATCATGGCAAATTTGATAGGCGTAAATTTGTCATTTTTAAAGAACTCGAAGATCACTATCACAACGTTTTAAAAGCTGCATTCTCCATATTTTTAGCAGCTTCTTCTGCTCAACATTTTATTGATTTCTTTCGTCTTTGAGCTGCAGCCACAGTCTCATTATCACACATTGCATTCTTTTACATCCTGGCATTAACAGTAGGAAATACAGAATACCAAATCAGTGTGATATCATATGACTGAAAATTTTCTTGTCTTACCTTTTAAATTTTCTTCTGACAGATTTTTTTTCATGAGTACACTTTAAGAATTCCACAGATCCCACTTTCCAAGTAACTGATGTGGCTTTACAGCGTGGAACAGAATTCTCTGAACAATTAGCATTTTGTTAGTCAGCCAAGTATCTCTCTGGCCTCCAGGCATTACTGCAGCATAAGTATAAAAAAAAAGTCTGAAATTTTTCCATTACATTTTATCTCCTGTCGTCTTAAACTAGTTCTTTCTCCAAAATAACAATTCATATCATATCAGACTTTTTTGTTATTGAAATACTTTACGGCTATACTAGACATTGTAAACTCTTGATATTTGTTTTTTTCTTACTTCCACAGAATTTTTATTTTCTATTTTTCTTTTTTTTTAATTTTAGTTTTTATTTTTATTTCTATTGTTTTATCTTCATGCTGTGAAAATATATAATATATAAAATATATATTATATAGAGCATATATATTCTTACCATCCCAGAATGTATATTATATACAGATGCTATGAATATATATAGTACATGTATATATATATATATATGTCCATCTATGAAATACATATTAAATTAACTTCTAGCTGAATATATATGACCTAGATGGAAACTTACTCAAAACAAATCTAAACCTTGTCAGATATCTCTTCCTAAGTACTTAACTTTTGTAAATATCCATATTTTTAAAATGGAACTGCTGTTAAGAAGAAATAATTTAAGATGCAAAGAATGTTCAGAGTGTTTTGCAGCTGAAATGCACAGCTCGTAATGGAAATGATTACCTTTGGTATTTGTTATCTCAGCACTGCAAGAGATCACTCATATTGTCCATGACATTAGTATTCAGCAGATACACCAAAATAAAATATTGATGTGCGCACCAAGTAGTTTTTTGTCTGAAATAAAGATTTTAAGTACATAGAAACACGTATATTTGATAGTGGGTTTATTTATTTACTGATTTACTTAGAGAAGATTTAGAGGACTTGAATAGGGAGTGCTAGGCATAATTTGTACAAATAGTAAGTGAATGGTCTGTTAAAGCAACTTTTATATATATGTTTTTAAGCACCTTGTTAAAACCTTTTTCTTTGAATTTGGACTTATATTAGTAATGGATGAAACCCAGGGCTACGTAATAACTGAAAAGTAAGTGAGGGCTCCTTTTCCTGGTGCGTTTTATGTTTTTATCAGAAAAAAAAACTCTCATGGTGACTTGCAGGACACTAGCAATCTAGAAGGCATTCAATGACTTCAAAAGGAAATGCAGTTTTGAAGCCTGCTCTGTCTCCCTCTGAAGCCTGCAGCAACTTTGAACTGCAAAGAAGTGAGTCGTGTCAATTCTCTGCTGATGCCGCGGTGCCAATAAACACGTTCCTGTTGGAGGGTGGGAAAGAGTCTTGACACTGCAAGATCTCAGCCTGCTCAACCAGAGAAAATACCAGCTTCTGAGGATCCATCCTTTCATTTCAGTTCTTCAAAGAACTGTAGAGCTGAGCATCCCTTCACAAGATTGCTTATATCCTTGAGCAAGGAAGCAGTGGAGGAGCCATGCTTGTTTTTCTCAACACTGAGGACAAGGAAAAAATTGTTTGAAGAAAACCTGATGGAGCTTTTCTAAAGAGGTTATTGTTTTTCTTCCCTTTCCTGCTGCAGCCTCTGTTCTCTCTCATTGCTCTCTTTCCATGGCAGGAGAGCAGGTGCAAGGCGGATGCTTTGGCAGATAAATATGTTCTAGTACTATAATTATAATTATAATCAACATTTCTGTGTAAAATACCCAAGGGTTTCCGCATGCACAAAACATATAGGAAGTTCCACATGGTGTTTTTTGTTCCTTGCTCTCAGTCATCATATCATAAACACTAATAGCTTCAATCTTCTGGAGAATACTAAACTGGGGGGCCAGTAGGTAATACCCCTGGGAAGTACTGGCTTGACCAGACTTAATCCTCCGTTGAATCCAATATGCCCTTGGCATAGTGGAACGAGAGAGGAAGCATCTGGAATACTCTGCAAAAGCTTGGATTTATGAATGGCATCAGCCTCAGCCTCTCCAGGACATCCTTTATGTTTGTATGTAAAGCTGATGATGGACAAAGAGCAGAGGCAAGCATTTAAGACTTTGTTCTTTTTATGGGCTTTACGTGGACATGGGATTCCTTATCACAGGCCAAGCAGCAGGAAGAACCTAGATGGGTCTCAAGGACAGAAAACCATGTTGGTGTAAGCTTTCTGGAAGCACTCCCTGGAGGAGAAAGACATGGGGTTTGTGTCCTTCTCTGTGTTGCACGTGTAAACTATAGCAACAGTTGGGATAATGGCTTTCTGAGGCACACAAAAGAAATTAGCTCGGCCTGATAGCATGCCTTAGTGAACACTGAAACCGAGAATATAATTTTCAACAAATCACTTACTTCAGAAGATTCATCTGTGTGTGTGTGAGTGTGCATGTTTCTTTGTTTTTCTAATATATCCGTGAACAGGCTGAGAAATGCATGATTTTTATTTGTTTATTTAAAAACACACATCCCTGTTTTTAATAAATTATACATGAACTGGTTTTGCAGTTCCTCTTAACCAAACTGAGCTGTGTCGAGGAAGTCTGTCAGGGAGATTGACAGACTCACCATGGCTCTCTGCTCTCTTGTTGAATTGAGCTGCTATGATTATGTTTCCCATGAGGCCATTGCACACATTCATATTTATCAGATTCTATTGCCTGAACATCTCCAGCATTGTGTTTAAGGGTTGTTGGGTTTTTTTTCCCCCATAAACCAGCATTCCAAAACAGAATAAAGGCAATCACAGAATATGTGAAAACCCCAGCTTTTCATGTGGAGTGGAAGGAGTCTGCTAGCACTTAGGATTAAAAAAAGACTGTAGGAGCATTTTTAAATGGAGCATTGAGGACAAGATGACAGGTGCAGGAAAGCACGCCAGTTGGAGTGACTCACTATCAAAAGGGTAAAGCCGAAAACACTCTGCATGCCTGAGAGAAGATGACAAAATCCACATACGAGACAACAAAGATTGGTGCAAACAATCCAAAGAAAATCAGGCATACAAAAAGGGATTAAATCAATATTCCACATAAATTGCTCTGTGTGACTGCTGGGAGTCTGAGGATTGAGATTATTGCTCTGGAATATTTGATTTTAAATATTTGTAATAGTAGGCATCTGCTAGAAGATAATCAGCGGGATACTGTACTACAGCAGAGTGCAAATATAGCTGAATAACACAGAAGATTACACCACTAGAGGAGTCTCTGTTAAAAGAAAGCTAAGTTTCAAAGTGGTAACAGAATGAAAAGGTGCTGTAAAATCAGTTTGGGTTGGAATTCCATAGCCAAGAAGGAACGATAATAAAAAAACAATTGTCCTATATTCAGAGGTCAGACCAGCATATCTAGAAGACAGCCCACCCCATCCGAAGGCCACCACCAAATAGGTTGAACCAGCCCCACGCTGCATGTGCCCATCCCTCCCTGCTGATGACAAGCTCAGGAGCTTGCCTGTCAAGCTCCAACAAAATGCTTACCTGCTCAATGGGTAAAGTTAAGCAGGATAAATCCACCTGATGATCAAGGCTGTGCTGCTGTTGACCAGGTAGTGACAATAGCTGCAAACCACCCTCAGATTAAAGGCTGCAGTGGTCAGGGAGATGCAATGTGAGACTTCAGCTGCCTGCAGGGAGACTGGGAAAAGTTCAGAGCATCGTATTATTCAGAGATGACAGTTTTATATAGTTTTACCGCTTGGCCCAACTAGTAAGATGATCTACAAGAGGAAAAGCTGCTCTAGATTTAATCTTGGGTAATCATCAGGAGCTATTTCTACATACGACTATGGAAAATAACTCCATAGCAGTGAGTCCAAGACAATCAAACTCAGTATCCCTGCAAAAATGGAAAAGGCACCAACATCCTAAGCTCAAAAATGGAGCTGCTTAGAAATGATGAAGCTAATAAAAAATAAATTACAAGTGTAATAAAATAATAAAGGTAAATGCTTTATATGTGAAGCAGTAATCATGGCCTGTAAGCGTTGAAGTCACACTTCACCAATGTACTAGACATTAAGTTATCAGCAACTTATTAAGTGCAGATATCAAAGTGAAACAAGCCCCGTGATTATACCACCCTTTGAGCCATGGATGAAACTATCTTTTGAGTACTGCATGGACTTTTGCTCCGTTGATACAGTATAACTAGAAAAGGTACAGAAAGGCAGCAATTAGGACCAGAGACTGGAAACAGCATCTAGGCAAGGGGAGGAAACATCACAGGACTCTCCAGCTTAGAAGAAAGGTGACTTAAAGAATTTTATTAGATATCTGTAAATCATTAATGATATAGAGCTAGTAAACAGATATTTTTTCATAACCCAAGGTCTGGAAGCATCATATAAAATCGCCATGTAGCAGGCTTAATATTAACAGAAGATGCTTTTTCATATAATGTGTAATTAAATTGAGAAACTCATTGCCACAAGGTGCCATAGAGACCAAAAGAATAGAGAAGTTGTAAAAAGTATCAGTCTTATCAGCCCTCTCAGCATCCAGTGTCAGAGACTGAACTGGACAGGCACACTGCCTAGCTAGGGGTAGATGTTCTTACATTCTAACCAAAGTAATTTAAAAGTTGGAGGGAAAACCAAGTTATTTTTTACCCATCAGATAATAACCTTTGATTACCTCAAGTCAGGATGAATTCCAAGTGATTATTTCAAAGTGAACAGCTCCAGATAAATTATTGCATACCAGACTTTCTCATTTATAAATGGAAAATAAACCTAAATACCAATTCTTTCGTAAATGAATGAAGAACAGCAGCCCCCATCTGTTTTTTTTCAATGAAGATAAATGTCTGTAATTCATATGAAATATATCTCTTTTAGTGCATAATTTAATTATTTCCACATTTGCATTCTTCTGTTATAGTGAGAATTTAGTAAGAAAAAATGTTAACAGTAATAGGGTTATTTTCAGACGGGTGTTTCCCCTCATTGCAGTTTGTTACTCAGAAAACGGGGTTGTGCTTATTTGCCTTTTTCTGGTGGCTCGGTGCATTCTGTGACTTGTCTTGAGACACGATGAGTCAGGAATGATAAACTTAATTAAGCTTCTTAAGCAACAGCATTCTGCCTCTGTAAACATTAACACTTCCCCTTATGCCTGAGCAAACAGAACGATCTGAACTCAGCTTGGGAATAGTTCAGAGTGCTAAGACAAACAACATAACTCCAGCTATTTTTACAAATGGTCCTGCAGGGTTTTCTAGCAAGTGTTGATCACACTTCTCACTGAAGAAGGTAATTTTACTCTGTTATTTTATACCTTATGAGTGGAATCTTTTGTGTGAATACATGAAATGATGTATTTGGTATCTGTTCTGGTCGTCCCATAGCTAAAAGAAAAGCAGTAACACCCCTCCCACTGGTGTACCAGTGTTTCCTAGAAATTTCAGGTGGGATTTGCATCTCTGTGCCAGGCCAATCACCGCTGATGTCCCAGCAGACCTTTCTCCCTACCCAAGGGGCTGTGTAATGCTCCCACTCTTCAGAATTCACTTTATTTCACTTGATTTTCATTTTATTTCCGTGTTTAAACTCAGCAGTGAGAATACGGTAAAACGGGATCGTTGTTGTTCCTTGTGCCTTTGAATACAGTGTAGAAAGAGAAAGCTGGAGGGGGTTTCTAAATTGTCAGTGTTTCTGTAAAAGGAAACCAAGGCACCTGCCTCCACTTGGACTGGATGACATCAGGCCTCAGCCTGGTTACTTGCTTTGATACCCTTTATTATTTCTATTTCATCCAAACAGGAGGCAAACCCCCCAGATTTACATGTTGAGTTTTTGTTCTTACCAGTTTGTGTTCTGCTGTTAAGTGGCAAATTCTATGTTGCAAAGTCTGAAAGCAGGGAAATGCTTGCATCCGAGGTTATTTTGCATCGCAAGTACAGGATAGGAATATTATGTAAATAAGCCTTTGATGTTTTATGAGCACTGAAGGCTCAGTTGACCCAATTAATGTTCTGTTCAGTCAACACATCATCTAATCCTTACCCTTTTCCTGACTACAGACTATGTGTTGTTTACAAATGCATACATGTTTAGCAGTCTTTTTGGCCTATGTGAATTTTGTGTCTTGTAGATTTTGCAGGAAAATACTGACTGGTTTAAAGGATCCCTATTATTTCACTATCTTTGTTTGCAACTGTGTTTTGTTTCCTCTTAGGAGTCCCACTCTCGTTCCTCATGTTTCTTTTGTTCCCTTTTATTATCAGGCCATTGTCTCAGAGAACATGATCTAAACACCAAACTCCCCTTTGTTAGTTAATTTTCCTTATCCTTATCTTCAGGATCAGTTCCCTTTACTTTTTCACATCTGATCAGCCTTCCTGAAAGTCAAAATGATATTACAATTAGAAATGCCATAGACATAACGTGCACAGGAACTTCCTATTCATACCCACAGAGTGCTGTATCTTGAACGAAGCAGAAAACCAAATCACTGCATTTGGAGGGCTAAATTCAGGGGTAAGGCAGGGTGGACCGCAGACTTCCATGGGATATGTCCATTTTATCTGCTTTATTTAGCAGCTGAAGGGTCAGTGATCCTTATAAAGCAGCTAGGAGATCTCAGCTGAGTTCTGCCCCATGATGCATCTGTTTAACTGTTATCTCAGGCTGAAAGAACTGAAATTTAGGTCTCCAACTTCACCAGAAAATGGCCTAATCAGGGGGAAACAGGCCATCCTGATGGGAGAGGGAGAAAGTTTCTAACTCTCCTAAGGGCATCTTTCTGTTGTCCAGAAAGGTATTTCAGGATTCACTGGCCATAAGATCTCCTGAATCTGCAGAGGATAGTAGAAGCCCAAGCCCTCTCAGCTCGTCAGCTACATCAGACAGGGTAATGGATGTAAGGAGGCAGATGCATGGAAAAACACCCTAGGTGGGTCAGGGGAAAGAGTGGCCAGACAGGGAGCAGAGGCAGTGGGCTGGCAGGAGGAGGACACAGCCACCAGATGAGAGAACCTTACTACCAAAACCTCCACCTGCAGCCCATGTGAGTAGGTTGCTGTCTGTTGTGTAAATGTAGTTTAATATGCTGCACTATTCTCAAGATCCTCATTCACAGGTTAGGTAGTTAAAATGTACTTTGTAGCTCAAATACATTTGCCAATTTTTCCTTTGGTTTCAAGACTTTGATATGCAGAAGTATTTCCTACATTTGTCTTTTTTGCTCCTTGAGAACCCCCCCTGCCAACTGTGTCAATGATATGGTGGCTCTCAGTGCTGATTTTACCTTATTCTCCTGCTCACTCACCTTCCTCACATTCAGTGCAGGGTTTCTGAGTTCCAATTTTAACTCTGCCTGTTGGCATTTCTTCAGTATGACAACGACCTGCCTTTTCTCCAGAGATCAGCAGAGGAAAGAAGCTGAATGTGTGCTGTCTGAATCTCTTCCCTCATTATCTCTGCTGTTTGTATGAAACCTTCCATTTATTTTATTCCTTACTGTAAACCTTGAGAGTGTATTTGGATAACCTTGGCAATTCTCTGGGCAGATCTGGCTGTAACTTCATTTGACATAATGATTCTATAATGCACAAAATGAGGCAAGGAAAATACAGAATTTGCAGGTACAATTAGTTATAAGCATAGAGACTGCTTGTCTTGTTACTGTGCAGAACCTATGAAGATACTCAAGGTGAGCAGTCTTTTAGAGGATGATCTTTCATGTTCTCTCCTCATTCATGGAGATTTTGTGTAATATTATTCTTAGGCTGCATATTTCCGTAATGTACAATGAAAATAGATTTAAAGTACATTCCTTGCTCCAGGTGCACAAAAAGAACAGTGGGAAATATGCAGATCATTGTTTTGCACCTGATGCCCTGTATGTTCCCGTATAATCTTTCCTTTCTAATAAAGATCCTCTGTTTATAAAAAATAATCTGTGCTGTTATTGATATTTTGATTTCTTTCTTTCCAGTGTTTTAATAGATCAAGATTAGATGCCGACATTCGTAAACCAAATTTAACTGCCTGTGCTAATATTGATGTAACAAGAGGGCAGTAGAGGAAAATAGCAGTTGGGATTAAATAAAGTCAAGACTTCTTCATGATTAAATGATATCAAAACCGGAGTCATACTCTGACAAGAAAGCAAATGACATGAGTCTGGTCCTGGGGACTCATTCAGTTCCCAGAGCATCCCTTATGCATTGCCATGAACTATGCTGAGCAGTATTGGTGCCTCTCTGACTGGGGGATCCTGCTCCACTGCAGATCACGTGCTTCTGCAGGACACTTTGCACAATCTTATGCAGAAAGCGTAGAGCCCAAGATGAAATTTTTGCTTAAGCAAAAGCAATTTTTGCTCAAGTGTGTCTCAAGCCTTAAGAGCCTTATGTAAGATATTTGAACGCTTTGAGACCGGTGAATAAACTAGCTTTCAGTAAGTGAGAGATGACAACACTTTTTTTAAATGCCTGACATAGAAATTGATTAATTTATTATTTTTCTTACACCTAGAACATGCTGCTTTCTAATTCTTTTCCTTGTTTGAGAACTGAATGCTTTACTTTATGTCCCCTTGGATACCTTAGGGCTGACTCTGTATCATATAAACTGAGGAAAGAGATTATACAATGTGGTTGACTGTGTTCCTAAGTCAAAACGAGTTTTCAAGTTAGTGAGAATGGCATCATATCATAATTCCCACGACAGGCTGTGATTACAAACAGGATTACAATCTGTGGTTCAGTATAGGAAAGAAATAGTGGAAGGAAACAAAGTCTTAAGAAACAAAGATCCTGTTTTCTTTCGGCTAGATTTAGCAGCACAAAATACAGCAATGTCCTGAGAATTTTTATTTGGGGTCCCTGACAGGTATTTTAAGCTCACATTTTTCATCATCTCACAGTTGTTATAATCACTAGAGCATCAAAGTTGGGGTTTGCTGAATGTGCAAGTACAACTATATGTGTTACATTTTGTGACATGAAGGAGGAGAAATAAGAAATGTGAAAAATGGAAACCTAATAACTGACTCTAAGGTAGAAAAAAATAACGTAGGTCTTAGACCTGTGATTAAATCTTCCTCAGTTAACTTCAGTGGAGATCAGGACTCACAGGGGTACTGGAACATCGAAGGCAACATAAGCTGAAGCTCTGTAATGTCACAAATCAGGACCCATCTTTTTAACTTCTCATCCATGCAGAAAGCCTCAGAAATGCCCATCCAGCCTGTTCTAGTGCAGTCTTATTTATACTGGGCACATGATTAAAAATGCTTTTTAATGATAATTTCATTTGAGCATATTTTGTACTTTAAGGCTTATTGTCCTCTCCTGCTTTACTAACTTTATGTATGTTAGAGATTAATATCTGTTTTTTCAACTTGCTACAACCAAATCATTATTTCAGAACCAACTGCCAGTGAGGAGTAACTCCTGAGCTACAGTCTCATGTCTTTTAAGTAAAGCACTGCCATTTAAATATACAGTACCATATTATAGCTATAATTCTCATATGAATATCCCCTGGGAAAGAAACATCAATATATATATTCTTCCTGTGATCAGATTAGCTCACTGAAATAATTGCTTATGATTTCAGACTTTGATGACCCATCACTCAAAGCATTCTTGGGGATTGACATTGTTTCATGTGGAAGTCCCATGCCCTGTTATAAGGATCTGGGGAAAACTTCCCTATCACTTGTCATCTTTCGTGGCTCTACTGGACCACTGTAAATTTTTGTATCCTCTATGCTACTCACAGAAGGAAGTAAGTGACAGTTTGTAAGGCTAACTGTATTTCTAACAAGAAGACAGAAAAATTCACTTTCTCTTCTCAAACTGTGATGTGTTGCATTTTATATTTTCACCACCCCCTCTGTATGTCATGGAAAGAGGAGTGGAGGATCTCCCACATAAAGTAAATGCATATACAGAGTTGCTTTATAATAAAAGCAATGCTTTCCCAGATGTACATTAACAGCTTTATTGCACTATGAATGTGTGAGTAACCTGTGTTAATGTATTTATCAATTCACTGCTTGTGAAGGAAAACTGTAATTGTCATGTATAAAAAGCAGAGGGATCTAAAAGGCTCAGTTGTGAAATGTAGTTGTTTTGATGCTATGCATCTTCGATACTTCAACAAAACCACAGCTCAGCTGAAAGAAGCAGTGGGAACAGAGGACCTGTAACTGCTCTCAGCCTGTGCACAGATTCAATGTCAGTGATGCTTCCCAGGTTTTTCAGTTCCTTGAAGGGCTGGTTTGGTTCCTCAAGGATTAAGAATTCACCTTTAATGATATGTTTATGATTATATTGCTCTTCAGTGGCTTCAAACACTTGCCCAACATAGGCCAGCATTTAATCAACACATTTTAACATTTCTCATCTGTATTGGAGACATAGCTGTTAATTATAAAGAACAGTTTTGTGCTTAATGTTTCCCCTTAGTATTATATAACTTCCTTGAGAATGTGCCTCACTTAACAGGAGTGATTGTATATGAACACTCTAACATAGTAGAGTGATAGTGAAACATAGTAAGAATGATATGAGCTCACAAACGTATGCCTTCGAAGATATATTCACTTAGAAAGATGCTGTCAGATAATTAAAGTCCAAAATAGTATAATGGAATATTTAATATATCTGAACATATCCCTTTCTTTTAACTGGACATGATTTTTCTACCCACTTAGCTCTTGTGAACAATTTGGTTAAAACATCAGAAGTGCTTTATAAAACCAACTGACAGCAGAAAGCCTTTAGGACATATTTTAATATTTCAGTCAAAGCTTCTAGTGCTTAGGTTCTCATATGTAGTACATGAGAACCAAACCAATTCTTGTCACTTTCACATCATGCCATGAATTTTGTTCTTCATGGTAAGCTTCTGGAACAAGCTGCACAGAGAGGTGGTAGATGCCTCATCTCTGGAAACATTCAAGGTCAAGTTGCATGGGGCTCTGACCAACCTGATCTAATTGAAGATGTCCCTGCTCATTGAGGGGTGGGGGAGGGCAGATTATCTGACCTTTAAACGTCCCTTCCAACCCAAACTGTTGTATGATTCTATGAAATGGCAAGCTTTTTGCTGTGATTTTTCATTAGGAATGATAGTCCAGAGGAAAAAAAATACTGGATGTCATTATGCAACGTGGTTGTAGCTCATGTGGAAATGGCTGGAATGCACTGAGATATGTTGAATCACCCCAGCAGTTGTCTGCTTGGGGCTACTGTGGCCACGCTGTGATGTCTGCCCTAAATCCATTCCAATGGTGGATGTAAACTAGCCCATGGGTGTCAGCCCACATGTAATGTCTACCCAAAATCCTCTCCAATGATGGATGTAAGCCTATTTCCATGCAGAAGGTGGAAGTGATTTAAATAATCTGTTCCCATTTATGTAATTTAAAAATCAATACATTAAAAATTATAAGTAGTATTTGGTGCAATCTGAGAGCAAAAAGCCCTACCACAACAGAGAGGCAGAGCTCCCAAGTCATCAATAACATCAATATCAATTAGGGTCTCTAGGGGAAGGCCTGATATAGGTATTGTAAGTAATAACCGTGGAGAGAAAACAGGACTGGTAATGCAATTACTGCCAAGACACACAATAACTGCTTTGCAATTTTCTAAATTCTGTAGGGCTTAAATACACCCTGAAGATAAGAATTAAGTGTTGGGAAGAGGAAACCTGTAAAGAACAGGAGGAGTAAAGGCACAGTATATCATTAAACAGTGATTAGCGTACTGAAACCAGAAATGTTGCTTTCTTTGCAGCTCTCTGAATGCTTAGGTGAATAGCATTTCACCTTGTCAGGATGCAAATCCAAACACTGCCTACTCAATTTAAACATTTACAACACCAAGAACTTTAAAGGAAATATATGACGAGATCTTGTCAACACTAACACTAATATTTCAACGTATTGAAATATTTTGATGCATTAAATACATTAAAAAGAGAGGAAAATATATGGAAGATAATCTAATAGGCAAAACACTGAAATGGTTTCTGTAAGACTGTAGCAGCAAAGGGGTAGAGGCTAAAAATACATGTGATCAATGTCATGGTTTCATGGAAGGCAGATCTTCTCAAATGAAATTTCACTGTCTTTGACTTGTCTACAGTTTGGACAATAGTGACAAAGTCTCAATGCCATCTACATGGTTTCTGCAGAGCATTTACATATTTATATATATATAACTTCTATTTATGTTTATATTTATATTTATATATTTAGATCTAAATGCTTTTATCTGGTGAAATTAAGAAGGCTAGTGCTAAATCCAGACATTCACAGACAGTTATCAAGCTAGATGAGAATAGACCTCTGATGAACTGGGCTGATTTTGCTGGGTCTCCCACCATTCAGTTTCGAGTCCAAGGCTTCATCTTTTAGGTAGATGATTCACAGGGTGAGTCACAAAGTCTTTGCTGACAAGATTTTGGATGTCAGAAGATTGCACTGGTAACACATACTAGGAATCTTCTCCTTAATGCTCTGGATCTGCTGTGTACATGGCCCCAGTGCAGTAGGGTTTGTCCTAACATCTACAAAAGAAAGATCCAGTTATTGAGGGGGAAAAAACCCAAAACTTCTATACATTTTCAGTGTGAGAGAATATGTTGGAAATGAGCAACTCTGAGAATGAAATGGGAAAGGGAAATACGGGAGAAGACAAATCATGGTGCACTTCTGCTTCTGCAGCCATAAGGAAGGAAAGGTCACCTCAGGAGGGGGGTGGCCTTTGAGAGACAGGCAAACCTGTCTCCCTCGCATCCCAGCTGGGAGAGCACCTGCACTACAGCAGCCTTGAGAAGATATCCAGAAATAATTCAGAGATTCAGAAGAACCTTTTGCAAAAGGTGACCTGATAACCATGTCAAAAGTGAAGTTGGGGTGGTTGCATCCTTGGACATAGAAGCAATGTGTGGTCAGGAATTATCAGCTGAACTTAGATGAAATGAAGCTTGCTTTGAACAGAAAGAGAAATGAAAGACTTCTTCCCAGAAAAGCAATAGATGCTGCTCCAGTGATTTCAGGTGAATTATCTGTCTCCCTGCCAGCTGTGGGTGCAGTGGGGAAAGCCATGTGTGTCTGCATTCAAGTGCATTTGAAATCTTGGGCTCACCCCATATACCCACTGGTGGGCTTCTACAGGGAAAAGAAAACTCACAGTTGTGCTCTTAATGCTCATAAATATTGCATCTCAGCAGTGGGACAATGACTGTAATGAATTTCATGCTTCAAGGCTTCAGGGTCATGAAAAAATACCACCCTCCATGCCATCACCAGTACATGTTCCAAAGCCCTCTAGGACCTGATGGGAGAGCCTTTTCCTTTTCCGTGAGCTCAGGCATACTGGTGACCTTGGGAACTTTCTACCTATATCTACATATGGAGATGGTTTTACTGCCTGAGATAGTACAAACCCATCCTCAGTGCTTCTAGGTTTTGGAAAACAGGTAATGCTCAGCCTATCTAAAAAGCATCAGTTTTGATATTAGGTGTTCTGGGATCTGCAGGAAGGCAGGTGAATTTATCTGGTACTCTGCCTTGGATTTAATTTCTGTGAAGGAGGTGATAGAATACGTATTCCAAAGTGAAGCTGAAAATATTCTCCATTTTTAAATACAAATATTAATTCAGAGTGGGTCACTGGTAATACAGAAAAGGAAATCAGAAGGAAAAAAAAAAGACTGAAAGGCTAGAAGGAATGGCAGGATAGATGAAGTTCAGGGACAGCTATACAATAAAATTATTACATTATTAAACAAGCAGAAAGTGATTGATTAATTTCAACAGGCTTAGATAAGGGTAGTGGCCAGTCTAGTTATCCTATCTCTCCTTTCTGTTTTCTGTCAGTGATCTGACATTAAGCAACAGTTCATTCTGTCAGACAGTAATAGAGAAATGAGCTTTAAAGAAGAAAATATCAATTAGAGAAAACTTGTGAACAGGCAATACAGCTGTTGTTTGGATATATCACAGAAATCATATATGGCCAGTAGCAAATATGTTGGAAGAGGGACAATTAGGATATTTTACTTTGTGCAAAGTGAGAGAAGAATCTGCGAAATCTGAGCCTGGATGTCAGTTTATCTATTTTACGTATTATTTATGCAGCTACTCATAAAATAAATATTGATGTTAGTCAGAAGCCTTTGCCATGACCAACATGGTCAAAAGGAAAGAGATGTGAAGGACATGAAATGTCTAAGCAACAAGAGCTATTACCCTCACTTATTTAAGAAGATGAAACTTCACAAAAGGCATTTTCCTACAACATTGAGATGAGTTGAGAAAAAGCAGAATATGAACCAGAACAAGAGTTAGACTCCTGAAAGCTGCAGTTGTAAAGCAGTATCCCTTTATGTTCCCCCTATCCTTTTGCCTTCTCCTAGGATGAAGACCCTATATGAAGTTTTGGGCTGGGACGATTGAGCCTTTTTTTATATTCTAGTTCTGAACTTTATGTTCAGTCTTTCCTGAGGCAAAATCCCTCATATAATTATTATTGATTTCATAGCTACAGTGTGCTGCAGAGTATACAAGGCAGTTCTTGATTTCTGGAGTTTATAATCTATGTTTAATGAGAGACCTGTTCTGAACAATGTCTTAAAAATCTGACTTTGTGTTTGCAAAATAAATTTGCCCATTCTATTTCCACATCCATGTGGTACTTTCCCCTTTTTAGTCTTACTCCATGTCAGCCAATATTACAGAATCACAGAATGTTATGGGTTGGAAGGGACCTCAAAAGATCATCTAGTCCAATCCCCCTGCCAGAGCAGGTCACATAGGAACGCGTCCAGATGGGTTTTAAATGTCTCCAGAGAAGGAGACTCCACAACCCCTCTGGGCAGCCTGTTCCAGAGCTCTGTCACCCTCACAGTGAGAAAGTTTTTCCTTATGTTTCTGTGGAACACCTTACACTCCAGCTTGCATCCATTGCCCCTCGTCCTATCATTGGACTTAGCAGAGAAGAGCCTGGCTCCATCCTCCTGACACTCATCCTTTATGTATTTATAAACGTATCCAAGCTAAAGAGACCCAGCTCCCTCAGCCTTTCATCATAACGGACATGCTCCACTAATCATCTTTGTGGCTCTGCACTGGACTCTTCCAAGCAGTTCCCTGTCCTTCTTGAACTAAACTGAATTGGAAATGTAGTGAAAGGAAGTCCTCTCAGGTGCACATCTGAGTTGAGGGTTATGAAAGCAGACATTCAGACCCAGCAACATGCAAATTACCTGGCCTCCATTCTTGACTGAGGATACAAAATCTTCACTTCAATGTGTGCATTTAAGTTTTTTTGCAAAAAGAGTAGTAGAGTTGGACCAAAGGAGAGTTGGACTGAAGTATAGCAGCTATGTTCCAGGACAAACTGCCCACTTCTGGGTAAGTACTGCAAATGAACCTCCAGTGTTGTCAGTACACTGGGTTGTTTAATCTTACTCAGTCTCAGTTTCTTCTTGAAAAGGAAAAATAAACAACCTGTTTCAGAGAGGAGAGGAGCCTGTCTGGACCTCTGCAAAGTGTTTAAGAAGCCCTCCAAATGGGTACAAAATATTAGCTCAACTATACAAGGAAGCCATGGTGAGGGAAGGAGAAGGAGGGATGGATGGAGAATAACAGCACATTGTGCTTGAAGGCAAGCAAATGATTTGAAGGAAGGTATTCTGAGAAATGCTGGAGGATCACTGCTGGGATCTTGTTTAATGGCCAGGTTTGGGGAATGGGTGTGCACCGAGGTGCACACAGCTGCAGGACACCAGTGGGTCAGGGGAGCATCCAGCTAACAAGCTGGAGGAGACTGATGACTCTAATGGCATGACTCCAGGATGACAGGTAGTAGCCTTGACATCATGTGTGGTCCACAATGCCTGTTTTCTAGGATGTCTGGTATGGATGGAGAGGTGAAGGTTAAAAGAACAAGTCTTCCTCCCAGGCCTGTGACCATGTGGCTGGGAGTCACAGTCTAAAGGGCCTGATGGGAAGCACTGTTCAGCAGGAAATACCAGGGAGGGAGAAGAACTATTTAAGCTAAAACACAATGTTGGTACAGGAATGAAAAAGGATGATATGCCCAGAAATTAATTTAGTCTGGATATTAAAACCTTTCTAAGCTTCAGAGAGGCACAGGAGCAAAAGATAATTCCAGTAACTGTTGTGGGAATAAAAACCAGTGGTTAGGTTAGGTTAGGTTAGGTTAGGTTAGGTTAAGATAGAGTTTCATCAGTATATGAATAGGATTAATTTACCTAATGGCTTGCAAAAGCAGTAATTAGGCTTCATGACAAAAAAATCATATTCAACAGCTTATTCAGACTACTACATCTTCAGAGCAGCAATGGTCCTTTCTCATGCCCTTTCAAAGTGCCAACATACCATGTCCATGACTGGTAGTGCTTTCCTTGTGCTGCTGTTATGTAAAATAAAAATGACTGGCAGGGACTTGAACAGGAAAATAATAGTTGTGAAGCTCAGAAAGGCTATTTGATTTAGGGAGGATATACAGAATCATGTCTTGGATGAAGAGGTTGTGAAATTTCTAGCATCTCATAGCATACAGTCTGCTGGGGCTGCCCCAGGGTGCAGCCACAAGCCAGCAGGCTCAGCCAAGCTGCTCCAGCAGCAAGAAGAGATTGCTCCGCTCGTGGTTGTTTGGTGCCATCTATGGCCAGATACTCGTTCACACATCCCAGGATCATTTTAGAAAGGCAAGCATGCAGATAGATGTGTTTTAGTGAGGTCAGTAAGTACACTGATATACATGCATCTTTAAATATATCTACAGATATTTATGTATCACTTCTCTGTTAGCTGTTGGATGCTACCAGTGAGCTCCTAAAGACTGTTAATAGCTTCTGGATTTACTAAATACTTTTTCATAGCCAAAGCACGGTATATTAATTTGGGGTATGGAGTAAGGAAAGTTTACTGGAGAACAGGAAACACGGTGCCAGAGAAAATACAGCCTCTGATTTTCTACACAAATGATGTATTCATTACAGACATCAGCTGCTGCATCATCCCCTTCTTCCTCCCATGCATCCTCAAGGACAGGCAGAGGTTGTTGTGTTTCTTCGGAGGATGCTGTCTGGCTGTGCTTATGGCTTTGCAAAGATGGCTCTCAGACATAAAAACTAATGAGTGGATAAACAGAGGCTTTGGCTGCATTGTTCATGCCCGGGGCTGCAGCACTTCTGCAAGTCCATCTCTTGGTGAGCAGTGCCAGCAGTGGTGTCTGTTGACTCCCCCGCCCCAAGCAGCATGCCCTCTGGGGACAGACAGCGGCATGGGCCAGGGCATGTGCACAAACCCAGGGCTGCCTGGATAGCTGCCCCATCCCAAGGCCAAGGACTGTATCTTTTCTCTCCTCCCTCTCAGTTCAGTCCCACTGTCTGTGTTTATGGACAGCTGTGAGACCTCCCAAAATATCTCTCTAAAAATCTAGGGCACATCAAGTCTAGGACCAACCCTGGGTCTACCTAAACAGCTTCTTGAAATGAGTCTCTCTGCTAGGTGATGTACAGGGAAGGATGCTGTCTGCATGCTTAGGTCTACATGTAGGTGAAACATCAAAACTAATCCTACCACCACTGAGTGGGATACAGCGCCCATGCATAGGCACCTTGTACCATTCTAGATGCCCTTATATACCTCAGTCATCCACATGGAGCTGCCATAGGTGACCTGCAGGAGACTCAAACCCTTCTGCAGCAGGGGCATCAGAACACCTAAGGAATGTAGATGCCTGTGCAAGGGCAACAGTATGCATGTAAATTCGTGTGTGTTGTCCTGGAGCTGAATCCCATCAACTGTACTGCTATCTTTTCAGAGCTACTGACAACATGCAACTGGCTCGTGTGATTTCTGTATGAAACAGATCTCAGAATTACCTTCAGTTACTCGTAGTATTGTGCCAATAATTTCTACTGACATAATTAACAGATGCAATACCCTTAATGGCTACAATTCTACTTATTCAGTTCAGGTTGTGGAAACGTCTGCTGAATTTAAAAGAATAATATAACTGGTTATTTAAGCAGACAGCTGACTTTAAAATTATTTACAAATTCCTATCTATACTCCAAGTCATCTGATGTTTACTCAGGAAGAGCATCTCGCGACAACATCAGTGACATTTCTGACGTAATATTTGAGTGAAGAAGGTGTTGTGCATTCACACATTGTCCACGTGAGCCAGAGAAAGGGGATGGGAGATGCAGCCCTGTATTTCAAATAGGATCAGCTGTTTCACATTGATGGTACTGTTGCTGCAGACTACACGTGAACCAGAATTTTATTTGCTACTCAGAGATCTGAACGCTCAGAATTTGAAAGTCACTTGTTTTTGTGACCTGTACTTTGCCAATAGGCTATAATTAATTTTTTTTTTTTAATTTTAGAAAATACTGATACTTAGAAAGAGCTGTTACTTTCAAGTATTCCATTACCTGTGGGAACCAAATGTAATGGACCAATCCTAGTTATCTAAACTAAAGATATATGTAATAGAAAGCAACAAATGTATCTGGGGAATAAAAACAAAACAAACAAACAAAAAAAACCCCACAAAAAAAACCCACACAAAAACAAAACAAAAAAAAAAAATACCCCAAAACCAAACAAACCAAAGCACAACCAAAACCAAAACACCAAAATCAAACAGATTTATATCCCCAATATACAAAATACACAAGAATATTAAAGAGAAGCTGTGAATATACCAAAAGAAGGTGCAGGATCACTGAAAGAGAGGGTTTAATATGATGAAGCTGTCAAATGACAAATAGAGTGTTGTATCAGGACATTTTCTTGTCAAGGTGAGTAGGTGCACCATTATAGCAGTATTTAGAAAAGATTTTGATGGCTTTTATAATATTGAAAGTACAAGAAATAGGATTGAATATGGCAATATCTGTCAAGGGTGTCTGAATTTGGTCAGTGATAGCAGAATTATCCCCTAGTAGTCTAATAATCGTAACAACTTCTTAAGAGATCTTTTACTCATTTATGCTCTCATTTTTTAATTTAGTCCAGAGGCAGCAGTAAGGCTGGGCCGGGCAGATCTCTCTGACATGCTGTCATTCTCCTCCCACCTGGCAGAAAAGTTAACAACAGACAAGGGTAAAAGTAGGTACAATGAAATACAGATATTTTCACCAAAGTGACTGTGGTAGTATGGTGCAGCTGGCCTTGTTTGTGGTTTGAATGTGGTGTTTAGAAGCCTTGCAAAAGTGGAAATCAAACTTGGAAAATCAAACTGATCGATACATAGTCAAAGAAATATCATTTTAAGCTTTACAAATGCAATTACTTTAAGGGTAGTAAATATTGTGACCCGCCTCAGCAATGTACACTTGAAATGTGTACATTTTTCATGTGACAGGGTTGCAATATTTGGCATTTACAAGTGTGATTATTTCAACCAGAAGGAAAACCTTTTTTGTTTTGTTTTGAATAAGGAGATGAAGAAGCACTTAGACTACAGTGAATTGTTTAGATTGTATGTCCTATCAGAAAAAGCAATACAGAATTCATATATCCTGAGTCTAATTATCATGAAAAAACTTTATGCAAATCAAACATGTGAAAGTGAATGCAAGTATATGAATGCTGTTTTGTTTTCCTTTCCATTTGGATCTCATCATATTCATAACATATTTTTACTAGGCTGGTCACTATATTGCAAACAGATCCTAAATCTTTGCAGTAGATGTGCTAAAATTTATTTTGTGGATTTATGGCCTGACATCTACATTCCTGTGACTAAATGATGAACTTTTTATCCCAGCCATTTACAATGAGTTTATAATTTGTCTCTTCTGCATGAGGGTCCCAATGTGGGATCTGTGGCCCCAGCAGAGACTCGCAGTAGATCATATGATGGTATAACATCCGTCAGCTCTTTCACAATATTTATTTTTAATGCAGCCTACCCATCTCTTGACCTTTTTCACATAACACAGTAAGAGGACAGAGGAGGGATTTTTTCACATTGTCTCAGTGCAGTGATTTAAGCTGGCTGTCTTGTCTTCATAAATTCTGTCTCTGCTCAGCTGCACCAGACAGGCCCCAGCATCGGTCACCTCTGAGCAGAGGCTAGACTACGACACTGAGGACCAGGTCCTAAAGGCTTCTGTCTCTCAAAAACCAAGAGAATGAAGCTCTGTATTTGGACGACTAGGGCATGCAGGTATTCATCTAATGTTTGTTCAGGATGAGGCTGTTACAAACTCAATTTGGAATTTAAGGGTTTTCTAAATGAGAAAGCCACGTACCAGGGAAGGCTGATAACCTGGAATCCACTCATTTATGTACTTTTTGAAAATCATTTTGGGGAATACTTCCTGAATTTTCCAATCAATTTTATGATTGTATAGTTGTGGCTTTGCCTGTAGGCGTGCATTCATCTTAGATATATATCTGTATTTCAATGGATCATTTTTATACCTTAGAGGGACCTCTTGCGTTTCATGATCCAGTGTCTCAAAATGCAAATCTACATGAAAACAGGAAAATCAAAAGTATGCTTTCAGTATCTGCAGTATTATCAGAGTATTTGCTGTATTTGACCTTCAAACCCAGATTATTTTTTGTTATAGAAAATGTTCTAATTTTTCTTAACATGGAAAGGGTTAAATAACTAATCAACCCTTTATGTGAAGGGTATGCTGCAGAGATTGGAAGGAAAGAAACATTTGCAGATTTGTAACATTTGAACATGTCTTCAGTAAAAGAAACTAGTACATAGCCAGCAGCCTCACTTCTGGCAAGGCATCTAAATGCAGCTATACAAATAAGCCAGTTTCTGAAGTTGAAGCAATAGTCAACCCCACTGAAGCAGAAGAATCTCTCTTTTCTCTTGGCTCATTGACAGAAATACAGTCATCTCCAAAGCCCAGAATTATCCACTGCTGTTAATCCTGCTTCCTTTCACTGAGAAGGCAGATGACCTTCAATTTGCCCCATCTTTGACAACTTTGCTTGCCTTCAATTATCAAAATTGCATCCATTCTTTCAGCAAAATCTAGATCACTAGGATCACCCCTCTCATCTGCTGCTTTCCAAAGCCCGTGATGCAGCTCTGGTTCTCGCTGCACGCGGGGTTATGTCCCAGAAGTGTTCTATAATTAGAACTGACCACACAGATGTGCTTCAAGAGACTATGCAGCTGAAATAGAGAAAATACTCATTTTAAAAAAATAAATAATAAAAAAAAAGGAGGTTTCAACTTGCATCATTGCTGCTTTTTGTTGGCAGCTATCCTCCATGGTATTGCACATCACTCTGCCTCCATTCATTTGAGCAGAGGTAATTAATACCTCTTCCATTATTAAAGCCTTGGGAACAGAAGATGAAACCCTGCCTTCGTTAAAGTCAGTGGCAGAACTCCCATGAACTTCAGTTCCTTGAGTATCAGGCCAAAAGGGATCATTAGATTGTCCTGTATATCATTGATACTGATGTTGTGTTGGACAACTGCCTATCCTCCAGATGGCATACCAGCTGTGAATCTAAAGGGACAGAAAAGCCACCACTATCCTTCATGGTGACATGTTCCCTTGGTTAGTTACCATCACACTAAAAAATCCTATCTTTTATCCTGTTAAGCTTGTCCAGTTTAAAATTCCAGGCACAGATTTTTTATAGCTTTCCTTCCCAAGTTAAAGAGACTTATCCTACCTATCATATTTTCTCCAGAAAGATTCTGTAATTTAATCTTTTAAAAGATTCTAACATGTTATAGATCACGGAGAGCATTGCATACACCACAGCCATGTATCCCATGTAAAGCCCCATTTAAATATTCACATTTTATAGTAATCCCCAAGAATAATTAAAAAAAAATCTTCATTTAGCTTCTTCTCAATCCTGTTTAAATAGTTTTTATTGGCATTTTGTGCTCCTTAACCATATTCATAAAGCAAGGTGAATGTCTTTACAGAAGTATCTCATGTGGCCATCACATAGCTACATTTATCAACTGAAGTTAGAGTCTTATAGAAAAATGGGCTATGAGAGGCAAGGATCCTGTAGCCAAGATTCCTATGAAGCTGATGAAGCTAAAGCTATAGGAATAAATGGAAAAGGTAAATAATTTGCCAGAAGCAGGATATTAAATACATAAAACTACAGTGAAATTCTGTTTGGACTCTGAGTATACACACTCTGTATGTATTTACTTGGTGTGTTGCGCTCTGAAGCCAGGAAGTGATGCTGGACATTTTTTAGTAGCCATCAGAGCCTTGGTACCTAATCATCGTGGTTGGGATAAGAAGAAATTGTGACATTAATGAAGATGTCTTGTACAGCAGGTAAACAATTTATAAAGGCTTATCTCCTAATACAATTATACCATTATTAGTATTTTATAACACCTCTTCATTTAACACTTCTACTACAGCATGTTATTACATAATACTTCACACTCCCATAGAATATTCTACCTGAGAATCCAAACCTCTACCAAGAAAAATGAGTCAAGCTCCACAAAACTGCCCCAAAGCAGAGCTTGTGCTAGTCCCAACCTCAAGATGATGAAAGGGAGTGACAACAAGGGTAAGGATTGCCCAAGGTGACTAAGAAAGTCTATGGCAAAACCAAACTCAATTTCCTATTTCTTTGCCTTAGGCTTTCACCACAAGACCATTCCTCTCCAGAGCATAACAGTGAGAAAATAAAAATAAAAATAACCACCACAACAACAACAAACAAACAACAAAACACACACACACAAAGCCCAAAGCAAACCAACCAAAGAACAAAAAACAAAACCAAAACCAACTGAACAAAAACCCCCACACAAATAAACAAACACAACCAAAACAAAATCAAAAAATACCTCTTATTAAGAAATAATTTCAATATTTTGCATTAAAATGCTGTCAGGCTGTTCGAGTGTGTATGTACTAGAGAATGCTTAGGTAGCATGCAGTTAAATAAAGCAAAGTTTGTTAAGTCAGGCTTTCAATAGTTGGGAAATACTAGAATGAATGTTCATGTGCAACCTGGTCCGCATTACAGTATTTCCTGAAGATTGTTCTTTCTCTGTGCTGAATAAGCTGAATTAACTGGGGGGAAAAAATCACATGCACTGATATAGTTAAAGATGGTTTTAGGGTCATGTAGCTGGTCTAGCTGTTGTCAGTGTGACTCCTGCTTCACTAGCTCCAGGAGTTATAAAATGTGCAGCGACTGAGGCGGGGGACTGTAGGCAATTGAATGCTGCCCTGGAGAGGTTGATGCTATCCCTGCCTCTGTCATTTTTCATTTTCTTGTGGCCCAACGGGAGACATCTGGGTCTAAATTAGAAAAGGGCTGAGCATTCCCAGCTGCTCTTAAAATTGCTAGCTGTGATTTGAACACGTGGAAAAAATCAGGCCCTAAGCTTCTAAAATTGAGCACCCAAAATTAGATAATATTGAAAAATTCTGTGTTTAACATCTATTCTTCAGGTCTATCTCTGTCTCAGGTCCCTGTGCATAAAACTGGGGAAGAGTAACATCTAAACAGAGCTGTAGGGATACATTAATTAATGTTGGTAAACAGTGACAATGCAAAAAGATCTTCGTAGTAAGGCTCATGAGGAGATTAATAATTCAACAGAGAATTTGAATAATTGTGTTAATAATGTGTAAGTAAGGCTTGAGCTTACTGAAAGTAGAATATTTGATTAGCTTGCCCCTCGGGTGAAATCTGTCTGTCCTCCAGGCAAAATAAGGCAGGAGTGCTGTGGGAAAAGGATGTGACTGTCCTTAAGCATGGTATTATTAACTGTACTCACAAGTGAGCTTAAACACAAGTTGCTCTCCTAATTTTGGCACTCCCTAATTTTTAAGAGTCTGAATAGCTCTTTAAAAACATGAATATTCTTCTATTACATGCCTCTGCATACTCAATTCTATGTATGCTAAATTTTTAGTATAATTTATGTGTAATTTCTATACACACAATGGCAAATAGCAGCTCCAATGAACTTGTAATTTATGTGATGAGTGCAAGGAATCGGGTATAAGGAAGGCAAGTCAGACTGCTGCTGTGAGCATACTGAAATATCACATGCAGATAATGATCAATAATGCCCATTTTAAAAAAATGTACTTTTTTTTTGTGCAGCCTTCCTCTGCTCAGGCTTATTTACTATGAAAATCACATGTTTCTGCTTCTCTTGCGAAGCTGATATCCTTTCCATATGGAAAAATCTGTAGTGTCACAGTGGGAGCACAGGCAGTTATACATAACATAAAAACTAAGGCCTTTGATTACTCAAGTGCCACCTTCATGGCATTACAGAGCAATCTCTATATGGTTCTTGGCATTCCACGGGTGGGTTTTGGCAGATTGAGCTCCAGGACTGACATAGCAGGCAAAACCAGGCCATGATGATTTTAAAGGGATTTTTGGTAACCAGCCCATGGATGTTGTGTTTTGAAATGCATATGACAGAGGCACATGAACAGCTGCTAACAACCACTGTGCTGCTGTTCCTCAGCCCCAGGTAAAGTCCCTGTAAGGCTTTGCCTCCAACAAGCTTCACTTTGCCTCTCCCACATGGCCTTCCCATCACCAGAGGAAACTTCCCTGGCAGTTTAGGGATGCAGAAACCATATCCCACTGTCAGAAAGCACCAATATAGTAAAGCTGGAATTTTTTTCACTGGTAGTCATCAACCAACCTACCTCATCGCCCTTCAGCTGCTGAAGGAAAACCAGGCTATGCAGACCTTTGAGCACGACTGACCATAGGCTAACGTATCAAAGGGATGATGCGGCAAAATGAAACACCATGTTTCACGTTTATCTTCTCTCGAGATGGTAAAACAATCCAAGCTTCAGTCGATTCTTTTGATGCCACCAGCCAGCTCTCTTCAACTGCTTCCAGGCATCAGCAGCCCCATTTCAATTTGGAGCCAGACCTTGCAGACCCAATGCCACATCACTAGGAAATTGTGTCGTACTTTTACTGATTTACATCTGCCTAAATAAAGCCAGGAGTTTTTTGCTTTTAGAAGTCATATTTTTATCCATATGCAAAATCACACCATGACTAAAAGTAGAACCCTGTTATCTAGCCGAACACCAAAACAGATACATAATATAGCTTAAGTTTGACACCAACTTGTTGTGAAATAACCTGGTTAATATTATTACCAGTCTAACTTCATGCAACAGACGTTAATAGTGGGGTTTTTTACAGTATGTGATTTAATTTGAAGAGGAAGGACTTCTAGCTTCAGACAACTTTGAAGACAATCAGCCAATATAAAAGGTGTATTTGGAAACTTTCCCTTTGTTCAATTAAGACAGCTGGGAGCAATCCAGATTCAATGGAATGCTTTCTTTATCCAGCTCTCATCAAATATATTATTCATTTCTTTTGCCTAACTTTCAAGTAAAACTGATGAGGATATTAAACTATGAAAAAAAACATTCAAATGAAGGTCTGACTTCATCTCTCAAAAAGCAAGAGAGACAAGGTTAAGACTGTCACTACTAGGAGGTCTCTATAATATTAAAGAGACACAATGAGAGCAAGCTAAAAATGGTATTTCAGGATTAACTCCATTTTTTTGTGTTTGCAGATTTGTTACAGAACCAACTCCTACTTATGTTAAGTGACTAATCTCATTGCAACGTTGTAACTTGCATAAGTAAGGCAAATAGGACTTAGCCTTTACTAACAGCCCACAGAATTAAATTATATAGTTTATCTTAATAACTCTTTAAATATATATAGTCTTATCTTAACAACTGCACTGATTTTTATTTTGTTTTGTATTTGATCCTAGCAATGACAGCAAGAGTTGGATTTTAGAGGAAGAAATAATGAAAAATAACTATGTATATCATGTTAAACAAGCATTGCTTGTCATGCTCTGAGCATTGCCATCACAAGTGAGACAGAAAACAAGCATATGAAACCAATGTCTGTCATATTTAACTCTGTTCCTTGGTCTTACAGATTTTTAATGGGGGGGGGGGGGGGGGGAAATAAAAGGGAAACCAAAAAGATTAGCATCTCCCATGTCTCTCCAGATTGTGCTGAATTCAAGATATGGAGTGTGAATTGTTCCAGGATTGTTTTTTGATACTCTTACTAGTATGTCTAGCTGTGACTTCAAAACCTGTAGCAAGAATAATGGCTAGCTGCTGATCAAATGCTAGTTTGTTTTAGTATAGAAACATGACACAGCAGTCTGGAAAGAAATATGTACCTTATTGGTCATCTGTTACTGTAAAATAAAAGATTTGTCAGAAGGTAGGATAATATTTATTAAAGTTTATATCCTGGTGGTGAAAACATTGGTTTTCTAAACTATCGAACTAAATACAAGAAATATATGTATATTTGTCAGCAATCAAATGCATCTTGAGGTCACAGAAGGTGCTGAATTGTTGAGAGAAACATTAAATGAAATTAAGGTTATTTTGAGTTCTGATAGTTTATGCACTAGCTATTTGTTGCAAGAGTGTTGGAGCAATGTATGTTGTGATGATCTCTGTCTGCCACTTCTATGCAAGTTAAAAAATTGGGGGAGGGAAATCTAAACATATTCGTGATGCTCTCTTAGATTGAAATTCTAAAACTTTTATTCACTTCAAAGAATAACTTATTCCTTTCATAGTCCTGTAGTCATTGCTCACATTCAGCAACGAGAAACTTTTCATTAGATACACACAGTGACCTGCATCTTTCCTACCAGTTGCTTCCCTGGTGCTTACATATAAGCAAATTAAATTCTATTCTCCTTCAAGGTTTTTCAGGTTTGTAAGAGCTTAGAAAAAGCACTGAGGGCTACTGTGTGGGCACGTTTTCATATACTTCTCTTGCGCTGTGTCTGCCTTCTTGTTTTGTGGCATCGTGATCTCTAAAATATCCATCTCATTACATGTGCTTGTCTGCACACTTGTGCACGTGCAGAGTCTCTTACTAAATTTTCTTCTGATAACTTCCCAATCTACCAGACACCAGGACTGCCAGTGGGTCCAGGTGTCACCGAACTGGGTACAACAGTAAAGAGCATTTTTTCTAAATTTTGTGCACAGTTTCTTCTCCTGAGATAAAATAACTCTGATTTACACTGGATGAAGATTTTAGTGGTGAGTTTCCAGTAAAATCTGTCATATTGAAGTTGAATTGCTGAGAAAATGCAATAGTAATATTAAGGTAAAACCTTTTACCCATCCTACACAGCTTCACAGATCAGGTGGGAATTAGTCTGCAGGGTGCCTGAACAGTGTGAGAGGGAAGTCCCTAAAACAGCTATCTAGACAGCTGAATAAATCACAGTACCTTTCTCTGCTCTGCTATTACTGGGCCGTAAGTACCAGGAGATAAAAGGACATGGCACAAATAGGTCAGAAACCCTCCTGATGGTCTCTTCCAGGGAAGCAGCTACTACTGCAGCCTGCTGTAGGAGCAGATGTCCTGTTCCTCCTCCATCTGCGTCTGTGAAATAGAGGGAATTTCCTTTCCCTTCTCTTTCCCCACCTCTCCCACTCGGTTTCAAGGAAGCACATTAAAGCCCTTTTACTCAGGATTTGTGGGGAGCTCTAATTTCACCCCCTCTAAAATCTCTTTTACTTTTAAAAGAGGACTGCAAAGAAGGATGATCTGAGTATTTTCAGCAGCTCAGCACATCTCAGGTTTTGTGACCTTTGATAAAGCCTGGAGACTTTATTATTCCTGAAGACCAGGTGCTGCACTTCAGCAGCTTCCAAAATTGTCAGCTGTAAGAAACTGGTTACACTCTTGAAATCCCTGTCAGAAGCACACAAGGACACTGGAGAGGTTACAGCATGTTAAGTGCTTTCCAGAGGTAATACTTGTCAAGTGTCCTATCCCCCCATCTCTGCTTTGCATCATTCACCCAGGAGTAACAACAGTATTAACAGGGAAGTAAAGGCCACAGATGTTTAACAATATTAGTGAAGCCAGGACTAGGATTCATCTTAGGTCATTTCAGAGGCCCACACCGTGGATATTTGTGTGTGAGTTCATTACCTGGTTTTCTTTTACCTTAAAGGCAGAGAAATATGAAGGATTTATCTGATCTTTATGAAGATATCTATTTTATGATAAGATGGATTGTACCTCAGAATTGCCACTTATTGGCTAAGAAGCAGATAAATAGCTCAGATAGATGTCCACATTTCAACAAATTAATCACATTCCTAGAGCTAGTTCTCCATCTCTTCAAACCTGTGGTATTGCCAGAGTGATGCACTCTGCTGTAATGATGACAGGAGTGTAAATGAGCACTAACACTATACATAACTTTGAAGAAGGTTACAGAATACAGAAACAGTCAAAGACAAGGACATCACCCTCTGAGTGAGAACTGGTGAGTAATCTTCTTGTGCTCTTCTGGAGAGTAGTGATCTTGTGCTTCAGCAGTTACAAGTGTCTAGCTTCTTTTGAATTTTGTACCCTCTTTTTTTTTTCCCCAATTATTATTTTTCTAAGAAAATTTAACATTGTTTACCCTTTTCAAGACAACACTTACATGTTAGCTACTGTGAAAAGAACCACAAAATGATTTCTTTTTTAGGTAACCTACTCACGAGAAACTATTCCCAAATTGATTTCAAGCTGAGTATGACTCAATTGAACTTTTTTAGATCATTAAATGTTAAGTATCTGGGTTTTCACTTGTCTGTTGAGTGGGTGCTTGAAGCAGGTTCAATGCAGTTTTTATTACTGTTTTAAGAATACCCTATTTTATTTTCACTTTGCTATGAATTTTTTAATTTAATATTGTCCTTTTGGGAAAAGAGAATTGACCCAAGCTGGAATATATCCAAAGCCACTAAAAATATTATCTAATTCTTTGCTATGTATATTACATGGAGAAGAAATGCTTAGTTACCCTTGCTTTAAAAAAAAATAAACCACAACCCGATGCATATACACTTGAACAGATATCTCAGTTTTTCCCCTAAAACACCAAAATAAGTTTCTTGTTGCTGTGGATTGAACATGAGCCAGAACCAAGTTTATGGACTCACAGACCTTAGCAATCATGAAGAATCCACCTCCTCCAATCAAAATCAGAAAACTTCAGTACAAAACTTAAGAGATATCTCAGTGAGTTTCAGAGAGAATTTTTGTTTGTTTATGGCTTTGTGTGTCAGGGTTGACTGCAAAGGTTATAATTAAACCTGACTTCCAGACCCGTGAATAGAGAAATTTCTGAATGTTTCAATAAACCTCTACAGCAATACAAATGACAAAACTGTAATTACAAAAACCCCAAAACATTACTGTACCCGGGTCCTTCATATTCCTGCATTTGTGTGGGATTTTGTGTTGTAAAGAACATGTGCTTGATTTTCATGAAGACTTCTGTATTCCTCAACCTCACTCTGTCTCAGAAGAATCACGTCATTCTTAGAGCCTTTCTGCAAGGCCTTACATTTATTGTAACTCGGACCATTGATTATGAATGAAGACAGTAAGACCCAGGTTCTTCTTTTACACCTGTGTCAAACACACAGAAAATCAGTCAAATTTTGACATTTTATATTCTGGACTTTTACATAACCTCCTTGTGCATTCCATGCTCTCATAAAGCATCTATATGAAAACCTTCTACAGGAATACTGGGCCAGAGCATGGCCAAACTGTAAAACAAAGGAATCAGACATTAACTCTTCAGAGTAACCAGTGCAGAGAATTGAAGAGTGTGAGGGATGCATGGGCAAGGCTGCTTGTGTCTGATGTATTTGGGTAAAGAAGTGTTACCTCATGATTTTTTGCTGAAAGTACACAAGAGAAAAAAAAAGATTGAAGAGTTTGGGTTCTGTTTTTCTCAGTTTGTAAGCCAGTGATTTAGAAGCGAACTTCTATTTCTTCCAGAATTTTTTGAGGGAGTTCAATAACATTTCAAGGATGTCAAAGTGAAGAACCACCACCTTGAAAATCAGAGCACACAGGGGCATTCCTGAGTTGTCTCATATCATCCAAACAGTCTAAATGCTATGGTAATCTCTAAGAGTTTGAATTAACTCTACAAACTGATTTGGCATTTTAAATAAAGGCTTACCATATTATTTAGGCCTAGATTCATTGATATGGCTGAGCTATCTTCTATTTCATGCCTTGCAGTGGGCACTACAGTTCTCTTTGGTGCCTGATATAGGTTAGAAAAAACATGATGAAGGACTGCAGTGTCCCCATTACTGTCATTTGTGGTTGAGATCTGCTATTTTTCCTACACAAGGTCTGAAAAGAAAAACCATGCCATCTATACATTGTTTTTACACCAGTAGAAATACTGGTGGGATGATCCTGGTAGGTTTCCAGATCCTTTATGGGGCAGGACTGGCATGAAAGGGCAGTAACAGGCTGGAAATCCAGCCCTACTATTCTGCTTCATTCTTTGTTTGCCACTGGAGATTGTCAACAGCTACTTTTAATCTTCAAAAATGGTGTTTTAAATTAATAATGATGTTCATGAGATGCAGTCTAAATGAGTTATTCCACTTCATTACATGTATTCCAAAGTCATTATCAGAGATCAGAATGACTATCAAGCATTGTGCATATCAAACTTTCATAAAGGATTCAGTGAACCCTCCAATGTCAGTCTTGAGAGTGAAAGAACAGTTAATCCCTACTGAAAAATTAATTTCTTTAATGATGATACTACTATTAACGTACATAGAATGCATATATTCCAGGTTTAAAGGAATGTTATACAGCTTCTGACTTTTTCATAAGCAGTTACCAATTAGCTTTATAATTCCAGTGAAATTCAGTGTAAGTAAAAAAGCAGTGTCTAATCCAGACATACAGAAAATGCTGTTTATTCTCATGAATGCTTACTAAAGAGACATAAATAGATATCATTAATTATGGAAAAGACATATAAATATAAGTATGTTATCGTTATGCAGTGGGTTAGCCTCCCTCTACAATAGTCTCATGCAAACTCATCAAGATGGAACACCCACAAATACTGAGTGTTCTGCCCTGATCTGCCAAGTCTGACACTGTAAATGCAAAAAAGGTGCAAAAGGATAAAATTCCATATTCTCCACTGTAAGTACAGATGTAAGACTCTTTAACTACCATTTACACTGCTGAAAAACACATATATGCATCCATGTGTTTATTCATATTGTGTGCACACCAAAACATAAATGGAGTATAGCATGGCATATGTATTTTCTATATGACATCTTTGCTGTGTAATTTTTATTTATTTATTTTTACCAAAGTGCCTTTTCTTGCCTGTTTTTAAACTTACTGCTTAGAGATTTACTAGCAGAATTGTTTCACATTGGACAAAGATAGCACATATTGTTTTTGTTCCTTGAGACTCCAGCACCACAAACCACTTATTACAGAAGGTCTCTAGCAGTGGCAACGAAGTTGTAAGCACTTTCTTGACATAAAGAGAAGGCAGTTACTGGGAGTAATAATACTTACCTTTCACACACCGAAGTCAGGAGGTTAAATTAGCATTTGTGAAGTACTTGGAGTTCTCTGAATGGAGAACACCATAGAAATGAAGGCTAAAGCAAAGTACATTGTGAAGCAAAAATGTCAATAATGAAATGCTATTCAATAATGGCCATAATTTTTCTATTAGCTACACACAGAAATGAAACTCATGTTAGATCTGGATCAGTTACTATTTTAGACTGAAGTTGCCATATAGCCACTTAATTATGTAGCCTGGGATATGAATAAGTATCCCAGTAAACATAGTCACATAGGCAATCCCTGTCCACATCTTGGTGGCCTTGATCCATGTTTGCATCTAGAGACTTTTCCTCTCTTTCAAGAATAAGAATTTGTAATCATCTTTCATGTCTTGCTCTTGCAAGTCCTACTATGCTTCCTTTTACATGGTCTCACACTGAGAGTACCTGATTACATCAAACCTCTTCCCACGTCACAGCTCCTCCTAGAGATCATTTTCAGCTTTCTGCCCATTGGAAGCAGCATTTCTTGATGAAACCATGCATATGCAAGTGTGAATGTTTAAGAGCATCACATTTTCTAGTTCTAGCTTTGAATTCCCTGCTTCACCCCAAATTTAGCACAATATTAGCTCCCACATATGTAATTTCTAATCTGAGGCAGGGTCAATATCTTGCTCCTGTCAATCTTTGGATCTTAAAAAGCCAACAACACTTTGCAGAGCTGCAAGATAGTCATAGTACCATCACTTTCAAGGAGAGCACTCACACTCAGCACTTGTAGAAAACAGCCTGTCTCATGAGACAGCCAAATAAAAATTGACAAATCTCAATAATGTTGGGCTCATTCTTCTCACAGGCTCTACTCAATGTGGCATTATGAAATGTGTGCCTTTTTTTCTGAACACAAAGTAATTAACAGGTAATTCTTTTCTTCTTAGACTGAGTATTCTGCAGCAACAAGATAAACACAGTTTGGCTGAGTTAAGGATGATGCTTAAACACCCCTTATAGTATTTTTTATAATTTTGTATATTTTGAGAAGTCAACATTGTGCTTACCCAACTGCATTAAACTCAAGGAGAAAGTAACTTTGATGCATATTCTTTAAGTAGAAATTTAATTTATTAACTAAGCTCAGGTCCTGCACCTCATGTATCAGGGTTGCGCTTGGCAATGATTATGACAAATACCTACTTGCATGCTGTGTATGCAAACATAGGAGTGGCCAGTTCCCCTCTTGTGCTGGAACATATGGGTTTTTTCCAAGTAAGTGGTCATTATCAGACTGCACAGCGAGCTAAGGATGGGTAGAGGAACTTACATTTGTCACTGTTCATTACAGTTCTCTGTTTCAGGACTAGAGATTGCAAACAGCCTGGGTTCAGACCTGTCCCTGTGATTGCCAGTGGAAAATCTCTCTTTGGCTTGGAGGCAGCTTGAACCAACCATCCTGTGCAAAAGGATGCATCTCTCTCTACAGAAATAGTAGCAATATCTACAGCTGGGCAGGAAAAAAAGTCAAAAAGAGAATCCTAACTCTTACAGAGCCTCCTGACAAAGAAAATGATTTCTCCTCTTCTGCTTCCTCTTTTATCAAACAATTTAGCTAACTTGGAGAAGCAGAAAAATTCTTCCCCTTTAAGGAAAGCACCCTAATGCCATGGTCCATATGTCTATCATGAGAGGATACATGAAGCTCTCTATCAAAAGGACAGAAAAAGCCTCCTAACACTGTCGTCCATTTTATCAAAATTCTTTTAAAAGGCCATGAGCATCAGATTTTAAGTAGTGCTATAGTGCCAGTGTCATCCACGCCGTACATAGAAATGAAAATCACACTCCAGTCCTGTTGGTCATATCTCATTACAAACTGGTAGTTCTGACCAGGTCTTTCCACACAACATCACACTGGAAGTTCAAATATGTTGGTTGCCTGCTATGACCCCTAATCCTTTTTCAGAGTAAAAGCTTTCCAGCAAGTAATCTTATAGGATTTGCTTCTACATATATGCACTTGACTGTATTAAAGTGTTGGCAATGACCCCAGTTTACCAAGCAATCCAAAATCAGAAGGGCTTAGTCCTTTATATGGTTGTGACACATTCAACACTGTGCAAGACCAATTAAATGTATAATGCATGAAGTCAAGAAGAAGGAGTTGACTGACTACAATCCACCACCAAAATGGCCTTTAGGTTGCCACTGGGGGCCAGTACAATTAAAAGTGTCCTTCTGTGGGTGGACAGATTCAGCTAAAGAGCAATTTCAAGCTTGGAAGAGTAAGAAGTGAGAACATATCAAGCCATATCAGTCACGCTACCACTTCAAAAGCAAATTTTGGTCTTACATAGGCAGATTGAGCCTTATGCTCAAAGGCCTTAGCAAAATTATAATGTCCCCTGAAGATACCAGAACTATTAAGAGATTAGGGGTTAAGTACTGTTAAAAACAGCAAAAAAAATTTGTTATGATATACATATCTACACAGAAAAGTTTTAGCATACATTCATGTGTCTAATTGTCTAATACATCTTCTTTTCAAGTGAACAGAAGTAATATTTGGTCATAAGGTAATAAAATTCATAATGTCCCTCACCCATTAAATACATGTTTCTCTTTTTTTCTTAAAATTTATCCTACCCTCTGAGTTGAAAATTTTACTTTTATTTTACATGTAACTGACATTGATTGAACACCTCCTGAATGAATCTGCCCCTAAAATTATAACTTCAGAAATTTCTTAGCAGACTTTGACAATACTTGTGTGTCATTTTACTGTACAGCTGTGTATTTCTGAGCCTAGAGCAGCAGCAGACAAGACATGTGATATGTGGTCGAAAGCTCAGTCCTGAAGCTTGAATGGTACCACATTTCCACTATGAGGATAATGCATTATGCTGAACTTCAGGAACCAACTCCTTGTTGTTCAGCTGCTTTCTCCAGCTCGTTACTTGGTTAAAACCTGAAAAAATGCTAAAAAGCTCAAATAAACAGTTCACATCACCCGACAGAGCTCTTGAACAGGAGGTGGGTCGACCTTCCTGGCCTTGACTGAAGGCCCACTGTCTTAAATAGCTTTTGCCTAACATTCTCTGCCTGTCAGATTCTGCAGATATTGGCCAACACCTAAAACAAAAACATGCTGTAAATGCAAATAATTTACTGAAAAGTATTCAGCATGCTAAAGTTACTGTTTAACAGCAGTCCCCCTTCTACAGAAATGGACAATTTGCCACCTAGATTTGTCGCCAAGAGCCAAACAAGTATGTGAGAAACCAGGCTTAGGCTTCAATATGGCATCTGTGCTTTACTGATTTGGCACAGCAAAGACACAAAATTGTCTTCTCATGACAGACTTTCCTTTCTGCAAGTGTGTAGAGGAGCTTCCTCCTTTGCAGATCATGTCTAACTTCTTCACAGACATAGTTTCAGCCACTTGTGCTTCTTCCCCTCAGCATAAGCTACAGCAGCACAAGGAATGCACTGGCTGAGCAGACAGAAGCTGGATAAGTGACGGTCAATGAAGCACTTCTGGCTATGATAGCCATAGAGCCAGACTACAACTGCATTTGTATTAAAACACAATTATTACAATAGTACAGTTATTGCGATTATTAATACAACACTGACAGCAAAATGTTGGCACTTTGTCAGTGTCAACAACAAAAGATCTCACCTTTATGAAAAAAAGAGTTGGTTTTAATCAAACAGAAAAAATTACCGACCACAAAAGCCAAGGTAGGTTAAAAGTCTGCTGTCATGGATCCCAATTTCTTGTTGATTTTGGCACATGCCATCTGAAATGAAAATTGGACTTTATTTCAGGCAGCATCCTTTGAGGTCCCTTCCAACCCCTAACATTCTGTGATTCTGTGTGATTCCCAGTTTGAGGAAATGCTGCAGCTGTGACCAGCACCTTCAGTACTGTGTTGTGTTCAAAGTCAGAACTGTCGATTAGTCAATGAGTAATACATTTAAAAAAATAATTAGTAGTAAATTATCTGTTTCTGTCTAGTCCTGCAAATCTGTTTCATGCTAATGTCTGTGAAGCCTAGCATGACTTTACTTAAATAGTTTGACAGATGTTCCCCTTCCCACTATCAACAGCTTCAATGGAATATTAACTATTTGCATTTAAGCTGACCTGCGGGCTTACTTAAATTAATTCTCACATCTGTCTAAGATCAATATAAAGCTGCTATTTCTACATTGAATATGTTAGAATATAGATTACCTATGGAAGCAGCAAGTTAGGTAGCTTTTGGTACACAGACTTGTTTAAATATATCTGTAGAATAAGATTAGTGTTCAGTATAAAAGGTAAAAAAAAATATTAAAACTAAGCTTAGCTTGAGTCGCAGAATCACAGAGTCACTATAGTTGGGAAAGACCTTTAAGATCATCAAGTCCAACCATTATCTGCTCTACCAGAGCCCCTACTACTGCACTATTACTGTTGTGTAGAAGTGCAATATACTTCATAACTCCAGACTTTTGCGCTGGAGGCTCTACCATGATTATGAAATTAGCAACCAAAATCAATACTAAACAGCGAGGAGTTTCACAGGTACTGACTTTCATGATTACAGAAATTCTGCCCATTTCTGGTATGTGTACGCATCTTCCCCACTTCTGTTGTATTAACCCTGGCATTATTGCCAGACCCAATCCAAAAGCTACTCCAGCAGCAAAAGCTATCCTTGTGATGTGGATGACCGGATCCACTAATGCAGCCAGCCACAGAGATCCGTAAGATTACACAGATTTTAAGGTTGTCCTTGCAGGATCCAGCATGCTAGATAAGGGGAAGGAACATAGCCAGCTGCTCTGTATAGAACAGCACAACACATGCCAGCTACCGTGTTTCTGTAATCATCAGCTCTGCAACATGCCAATCTCTCCATATTCTGCAGAATATGACCTTGCTTTGACATGGCTTAGCAAGCGGTAAAAGGGTCTGCTAGCTATTCTTTCTGTAACTTTTACCCTCATATTAATTCTCTGCCTTATCTAAATTATCTTTTTAATTTTTGAAGTTCTTCAAACACACAAAAAGACATTTCCTATGGGATATAGAATATGTACTGACACCTTCTAGCCTGTACCTTTACCACTGTGTATTGGTATTCTCTTAGATTCAGCAGTTCAAGTGGTCCCCCAAAAATTAATGAATGGGATGTATGAGCACATTCAGGTGACGTCCTTCTTGGACCATCATTCTGATTGGAAAATTGCCAACTTTCTGCAATTTCTCATTGTTGTTTGGTTGGGTTTTTTTTTGTCACAGTAACCAAAGGAACTACTGGAACAGCTTCCATTAAGGAGAGTGAGTGCAGAGGCTGAATGAATTGTTCTGGACAGAAGTGACACAAGACCAAGTGATGAGGTTATATTTAAGAGCAGAAGCATAGAAATTCCTGGGTACTGCATGTTTTGGATATTTACTGGTGTTTTGCAACTTCTGCTGCATGTGCTGTAGAGGGAGAATGCTGCTACCTACCTAGCTCCATCAACCTGATACAAAGTCAGGAGGATGCTCATCCTTTGAAAAGCCCTTTTCTCCCCCTTCCCAGAGCTAAATAGATCTGTTCAGGGCTGCTGGTATCACTATGGTTACAGCCAGCCGCTCCAGGAGCTCTGTTTATACCATTGACCCTAAGAGAAAGAGGGAGAAGCAAAGCAACAGCCCTGGGCCTGATATTGGCTTGGTCATAAACAGGATGGAGTCTGAACCTCTGACTGGACTGGGAAGTCAGGAGGAAAGGGCATGAAGAAACTGAGAAAGAAGCAAACAAAAAGCAGAAATATGGTGAGAAAACCCTAACTTAGCAGGAAATAGAATTCTACACGCTTTACATTGCTTGGGACATGGGCATCTCTGGTGCAGAGTTCAGGTGTGGGGTATGATGAATCAGGTTCTAGGCATGCCTCCTTCCCTCTGTGTGATTAACACAGACCAACTGTTTTTTCTTATTTCAAATTTGGTTAAGAATTACCTTTGGCTGTTAGTCTCAAAATGGTTGTTCAGCTCATCTTTAATGTATCTTCTCTACTTTAGGTTCTTCATTACGAGGTTTAAAGCAGTTACAAAGACTCAGGAAACCTCCCAGAATTCTGGGTTATTCTTAACAGCAAGAACCTTTTCTAGGTGCTTATATAGCCCTCATCTAGACTATCTGGTGCATTACACCAGTTAAGGTGTGAACCTGGGTTTCACAGAGCCAGCACACCAAGTGACTTCTCAATACTGAGTCTAAAACTACCTTGTCAAATTATAACCCCAAGCCTCTGTCTATTTAGGCCTGGACAGCTCCTTCCATGGTCTCTCCTTATTCAAGATTGTTCCTATTTCCTGTGTGGCTTTTATTACAAACCCGAACTCCTGTTTTGTGTGATCTTTTTTGGTTTTTTGAGTGGTGGTGATGATTATTTTTAAACCCCAAAGCAGTACACCTTCAGTAGATCACATCCCTTTACTCTGAACTTTCAGAGTACTCATGTCTTCTTCTTGTCTCATCCTCCTAAAGCATCTTAGGCTTTCAGAAAGATTATCATGCATCAAGAATTCAGATGACATGTTTGTTGAGAATGAGATTTGTCTGAAATACATCTTGAACCTCTCAAGGTCAAGTGATCCTGTATATGGCAGTAAATGGAAGTCGATCCATTAACTTTAAGAAGAAATAGAGGAGTCCCCTGTAGAGCAGTACTGACCAAACATGATACGGATGTAAATAAGACAGATTTTCATAGTGGTTTTTATTCATGACATGGGTTATTTGTTGCTGAATATGCAAGTAATGGCAGGTAGATTAGTATTTTAAAAATGCTTCTGTAATTGCAGTCATGCAATTTGCTCCATTGTGTAGTCCAGATCATGACTTAGCCGTCTTCTGGCTAATAACTAAGACACCTAAGGATCTCTTTATTCTTTGCATTTAAATTTAGTTTTCAATGCATAAACTTTAAGGCAATAGTACAGATTGTCTGACTTATCTTTTGCTTAACTATTTTGACACGATGATATAAAATGAGCTGAGTATTAACAATGATAGTTTTTGGTGACACAGTCAAGAATCTGAGTGGCATAAACTGCTGTTCACGATACGGATTAGTTCAGAGAGTATCCAGACCTTCACACTGAAGATGTACACTAGATGTTAATAAAAAGCTGCATCACTAATTAAGTACTTTGCCCAGCATAAAGTTGAAAACTGTCTTGCTTGCAGCAGGTACAGCTACTCTAAATTTCTGCCGGGTGGAATCAGCAAACTCCAGCTTGTGCGTTTTTTGTTCTTTTATAGTATGCCAGTTAAAACTAAATATTTCTTTTTGAAAGTCAAGCCATTCTAAACTCTTGTCAGTATTACCAAGAAGAGTTGAAGAGTTCAGAGTGACTCTTAATGCCAGCAATGGAACATGAAGTATCTGTAGATCCCAACTGTTGCTTCCGGGTGAAATCAATTGGCACTACGACCCCAATAGCTGACTATGAAGTACAGAGGAAAAGCTGTCTGTGTGCCTCTACTAAAACATCCTATCAGCTCCCTAAAATCACTTCATTAATGATGAATTTCTAGGAATGGAAGTTAACATTCCTGTGGTAGATGAAACACAATTTCTAAATATTACTAAGATTTGTCTTCATTTAAACAGTGTATCATAGTAACGCTAAAGAACACAGTGTTATCTTTCTGTGCAAGTCCAGCTTTTATTCATTTGCCACTCATTACTGTGTAGAGCTGAGGAGCACGGACATGTTCTCACTATGGGAATATGAGAGTCTCACTTTGGGAAACAGTCAACGTTCACAGACCCCAAACACTTATTGTTAGCAGTTAGTGGCATAGACTTTACAGCTTCTTTAAAATGAAATATCTCTCTGTATTAGCACACTGAGTTTGAGAAAGCATTTGAATCTTGAAATCCAAACGTCTGTATCTCTGCAGAAATGAAGGAGGTGCAACAAATACCGAAGGACTGAAAATCAGAACACCTTTCTTTAATGGACACAGGCACCGTTTGAACAGTTATTTTCCATAGAAATGTTAACTTGAACTTGTAAGACACGCTTTAACAGGATTCCCAGCTTTCAGGCTACCTAGGACTTTAAAATCTTTTGGTTGTTAGGTAAAAAAAAAAAAACCAAAAAACCCAGAAGCAGTAAAAAAGCTGCTGTTTCATTCTGTCACAGACCACAATGCCTTGTCAGTATTCTGCTCTTGGCATAATAAATGAAAATGTTGCTGTATGTCTTTGTGTGCAACACGACCCAATTATCACTTCATATGCACCAATCTTCAGTACTGTCTGTACACACTGTTTTCCTCAGCTAATTAATAACACACACTTAACGTCTTCTGAAATTTGTTCTAACGGCAGCTCGAAGTAATTGCTACCAGTACCGTTTCATTTAGACCCCACCCACTTAAATCACTTTACTCCAAAACTAAGTTCAGCCAATTTATGGTAATGTATGTATGCCACATTCCCCAATACTCCACAGATCACTCCGTTACAGTAAAACGGTGGCAATATAGCCTCCCTAGGGTAGCGCTGTGTTGTAACCCAGACCTTTAGGGTATCTTGGATAACAGAAAGAAAACCCTTATGGGGACATATTTCGGATATCTTTGATAACAACAACAACGACATAATAAAATTATTCTGGAGAGATCTGGTGTACGGCGTACGTGCAGTTTTGGGATCCCTCAGCGCGTTATTTTAGGCGTTAACGACAGGACCACGCTGCAAACAGGGGAAGCATCAGCGGCTTCGTCTCTCCCTCAAGCTGCCGGCCCCGCGGATCCCCAGCGGGCTGCGGGAGCGGCTGCGGCCGGCCAACCGCACCGCTCTCTCCGGGGCGAGGGGTGGCGGCCCGGGCCGCGCCTCGCCGCACACCGGGAGGGCGACGGGGCGCGACGTCTCCTTTAAGAGGTGCAGCGGGGCGGGGGGACTCTGACCCGCGGTACCGGGGCGGCCCGACCAGACCCGGTCGTACCGCGCCGCGCCGAGCCGAACGGGGTCACCTGATCGCGCCGGGCCACTGACCTGCGGGCGGCAACGGCAACGGCAACGCCGCGCCGGTCCGCTCCGTCCCGCCCTCTGCACCGGGGTAGGGGGCGGCGCTGCTGCGGCAGTAGCGCGGGGATTAGGCTGCGGGAGGATTAAGCCGCTGGCTGGAAATAGCAGCGGCGGCTGCCGGGCGTGGACGCCCAGCGCATCCCCGGCGGACAGCGGCGGCGGGAGGGGGCAGCCTGCCCCGCACCTGGGGCCGGGGGGAGGGAGGGGGGGGCCTGCTGCGCCGCGGGGCGCCTCGCCAGCGGGCAGCGCTGCGGGCCGGGCTGGGGAGCGGTCGCGGCGGGAGGCGGCAGTGCCCTCCCCGGAGCGGCGGCGGCGGCGGCAGGAGGACGGGAGGGAAGGACGCACTGACAGGTCGGCCGCCGGCGCTCGCTTCATCCTCTTCTCCCCAGGCCGGGCCGCGTCGCTCCGGGCTGCTGTATGGCGCTGGGTGCCGCCGCATCTAGCGGCGCCTCGTTTCCCGTTGCGGGGTTGGGGGGGGGGGGGCGGACGGATTTGTTTCTTATCGGGGCCGGGGAGTAGCGCTGGGAGAAGGCACCCGAGGGCATAACATGGCGCAACGGTGCCCTAATCTCCCACCGGGGAGGCGGCGCGGCGGGCTCTGCGGCGGGGCCGAGGCGCGGCGGCGGCTCCTCTTCGGGCCGGCACGAGGGGCGGGCGCTGCCGGGGCAGGTGTGTGTGTGTGTATGGGGGGGGGGGGGTGTCCTTTCCCCACCTCCCCGGGCCTCGTACGTTATTTGTGTGCAGCCTCCTTCTCCTCCCATCCTTCTTTCCCCTTCATCCTTTCCCTGCAGCGGCTAAAATACCCTTTTTATTTTTGGCCCAGGTGGCTTCTAGTGAGGCAAAGGCTTACACAACGGGGCGGGGGGGGGGGGGGGGGGGGCCCCCCGGGGGGGGCCGGGGTGCCGGGGGGCCCATTGTGGGTGTGGGGGGGCCGTGTGGGGCCGTGGGCGTGCCTCTGCCGCCCCCCCCCCCCCCCCCCCCCCTCCATCCCAACCCCCCCCCCAGCGATAAACCCGGAATCTCCCCTTCCCCTCCCGTGTTTTCCGCCTCTGCAGAGCAGGCAGCAGCAGGCACGCCAGTCGAAGATGTCGGGTCAGACGCTGACAGATCGCATCGCAGCTGCTCAGTACAGCGTTACGGGATCAGCCGTAGCCAGAGCCGTCTGCAAAGCCACCACGCATGAAGTGATGGGGCCCAAGAAAAAGCACCTGGACTGTGAGCATCCCTTTTTGTTTCCCCAGCGAAGAGCCGGGGCTGAGGAGTCTGCCCGGGGGGCCCTTTAATGTGCCTTGGAGCCGTCTGGCTATTGCGCTTGCTGTAATCCAGTTTGCAGACCGTAAGGGTGATGAGAGATCTCCAGGAGAGGATGAGTTTATTATTGCATTTCTTCTGTTATTGCATAATACAGCTCTTTCGGCCATTTTTTTTTTGTTTTTAATTATTGTCATTATTTTTTTCCCCATTCAAGACCTCTTGCCTTTTATCCAGGAAGGCAGTGTGAAATGTACCTTGTGGAGCAGGGGCTCAGAAAGAGGGGAGGGAATTGGACACAGGGCAAAACGGACACATGCTTGTCACTGCCTACTTCAGTCAAGACTAAGCTAGGCAAGGACATAAATGCTACACCAGAAGCTGGCCAAGCACTGGTAAGAGTGTGGCCATCTCCACAGCAGACTTTGGAAGCAGTTTAGATGGTGGTGTGCTTAAATGGCAAGGCACCTGGATAATGCTATGCTGTAGATTGGGACAGCCTTTGTGAGAGTTTAAGGGCTGTTGCCAAGGGCTCAGATCCGGCAGCAACTTCGTGAGCTGTCCAGCAGTTTGCATCATGTTGTGTTGGAGATGGCTGGTAGCTTTGTCTCATAGATTTATGATCTATTCTGGACTGGAATTAGCTGGTTAATCCGTGAAATAAGGTTGAAGTCAAAATGTTTCTTAAAAAAACAATGAGCTAGTAATGTTTTGACTTTACAATTTATTTTTTTTTCAACCTTCACAAGTGTCAGTCCCTGCTTGGAGAAAACAAGGACTAGAACAGTGAAGGAATTTAATTGTGTGATGTTAATTGGCCTTGTTTACCAATAGAAACTTTGTCCAGCATTGAACTTAGTAAATCAACAGCAGGTTTTAATGTCTAATTAAAAAAGTGCCCTTTTTTTCCTTTCCTTTTTTTTTTTGGACATGGTAAGAGATACTTTCAAGTAAAAATCAGCAGGTTTTGTACTAAGCAGTCTCTTTGCTGCCAACTGTTACTAAGTAATGCTGGTGCAGGTGCATGTATGTACAATTCTGGCAGTGCTGTATTTCTTAAAAGGAGGTAGTAATATAGAGATAGAAAATAATTCCAGATTTCAGTTCCAGTGACTTCATAACTAACCCTAAAAGTGTCAAACAACATGCCTGTCTTCCACTGTTTATATACAAGGATATTTAGATATATCTAAGAGATGCTGACATAAGCATTAGTTGAAGACTGACTTGAGTCTAAACCATTGCTTAAATACATCTGTAGTCTTGATACTGTGTATTCTCTCTTGTTTTCTTGTGTATTTTTAAAAATCATCTTTGTTACCAAACAGTGACATTAAAGACATAAGTAACTGTCCACACTTCTTAATCTGTAGGTTGTGTCTCAACTGTCCTACTGTATCTGTTATTAAAAGGTTTCCCTAACAAAAAAAAAAAAAAAAAAAAAGCATAACTTGTGTATTTAAAAGCATACTAAATCTGTGTGTGTATTTATATATATATACACATATATGTATGCATATATATGCACACATATATATATATTTATATGTATGTATTTATAAATATATTTTATATGTATATATGTGTGTATAAGTACATAGAAATTAAAGTATTATCTGGAATAGGCAGGATTAAAGTGAGATAGAAATAATTTACCAGTGCTTTATTAAGATCTGGCAAGGGACTATGTTTGGATATCGGTGCTAATATTACTACTTCAGAAAAAGAGCACTGAGGGAGACTGAAGCCAGAAGCATTCCATGCCACTTCATACCTACCTGCATGTATGACACACAAGAGGAAGAGTAATGATAATTTCCTGAAAATATATACCTGTTCATTTTTCCTTCAATTTTCCAGGCTGTGTATAACAGTTCAGAGTTTAACTGTCTGGTATCACTATAGACAGAATCTTGTCAGTGGGAAATATGCACATTCAAAATTGTGAACTATAAATTAAAATCAAGTTTGTGTTTTAGAAGAAAAAGTATTCACAGGCTCTTAAACCTGAGGCATCTTCTCATAACTATGAGTTGATAGTTTGTTGAACTGTGACATATATCTTGTGAACAAGTGTTAAAATGGGCTTTTTATAGTGTAATGAAAGAGTAAATTAGAAGCTCATCCTCTGATAGAGCAATGCCCCCATGCAAAACTTGCCAATGCTTTAAACTAAATTTTGAGTCAAGGTATGAAGGATTTAATCGATTAAAACTTCAGGTACAATGGCTGAGGTGATGATTTATGAAGAGCTGTAATTCTAGTATTGGTGTGGGGATTCTGTGTCCTTAGGGAACTCCATAATTTTATTTAGTATCTTAGTGGCCAGGTGTCATGTCACACAGCCTGTCTTCTGCCGCCCTGCTTAGCAACTGGGCTTTCTAAATTAAATGGAGAGATCAACTATTTAACATGAGTTAAGTAGCCCTGTGAGGATATGACACAATAATGTCTGTTTTCATAAGCTTTCTACAGAAGGTACTGGTTCTAGAGGGTTATAAAAAGGTGATGGGTGAGAAAGTGTGAGGTGTTTGTTTTTTGGTTGGTTGGTTTAGGTCTTTTTAGTGAGTACTGCTTAGAGGGAATTTGCTCTGAGGAATAAAAAGCATGATTTGCAAGATGAGTGGATGTGTGTGAGGAAGGGAGGAGAGCACAGAACAAATGTCTTCTGTGAACAAAAGCTGAGCTGCTAAGTGTTTACCTTTGTGTGGTTTTTCTGTACTTGTGTAGCTTTCAAATACAGGCTTTAATTTGGATGCTGCTTGCTGGCTGTCCTTTGGTGTGGACTCTGGGTGCTGCACGGGTTTGTCATGTAAAGTACTGAAGTATGATTAGGTTGCTCTCATACTCCTTAATGAGGTTTACCATTTTCCTGAATTCCAGATCTCCTACTAGTGAATTTCCAGAAACTTCTGGAAGTAGTGCCAGTTAGTATTAAATGTATTTCTTAGGTCCCTGTGGGGAGAAAAGGAATTTAAATCTAGGATGCTCTAATGGTTTGGGGCAAGCCTTTGCAGTTGGCTGTTATAGCTCTGACCTTTTTGGACTTTACATAACTGTCGTTATCTTAAGAGTTGCTTTAAACTCACCAAAATTATATGAGCTCATCTCCCTCAGCTAACCATGTTGATTTAAATAAATTTTGATTAGATACAGCAACCAAGGAGAGCATTTCCATGAAGTGGAGATTTGCAACTGGTTTTTGCTGCAGTGAGAAGGGCCATCGCAGAGCGGGTAAATGAGATCGATGGGCTACATTAAGGACATATAAACTGTGGTAATTCAACTGGGAGGGAAATCCTAGTGCACAGCACAGACGTTTACTTCTCTGCTGTGTTAAGGCTTCGCTAAGGGTTAGTTGTGTTGGGGCAAGTGAAAGGCAGCTTCCAGTCTTGAATGAGGGTGACTGATGCTGTCAACACAGAAGTTTTCAGAGAAGGCAAATAACTGGACTTTCATACGTTAAAACACATGATAGATGAGGGGAAAATAGGTAGATCAGAACTCAGCTCCATTTATGAAGGATCTTTCTCAGAAACAGACCGTCAGGCTTTCATTTAGGGAAGTGCATTGGAAACCAACGAGGTTATTGCATCTGCACTTGGTTGTAACAAGTTCCTGTTTCTGAAAACGATCACAATGGCTGGGATTTTCCTTTATTTATTTTGAGCGAATTGTTTTGGCAGCAGGAGGAAGTTCTGGAGTGTATATTCTGAAAAGACCATGTGGTGCTTCTTTACTTCTTCAAAGTAATTCTCATAAGGTAGAGGCCCTTCTGGAGGCCTGATCAAGAGCTGGGAGATTTTCCTGAAATGTGAAAACAGCTTAGGAGTCTGTTTGCTATGGCTGTGGAGATGACCTGTGTCTGTAGTAACATCTTTTCAGCTCAAGTCTAACTTTGCTTATTTGTATGTGGCTAGCAAACAAAGACTCTAAAGGTGACTTTATAGCGTAATTCATGCTGGTAACTGAACAGCAGGGCCGGTGTCTGTATTTTGCTTATACAGACTCCTTTGTTTATCTGTTTTGCCTTTCTTCTTGCAATCTGTGGGGATGACCTAACAAGTTTGAATCACTGTGGTCTCTAGTGTCGAAACAGAACTGGCTATTGACCAAAAGCAATGGGTTAAACTTTTGTCTTAGGTTCAGTGAAGTTAAAATTGCTAGATCCCATGGGTTAGTCTTAAAAACCTCTATCTCATTCCTGTGATATGACAGACATACTCTGTCTCTGATTTTTGGGGAGAGGTGGGGAGCAGTGGAGCTGTCTTGAGTCAGTAGACTTCAGTGGCTGTTAAGGTTAACTTGGCTGCATATTTCAGAAGTTGCTTACTGTTGAAGTGATTTGGGGAGTGTTCCAAGTCTGCTGGCACTCGGGGCTCTTTCCTAGCGGGAGTAGCGCAGACGTAGGAGTACTGCATTGCTCTGCAGTCCAGGTGACACTTGGTCTTTACGGCCGTGGAAGTACCTTAAAGAAAAATGCCAAGAATGGAGTTCCTGTAGGAACTGGGCTTAACCTTTCACACTTTACTAATGAAACTGCTTTTATAGATCCCACTGTATCTGGTATTGCAGTAAGTTGTCACAGTTTCCATGTGCAAGATAATTGACTTTGTTTAAAAGTTAGCGTTGAAGATCAGCTGTAATAATGTCTTGGGTTTTGTTGTCAGAGCTGGGCTGTATTCTAAATTGTCAACCCCAATGAATCTCTTTAAAAAAAAAAAAAATTCCAAACAAGCAATTATTTCTATTAATTTATTAATGGATATTGTATTAGCACTTTTTTTTGGTATGTTAAAGACTTGTCATCAGTCTTGATGTTGGATAGCTCTTGGATTCTATGGACTTCTCCCATGCCTTTCCCAAAATCATATTGAAGGCTCACTTCATTTGAAGGTGTGTAGGTCTGTGAATAGGAGTAGAAGTGTCTGTAAGGGGTAAGGGGAGCTAAAAAGAAAGACATTCAGATTAGTTGATCTTGAGTATTTCAATGACATTTTCAATTCCTGCTCCACACCCAGCCCCATGCTGGTTTTAAGGTATGTGTAGTACAAAGAGAAGGCTGCCCTTAATTAAGGTAAGACTTGGCTAACTAATAGTTTTTCAAAGTATATTGGAAGCTGGGTAGAAGTTTGAGTTCACGTTAAGATACAAAGGTTGAAACACAGGCCAGATCACTAAATCCTCATACATCTCAACTATTCTGTGTTTAAGTCTTCTTGTGGTGCAATGCCTAAGGAAAGGGAGGATGAGGAAACAGAAGAGCATTATATTAAACTTTCATCCAAACAGTGTAACTTGATAAAGGTAGATTGACTAATCCTACCCTTCCTTCCCTTGGCTTTTCCTCAGCTGAAGGCATGTATTAAATATGTTTTCAGTGATCATCAGGATCCTTCTGTTAAACATGCTTTGTCAAGGTCATGGGTGACATATTCTGGGAACAGTCAGGTCTTTCTGCTGTACCAACTTCCACTAGTAGACCTTGATAATGGAGTAGCTATGTCTTTCTTTGAGGCCTCTTGTTCAGTATAACAGTGATCAGTCCATAGTTTTAATCACTTCTGTTTAATAGTTGAATATGTTTCACAACAGTCTCAGTGTTATTCCCTTAGATCCTGGGCAGCAGCAATTGAACATCTTTTAAGCAACAACAAAATCTGCAGTTTGATTTCCTGTGGTTTGACTTGATCTGTGCCACCAGTTTCCTAACCTGGCTCTTAAACCCTCCATCTCCAATGTGTGCCTTACCTGGGCCTGTCCCACTAGTGAGGAATTCTGTGAAGTCTCCAAGAAAGTGCTCCATTGTTTTGGTTGGACCATACTTCTCTGTCTCTGCCCCATGATGGATCCTCTGAAGTGCTTAAAAGTAGATGACAGTCAGTGTAACTCAGAAGGGCATAGAGCATTTTGAATGCTGTTCTTCTTCCCTGCTTCTTGCTGGATGGAGGAATTAGTAGCCAAAGAGGAGAATTTGCTGCCCTCTTAGTCCCCACTTATGAAAAAATGGTAATGTAGCAGAGGCATGCCTGCTTCTAGTATTTTTCTGTCTGCATTCAAGATACTTGAGACTACTTTGCTCTTCCTACCTTACTTACTTTTCCCCCAGTACTGGATGCCCATGGCAAGGTGTTGGCTGCACCTCTGAGAAGATACTAGGGCAGGCTCTGTGCCAGATGAAGCCAGCTCCAGAGTGTACCCAGGACACCTGAACCCATACACCAACCTTGCAACATCTCCAGGAAAACATACTTAAAGGGCAGAAAACACTGGACAAGCATAGGAGGAGAAAGGAAAAAGTGAGAAAGAGCAGAGGGAACACCAAGGTCAGAGGTGGAGCAGGCGGTACTCCGTGGAGTGGTACTCCTGGCGCAGAAATCCCCTGCAGCCTGTGGAAGAGGTTACAGCTGCAGCATCTCCCCCTGCTACCAAAACCTTTCCACATGCACCCAAATGAAAGAAAGAGAGAGACTTTCCTCAGTCAGCTGTGGGCTTACGATGTTGATGAAGGAGATGGCTCCAGTGTTTGTGGGGGTGGGGGAAAATTGAGGGTGAGGGGGATGACATTATACCACTTCCCTTAGTGTTACTATGGTCTAAAAAATGAGTCAGTGGTACCAAACAGTATCATTAAGTTAACATGCCCTGTTCATTTTAGAGCTTCTTTTCAAGGCACAGATCAGGATGTGGGTAAGGGTAGGAAAGAACGAGTTCTGGTGTGTGCCTAGGGGAAAACCCGTGATCTCACCAGTGAGTGTCTGGTGACATGAATCTCCAAACTTCAGTATGCATCATTCACATGAGGAAAAATATTCTGGCGGGCTTGGAGAGAAGATTTTCAAATACCAAAATACTAAATAGTAAGGAATAAAACAAGCTGTGAAATCAGGGTCTGAATCTCAGCACAGGATGCCTAGTGTGCTGAAACAATGGGTCATCTAGGATGGGGATGAACTCAAACTCAATGATATGATAGAAGAAACCTTTCTAGTAGCTTTGCAGGCAGTGATTTGTAGCACAGGGTTTGCAGCGGTCCTTTTGTTCCCTTCAGTCAGCAGTACCAGCAAGACTGCAGTGTGAAGCTTCACTGGTGAGTTGACATTAGAGTATCGCACCCCATCAGACTCTGCACAGCTGCTTGATTTTTCTACTGGACAAAATTTTGCTTGGATGAGAGCTTGGTGGCTTAAATAAAACCTGACTAAACCAGATGTTGGCAATTGCTAGAAGGCAGTCGGAATACTTGGCAGAGGCCAGTTTGTCACTTTGCGGAGTATGGTTAAGGCTGCTTTTTCTAGAGTCATGCAAGAATGCATGCTAGACCATTAAAATTGGTCTTAATACTTTTAATCTTGCTATTTTGATCATGTTTACTTCTGCAGAGCTGCTTGAGAGTGCTGAAAATCAATGCAAAGCAAGTTTTGCAAGGGTGGGTTCAGAGGTATATTCAGCAGTCATAGCTGGTGAGCTGCTTGTGCTCATAAAAAATTCTTCTCTTCAGACTGTTAAACACATTTGCTGAAGCAGTTGAGAGCTTCAACTTTAGGCAAGAGAATATACTAGCAATCTGGACTAATGCCACAAATGGTGTTGGACATCAGCCTTGAATTGTCCCAGTGAATGTAGGTGGAATGCTAGAACAATGTTTGTTCCAGTGCTGGCAAATGGTGCATCCATTGGGTGTCTGAGGCTTGCAGCTCAGTCGTAGGCACGGTGGTAGCAAATGGCAGTGTGCTGTATTGCCACCAATTTCTGGACAAACCAAGTCTAAATACCCTTCTGTTCCTCTTCCCTGCCCAGGATAATGTGATCTCATGCTTTGTTTTAGATGGTATCAGTATTTTAACTTAGTTGAATGAAAGGGATCGGGTGCTGTAAAGTCCTGGTGTCATGCTAATGTTGTGTATTTATGTAATCTGTACTCCGGCTATTTGAGCTGAGGCAGTGTGTCAGTCGGTTGTCTTTCTTAGAGTCTGGGTTTTTTAGCTATTGATAAAAGTCAAATGTGTTGTTACGTCTTGTAGAGGAGATTTTGCAAGTACATAGGCTTGATCATGCTTGAAGGCCACCAAGAAAGCACGCCCTGCCTCCTACGCGTACAGAGAACTGCAGGTTGCTGACAAAACACGTCTGCAGCTTGGGTCTGACTCGTGGCAATCAAGTCTTCTCTTAGTAGTAAGCCAATATGCAAAACCACAACAGGTAGAAAGCAAGTTGATGGGAATTCCTGCCACGGAGCTGTATCAAAGCAATTAAGCCATGTGTTTTGCCAAGGTGGCTTTATTGTCTCAAAGAAGGAATGATAAAGAAAGCAATGTTCTTTGCTAGTTGTTTCCAGCTTCTTAGGAGACTAGGTTATGGCTGAGATGTGAAACAGCAGTAAGGGTAGATTGGAGAGATTGTTGTCTACTTGAGCTAAGATTGTTCTACCATATATTTAAAGGAGAGAAGAACACATCTTTTGAAGAAAGTGTCTTAAACTTTGCTGTCCTAAAGAGGTGGGACAAGACTGTGGCTTTACTACTGGCAGCATAGTTGATCACTTCAAACTGACTTGGCTTGGCACGAGTGCAGATGACACAATGGCAGCAGCTGCTTCCATAGCAGATGGTCAGTGGTTAGCCTGCAGAGCCTGGCAGGCTCCTAGTGCCTCTGGCATAGTTCGCTTATATCTCTTAAGTCTCTCTGATAGCTTAAAGAATGTTCTAAAGTGGTCCTCCGTAGAAGTGAGAGGAAGACATGACTGATGATAGCATGAATAAAACATGCTGACTTGTAAACTTGCATGCATTTTAAGAATGTGGGCGACAAGTGTAGAGGAAGGTCCTCGAAATAAGGCAGTGCTTGGTTAACTTGCCACAGTGCAGGGCTGCACGAGCTAGAGCACACATCTTTACACATAACTGAAGTGCCCACATAGATGCACTTAAGTGGGAGTCCAAACTGTTTTTAAAAGGACTTTGCCTTTCCCTTCTCATTTCAGAGAGTGCAGGACTTGTATGGCAGGGGGAAGCCAGCTGGCCTGTTTCCTGGCTCTGAAGGCTGCTGTTTCTCATTATGTAGAGGTCGAATATAGATGAAAGCTTTAACATATCATCGCATCAGTTCTTTAGCAGCCCTGGAGTTTTAAAACGTAACCTTTTCAAATGGAGATTTGGGTTTGGGTCTTGTTGCGTGATTTTGGAATCCAAAGTATGTTTTTTGTACCCATAGCTCTTAATCTAAGTTTTATAGCTTCACCTAATCCTATTTATAGGAGAATGTACATTCTGCTCTAAGGGGCAGCAAGCCAGAGGAAGTCAGCTTATCTAGTGTGCCACTGTTTTGTAAACATGTGTGTTTTATCATGAGCAATGTTTCATTACTGGCATCTGAAGCAATGGTATTTTCCTGTGTGAGCTTTGCCTGTGACTTTCTGATTGGATCTTTCTAGGCCACGCTGAGTTCTTCTAGTTTTGCTACGCTTGATTTAAGCTTCAGATTGTTCTGTTATTTGTGAATGGCAAGAGTATTAACGGGCAAAGTTTGCTGTGTTTGGAATAAGTGAGTTTAAAGAACTTCTTCTTTACCCGGAAGCTGGAAATTGCTCATGAAGCATTATGAGAAGCTACCTTTCAAAACTCACCTCCATGTTGTGCTTAGGAGTTTAATTGACACTTCTGAGTGTTCCAGTGTAGAGATCTGACTCTGCGAAGCTTTGCTGCCTGGATGCAGGCTTGCCTGATGGATTCCAACTTCCCCACTCGTCAATGGCTTGATAGGAAACTTCCACTGCTTGTGGCAAATACATCTCCAGAGCCTATGGTGGTTTTGAACTGTTAGATAGCAGCTTATTACTGTCAGGTTTTTTTAGTGTTAATAGTCCTAACTGCATCTTCCATCTCTCAGGTGAATGTTCCATTGAATGCAACAGATTCTTTTTATTTATTTTTTCTTTTTTTCAAGATCAAGAAATCTGCTGTATGTGAAAGGCTGCAGGCTCATGTTGAAGAGTCAAGTCTACTTGTAGTTGATGTTAGTTTCTCCAAGATTTCTGAGACTTAAACTCACCTTTCTCTGTGGTAGAAGCAAAAGATTCTTATTTAATCAGTGCAGTACAGAGGCATGAACTTAAATAGCATGTTTGTTTTCATATCTTATTTGGCTTTTAGCAAGGAGAGAGTAAAACTCTAATTGTAGAATCATAGAATTGTCAGGGTTGGAAGGGACCTTAAAGATCAGAGTTCCAACCCCCTGCCAATGGCAGGGACACCTTCCACTAGAGCAGGTTGCTCAGAGGCCCATCCAGCCTGGTCTTAAAAACTTCCAAGGATGGGGCTTCCACCACCTCTCTGGGCAACCTGTTCCAGTGTCTCACCACCCTCATGGGGAAGAAATTCTTCCTAATGTCTAACCTGAATCGACCTATCTCTGGCTTTAATCCATTCCCTCCAGTCCTATCACTACCCGACAACCTAAAAAGTCCCTCCCCAGCTTTCTTGTAGCCCCCTTCAGATACTGGAAGGCCACAATAAGGTCTCCCCAGAGCCTTCTCTTCTCCAGACTGAACAACCCCAACTCTCTCAGTCTGTGCCCACAGGAGAGGTGCTCCAGCCCTCTGATCATCCTCGTGGCCCTTCTCTGGACACGTTCCAGCACATCCATATCCCTCCTGTAATAGGGGCTCCAGAACTGGACGCAGTGCTCCAGGTGAGGTCTCACGAGAGTGGAGTAGAGGGGGAGAATCACCTCCCTTGACCTTCTGGCCACTCTTCTATTGATGCAGCCCAGGACACAATTGTCCCTCTGGGCTGCAAGAGCACACTGATGGCTCATTTTGAGCTTCTCATCCACCAGTACTCCCAAGTCCTTTTCTTCAGGGAAGACATAAGCCAGTTTGTAAAACAACCAAAACCACCAGCCAGCCTAAAACAAAACAAACCCAAAAACCTCCACAACTCTTTTAAGGCACTGCGTTCACATATGAGGCAGCTGTCTGGTTTTAAGTACTCTTGCAGTCTTTCTTTATAGGTACATAGATACAAGGCAGAATGGATTGAAACAATTTCACTCATGGTATAAAGTGCTTGTTTAACTGCAGCTGCTTCCGTATGCCTCTGGGAGGTCATGGTGTTGTTGCACTATGGACAGGTTTGCCTTACCTTTGGTTTCATCCCTACAGTTATGTCCATATTTTCAACAGGACTGCCTGCACAGACAGGACAAGCTGCCTGGCAGAAAAGGATCTGGGGGTGCTGGTCGACAGCTGGCCGAACATGAGCCATGTGGCCAAGAGTCAGCAGCATCCTGGCCTGTATCAAAAATAGTGTCTGACAGGACTAGGGAAAGGATTGTGCCCCTGTATTCAGCACTGGGGAGGCCACACCTCAAGTACTGTTTTAGTTTTGTGTGCTGCAGTATAAGACAGATATGGAGGTGCTGGAGCGGGTCCAGAAAAGGGCACTGAAACTGGTGAGTGGTCTGGGGTACATGTCTTATGAAAAGTTGGTGAGGGAACTGGGAGTGTTTAGTCTGGAGAAGAGGAGGCTGAGGGGAGATCTTACTGCTCTCTACAACTACCTGAAAGCAGGTTGCAGTGAGGTAGATGTTGGCCTCTTCTCCCAAGTAACTAGTTATATGATAAGAGGAAATGGGCTTACGTCACACTAGGGGAGGTTTAGATTAGACATTAGGAAAAAATTCTGTACTGAAAGAGTGGTGAGGCATTGGAACAGGCTTCCTAGGGAGGTGGTAGAGTCACCATCTCAGCATTGTGTTCAAAAGACATGTAAATGTAGCACTTCAGGACATGGTTGATAGTGGTCATGGTAGTGTTGTGTTGATGGTTGGACTTGATGGTCTTAGAGGTCTCTTCCAAGCTGTATTTTCCAACTCTGTAGCTGTGAGCATTTAATTCTCAATTAAGAATTTCAACCTGTGCTAAGCTTCTGGTGGGTTGTCAGCTTGACATAGTGTAGGGGCTTGTCTGGTTGTTATTCAGGCCAACGCTACATCATCTTATGGCATCCATTGACCAAATAGCTGAACTCTGAAAAAATCCTCATGAGAGAGTGGGAAAAACATGGACCATGGTCTGGATGTTGAAAGTTAGATGTGTCAGCTGCTGAGCCTGTCTACTTCATGGACCTGTTTCAAGAACACAGGCTGCAGCTAATTAACATGCCATTGAAGTTGCTTGCATGTTGTCTCATCCCCACCTTATTTATTTTTGTGTGTGTGTATTTCCAATGTGTAACAACTAAGCAGTGCAGCTGAAACATCAGGCTGCTTCCAATACATTTTCAGTCTCATTGAGATATGTAGTAGATTACAAGATGCTCTTCTGGGCAGAGTTGATAGGCCAGTGAGAATTCCACTTATACAAGTTTATTAAAACCAAATGGTTTTCTGAGGAAAGTAGATCATTTGGCGGTGGAAAGAACTAATTAGGGTTCATTCTTCTCAGAATAAAAAAACCAAAAGGCAACTCTAGCAGCATGGCAACTCAAACAGCTCATGTACCATTGGCTCAGCTGAATATCGTTTTCTGCCAGATGTGGTTGGAAGATCAGCCCAACATGTAAAGGCTGATGAGCAAACGCTCTAGTGCAGAGATTACAGTAAATGACCCCATGCTGCTCTGGCAAAGATGAAGTCCTTGCTTTTCTAGTGTAGCTGTGCTGCTCTGGATGAGAGCCGCAGTTGATCCTGTTACTGATACTCTTGCAAACAGCCAAGTGATAAGAGTTAGGAATTGGTATAACCAACAGGTAATGATAGGGGTTGTTCACCCTCATGGAAGGATAATCATAGGCCACAGCTGGAATCTTGGTATCCAGTTACTAGTCAGTTAGCTAGATCTTACTGACATTTATCCTTCTAAGCAATAATCTTTCAAGAGGATACCCCCTTTAAACTTCATCTATTGTTTGCAGCATGACCTGGGATGCAACAGGACTGTTGTTTTAATGCTTGCATGGATGAACCATTCTACCCCTTAGAGGAAATTGAATAAATGCTTTGAAGGCTTGGCAGAAGATTGGCTGGTAGCCACAATTTCATATTTCTTCTCTAAATTAATGTGTATTTTGTTAAGACTTCCAGGTTTGGACTGCTGAAGGAAACCGCGTGTAGAATGAGGTCTAAGATTTGTCAACTTTTTTTTTTTTAAAATGCAAAATTATTGGGCAAATGCTTAACACAAATGCTACTTTTAATGTTAGGGTATTTTCAGGTCCCTTCCTCCCACAGAGTTTGGCATCCAAAATGCCAAATTACGAGAGGATGAGGAATAGCATTTTGCCAAGACAATGGCTTTTATGCTTTAATACACTGGTTGGTGTCCACTAAATGCACATGGCATCTTGTAGATCTTAAACTATTGAGAACTGTGCAAAAAAGGTGGTACAGTGATGATTTGTGTCTCCGCTATTTGCAGTAAATTGGTGAAATAGAGAAGTGGCACATCTAGCTCCAGAATTACTTAATGTTTCATACTGACATAAGCAGAACTACTTAATTCTTGTCATGGGGCAGAAAAATACATGTTTCTGTTGATCTAGTTGTAGAGTAGGATTTGGGTGGAGAGAGGGTCTGGAATGGGGTCTCTGGGTGAGAGGAAAGGATCATTGGAGCAGTGATTTCTCTTCTGTCCTCTGCTTTGCTGAACTTGTAGTCTTGCCTGAGACAAATTCTTTGGTGTTCAAGTTGTGTGAATTCTGTACAAATGAAGGTCACTATTGATCTTCTTACTATTTTGGACAGGGGAAAGATCCCATGCTTACTAACTAAAGCTTTTCATACAGTGAAACTGCTTGAAAAATCTGTGGTAGCTGTGATTGGGAAGAAACCAGGCACAATTCTTTGACCACAAGGGTCTTTGCTCCTTTGCTTGGTGTTCTGGCTTCACATGTGTGAGGCTATAAAGCTGCTTTCATTGGTATGTTTGTACTAGTGAGTTTGTGTTAGCCTGTCTTCTGAGTGTCAGCTCTATTGTTCCAGATACTTAATTCCAGAGTAAAATTAAAGCTTTTATTCTTCTGAATAGTTGAATCACGGGTGTCAGTAAGGTCTCGGACTTCATCCATAAAATATATTCATCACTAATTAATTAGCAGTCTTAAAGATCATATTTAAAACCCTAATGACTGCTGTTTAAATTTGAGCTTCTGCAGCTGGCCTGAATGTCATCCATCAGTTGTATTACTCTCGAGGAGAGAACTCCAATGTAAATGCTAAAGGTAACATCCGTTATTCTCCTCTGGAGGCCATGGAGCAATAAGTTCTGTGAATTTCAAAGTAAAAAGTATTCATAGTTCATGGAACTTGAAGGAGTTGCTTTTGCTTTTGTCAATTTTTAACAGAGTGTAATCACACTTCTTCCCCATTACTAGTACTTAAGGAGACAGCTGCCTTGGTTGCACCTTTCAGATCCAGTAGCAGACCACCTGACAGTTGGCTTTCATTTTCCCCTTCCCAAGGGAGCTGCACCTGAACCTCTCAGGAGGAAAAGCTGTATGTCTAAACCGTTCATGACCAAAAGGGACACAAATCAAACATAACTGCTTTAATGCTGCTAATGAGCTGGGGTGGTGTTTGCAGATGACTTAAAACCAAGTATCTTGCCTTTATATGGTGGGGAAGGAGGCATACAAACTTTATAAAGTGAGTTGGAATAAAATTCAGCCGTGCTTATAGGCAGTACATTTTTTGCAACTTTGTTTTCAAAACAGGTATTTGGAGTTATAGGAAGTGGTGCACTCTTGTATTTAAAAAGTAGTGTGATAATAAGATGATTCTAAGGCTAATTAAACTCTCAGTTTGAGAAACTGGAGGAAGCTCCAAGAGAAATTTGCTGGTACTTGAAATCATCTGCCTTGTCTCTCCGTGGACTCTTCATGTGATTGATGGGGAAGAAGAAACTGTTTCTTCTCTTCTGCAAAACACTTAATACTATGTGCAGTATGAATATGCCTATAAGTAGGCAGAGAGGAAGAAATTGTAAATAGAAGGTTGTCTTGGTGTCAGATGCAGTTCTGTTGTTCAAACACTGACTGTCATGACCTCTCAGACTTCAGGATTTGCAGCAAATATTTCTCCTCAAAAGAGTTTGAGATCTGTTTGGGAAGGTCAGTGAAGTGAGGTTGGAAAGAGGAGGTAGCACTCCCCCTAATAATTTGTAGTCACAAGGACTACAGGTACATTACTGGGAAGCTCTTTATAGTACCTGGAGACCATGTATTCTGTGGAAGATTTTGTTTACGTTTGTTGAGCTGACGTAGGCATGAAAGGGCATAGGCAATCTCTGGAAGATGCTGGATTTGGATAAAGGGTAGGCTTGCTAAGGTCAAGGTGACATGTAGTAACTCTTGAGGTAGACTTATGGGGAAGAAGAGGACACAGCATGAATTGCTGCTGTGCTTGTGGAGATTATGCTAAAGTCAGATTATGATTCATGTTTGTGGAGAGGGCAAGCTGGGAGTGAATAGATGGTAAACTTTAACCCCACAGATAATTTCCCAACTCTTGTTTGTGGAATTGCTTGGTAGTCATAAACCAACAACATTAAAATCATCTAATGTTCTTGGGGGCAATTACTGTAGAAGCAGAAATAGATAATTTTGTTCTGCTTTCCAGTACTGTTTTGTGGTCAGACTTCTGTAGACCTGGAAGTTCAGCTCTTGCATTGGTTAGCACAATGATGCAGAAGCTTCCTGATACAGTTCTGCGATTCACAAGGGAGGATTTGTACTGTTACTTGCGTATTTAAATTATTTGGTTGATGCTTCTAAACTCTTACTTTAAGCTGCTTCTTTCTGTTCTTGACTATCCCAGTTTTGGAACAATCCTGCATTTCCTTTTCTAGGAATTTCTAGGAAATTTCCTTTTCAAGGCATATTTAAATACTTATAAGAAAGAAAAAACCCTGAGCTTGTGAGGACTGTTGTAGTGTTCAGCATAATAGTGAGGAAGATCTGTAAGGGGGTTACTGTCAGAGAGGTTTGGCAAAGTTTAGGAACTGAATGTATGACACAGCTCAGGTGCTGGGGCATCTCATGTGTTAATTCAATTGGAATGACAGCTGCTCTTAAGGTGGCACCACTGTCCCCTCTCAACAGAGAGGTTTTCTTCTCTGCTGCTGTTTCTCTGCATACTGAAATGTAAATTGTGAATAATTAACTTTGAACTATGGAATCCCAGGTCTGTTTCTTAAAGAGTAGAGCAGGGGGAAAAAAAAATAAATTCCAAAAAAACCCAAACACACCACACAAACAAAGAAACAAAGCCAGAAAACCATGACTAAAACAAAAAAACAACTCAAACCAGAAAGAAACCCTGTCCAGATCCAGAATGCAATTTGAAAAGATGAAGGGATAGGTGAGATTCTTTAAATAGTTGTATAATCTCACTCATTAAAAAGAAAACAAAACCAAAACCAAAAAACCCACACTGAAACTTAAAATCAGGAAGTAGTTTTTAATGAGACTGAAGAAATCTGAAATTCTGAAAACTTTGAACCTTTCTTGCTGTTCTTTCTTGCCTTAGGAGCTCAACAAACACCAAAGCTAGTCACATCTTTTAGTGGTCACTTTAAAAGCTCAGGAAGAGCTAAGGCATCTTAACTTCAATCTTCCTCACTTCCTCTACTCATCGTCTTCAGTTAGGCAGGTTTGTTTTTTTTAATGACGGTGTTAATTGTACTTCAGTTTGCTTCTCTTCCTTAATTAAATTACAGATGTCTTAAGACTGGGTCAAATGGTGGGCTAGACAAAGAATTGAAAAATGGTGCTTTGATTTAATTTGTGGTGTCAAAGAACACAGTAAAAAAAAACAAAACAAAACAAACTAAAAACCAACCAAACCCAAGATGGATTCAAAGGAAGGGTGTCTGGGTCTTCATTCTCCCAGCTATGTAATTTCTGTGGAAATTGCGATGAAAGCACTCAATGCTACTGCTGTAAAATTCCTGATTTTCTTGCTCTGATTGGAATTTGTATTTGAGCTCAGTTTCTGGATTTGAGGATTAGCAGTCAGTGTACTTGACATAGATGCCTGCAGGAGCAGAAACTTCATCAGAAAGGTACTTCTAATCCTTGTTTGTCCTACTTGCACGTACCCCAAATGGAATCAACTTTGTAAGATTGCTTTGTACGGCTTCTGATGGGCTGTTCTTCATCTAGTACTTCTTATTACCTGTTTTGTATTAACAAGTCCATCTGTGAAATGCTTGGAAAACTGAACTTCATGGTCTCTTTAGAAAACTAAGTTTCTGTCCTGAGAGCAAATGTCGGAATCTAAATTTTTTGAAAATCTATTTTCTAGGTTTTCATTTTTCTTGTATGCATTTTCTTTTTTCTTTTATGTATCCTTCCCTACCACACTGAAGTAAACTTTATTTTGTCAAGTCTTACTTCAAAATTTAGCTTAGCCGCCAAGCTTTGCTCCTTAGAATTCGTTAAAGATAGCTCTGCATATGAGTTGCTCCAGATGCTGACAATTGTTGGTTAAGCTGAGACTCTGTGGTATTGGGGAAGGAAACCCAGAAAGCTTGAATTCCATAACTTTGTGATGTGACTTAATGGGAAACAGCTCTGCAAGAATTAACCTGCCATCTCCTTTCCCCGTTCAGATGAGTAAAATCTTTGTGCGTGATTTAATTCTTTCCAGTGCACTGAAAGGAGTAGGCTTAAATTTAATCATACCTCTCTACTCAGCACGCTATAATTACTCACGTCCTAAAACATCCAGAGCTGCAGACTGAGATGCTGTGCCCTCCAGCAGTTTGAAGAGGAGGCAGAAGTGACTGAGTGACTTTAGGTAGCGCATAGGAGTAATGCCTTGTAGCCTCAGTTGCCAGCACTGCTGAGGGTGGTGGACTCCTCTGAGGTTTCATTATCTAACATCCACTCATGTAATACACAATATATAGCACCTCTCTTCTATAGTGAGCTACATACTGAGTCGTAGGACTGAAATCTTGCAAATTTGATGCTTGTTTCCTTATACTAAGGACAAATGCTGTTATCTGCAGTAAAACCTCTGAAAGGGGTAAATGATGAGCAAGCCACTTGTGACTTGCTTATAGGCTCTTACAAACCTACTGTCTTCCATAGTACATTAATCATCAGTACAGAATAAAAGGTTGTTGGCCTATTTATATCAAGGAGAATTGTTGGAGCTCTGAGTTTGAGCTGCTGTCATTCAATAGCATGGCTTTACTACTGTAATACTCTGTAGAATTGCCTCCTTCAAAAATAGCATTGCTGAGGTTGTAGAAGTTGTGACCTCATGAATGTTTATAAATACATAAAGGGCAACTGTCAGGAGGATGGAGCCAGGCTCTTCTCTGCTATGTCCAATGATAGGACAGGGGGCAACAGGTATAAGCTGGAGCATAAGAGATTCCACAGAAAAATAAGGAAAAACTTTTTCACTGTGAGGGTGACAGAGCCTGGCCCAGGCTGCCCAGGGGGGTTGTGGAGTCTCCTTCTCTGGAGACATTTAAAACCCACTATGTGACCTGCTCTGGCAGGGGAGGTGGACTCGATGACCTTTCGAGGTCCCTTCCAACCCTTAACATTCTGTGATTTCAGAAGGTGTTCTGCCAAAAAAACCCCAAATCCAACCAACACCAACAAGCAAAACAAAACACCACAACAACAAACATTTAAAAATCAAACTTGACAAACAGATCCATACTTTTTGCCTTCTGTCTCATTACAGAAAATCATTCCACTGACCTGAAAGCGAAGAGAACTTGCAGCTTTTATGCCCCTACAAAAGACATTTTTAAACACGAGCACTGCAGTTTTTACAGGCTTCTAGATTTCTTGTATCTTAAATGAGTCTGTTTAACAGAAGTAAAAAAACCCATAAAAATCACTTACTATGGTTAAAAAAACAACCAACCAACAACCCAAAAACTTAACTAAACTTCTGAGTGCTTCTTGTAGAGCAGTATGGGTTTTTGAACACACTGGGTGGTTCTGCATAGCTGATGTGATTCATCAGTGTGTTTAGACAGCCCTCTGAGCTTTTCCTCCCCTGCAGAGGCAGAATCAGAGTTTCACAGCCGTCTGAACTTTGACTTTCCACTTTTAGCACCATTAGCACCCTCCATCAAACGGGGTTATACTGGGGAGGGAAAGCAAATCAGTAAAGTGGTGACCCTACTGCCCAGGTGAACTGAACTCCTGGAGAGTGTTTACAACAGAGTTCAGGTGTGCAAGGATCAGTCCCTTAATAGCCTGTCTGCTTCTTGGGTAGAATCTGTCATCACTGAATGACTTGAATAGTTGGATGAACATTTTTAAGTCAGGTGGTAGGGGGAGGGAAGAAATATGTGGTAAATCACTAACAATGACTACTGTCCTCTTGGGGAAAGTAAAAGAAGAGTATTTTCATTAGTAACACAGATAATGCTTAGCCTAGGAGATAAACTTTTTAATTTTTAACTTTCTCTATTTAGGTCTTCAAACTTTTTCAGTCCCACAATTCCATCTGTATTCTGTACTCTTTCTGTTGCATGAAGTCATCTCCTCAAGTCTTGCTAGGGCTGTGTCTGGCGTCACAGGAGCTTTGGTTGTGCAGTTGCAGTGTGCAGTTTCCAGCCATGTCTAAAAAATAGGTAATAGCTTGTAGAAGGCCGTTGCTGGCTGCCTGGCAAGAGTCTGTAGGTAATAGGTAGTGTAGTAAATGAAAGATCCTGTCAGTAGATGTGGGACATAGATGCTGGTGGAAAGCTTGTCGCCCTACTATTTATGATTTGAGTACTTATGTTAATTTGTACTCTCCTGTGCAAGTCTGTACCTTCTAATGTACAGGATACAAAGCTGTATTTTATTCTTGTTCCTTAGGACAGTCTAATGTAATTTATATTTTGTAAGGTGCTGTTGCTTGCGGAAGACTGCTATTCTTCAGTATAAACTAATGTCTATCCTTGCCCTCTCTCGTACCATTGAAGAGGTCTTAATGCAAGCCCAAAAGCACTCTTCTGCTGTCTAGGCCTGATGAAACTCTTAACCTCTGAGGTGATGAGAGTATCTCTTTCTGGTGATACCTTATTTTGCTGATGTGACTGGATACAACATGCTCGATGTTTTATTACCTCTAAGTGAAGAATTCAGTAATAATTACTCATCTAAACCAGAGGTAGTGAGTTGCCACAATTAACTTGAATACCTGCGAGGAGTAACGCCGTGTGATGTTGTGCACCTTAACTTCATCTGGGATGATGATGGGGAAGGGTTGGGACATAGCTCAGGACAGAACTGTTGGAAAGCTAGGCTGAATGGAAGAGTCAGACAAGTGTTGCTATTGGCATGTACTAATACAATCTCAAGGTTTTGGGGGTTTTAGTGTTTTTGGGGTTTTCTTTTGGGGGTGGGGAGGGATTGGTTTGTTTGGGTTTTTTTTTGGGGGGGGGGGGGAGGGTGGGTGTTGTTGGTTTTGGCTTGGTTTGTTGGTTTTTTTTAATGTTGAACCTAAGGACTGATGTTGCTGTTTGTCACAACCACAGCCTGCAGCCTGGGGGACTCAGAGCTTGGCCATGCTGCAAATTTCTTTGTCTTACTTGTAGCCCCTGATACCTTCCTTTTCTCTCTCTTACAGACTTGATCCAAGCAACTAATGAAACAAATGTGAATATTCCTCAGATGGCTGATACACTTTTTGAGCGAGCAACAAATAGTAGCTGGGTGGTTGTATTCAAAGCCTTAGTTACCACACATCATCTAATGGTTCATGGCAATGAGGTAAGTGTAATCAGCTTTCTCTTGAGGCCACATTGGCACCGAGCAGATTCCAAGCCAAAGACATTAGTAGTGCAAAAGCATCTCTTCTAAACCAATAAAGACATGAGAACAAAGTGCAAGGATGATTCTTGATGAGGAACAAACTTACCGGTAACAACATAGTTGGAGGCATGCTCATTATGTCGCTTCATTTACAAAACCATAGCCCAAGAGCAAGTAGCAGCCTGTTCCAGGATGTTGGCAAGTTATGTGCTATCTGAAAACAGCTATGCAGGATTAAAGACCACCTGGGACTTGTTGACTAGAGTCAAAGTAGATGTTCTGACATGTGGACTGCCATCCAAATAGCTGTTCTCTCTGTGGAAATGTTAGAATCTTCCTAGAGCTGTAAATTCAACTTGATAGCCTTTTGGATTGAGTTTTCCTTGCTTTTGCTTTTTGTTGACCTGTATAGACTGGTAAGTCCATGTACAAACAAAAAGTATGCTTAGAGCTTTAGTACGACTGAGAAACAATTCCTCCCTGTCTGTATATAAAGTCTTTTTGTGCAATGAACTTCTCCAGTGTTAGTGTAAATTTTTACTTCTCTCCTACTTTTCTGTTTCAAGTTTTGGCCAATATTTTGATTTTCTTTCTGTAACTGTTTCAGGCTGTTAGTCCCTGTACTTGATGTGGGGCCTGCTTGTTATTAAAACAGGCCCTTAGCTTGGCTGGAACTGGGGGTGGCTGGACTGAAATGTCTGGGGCTGGTCTGAATATACTGCTTTGTAAGCAGATAAATCTTGTGCTTCCTCAAATCTCTTTGAGAATTAATCATTTTTATTGCTCTTTCCACAATCTGGTTTGCATTTTGCACAGAATCTATTTTTATGCATGCAGTGGGATATTTAATAGAGATTCAGACTAAATGTAATTAATCTGAATGGATGAAAAAGGTTTTGAGGAAGGTATTGCAGGCTAAGACAAAAATCTGGGTTTTCACGTGTGTATGCTGGAACTAGACTAGTAATCTTCCTGCTATGAGGTACAAAGCCCTCAGATACAGCCCATGATAAGAAAATAACTTTATGTTGCAGAGATTCATTCAGTACCTGGCATCTAGAAACACATTGTTCAATCTCAGCAATTTTCTGGACAAAAGTGGATCTCATGGTAAGCCTGATCATGTCTGTGATCTTAAGATTCTGCATGAGATACTATTGTTAATTTACTCCTTCATTCAAAAGATGCAAATAATATGAATATATGCTAATGAAGCCTTTTTAGAAGTACTTAATGAATACAAGAGTTCAAGTGAACTGCTGAGCAACTTCAGTAGGTGAAACTATACACCTGCCTTAGTGCTGGTTGAGATCAGGACTGGATCAGTTGTCTCCTTAGCTGCTATGGCAGTCCAGGTTGGAATGGGTAACTTCCCATTTAGTTTTTTGGGTTTTAGTCAGCTTAAATGGTAATTTGGTTGCTTGGGGATACAGCATTTTTTAGGAATTGTCTAAAAGTGTTTAATTTGAGGGGGGAGCGCACCAAAAGAACTATCTGGTTTTGATATGAGTAGCGAATTTAGAAAGGTCTAGGCAGAAATTAAGTTCTTTCTAAAGCTTACGAAGTTTGGTTTTCTACTTTGACTCCAAAATAATTTGTGTCTTTTCCTGTTTCTTCACTTAGAGGAAAAGCTTGTTTCATGGTAGCTCTACTAGAGAAGAGAGGAAATTTAGATTTCTGTAGCTGTCAGAGAATATTTGTAGTCTGTATGCAGAAATGCTACAGTAACGGGCAAGATTGAAGCCACACCATGTTACTCCATCTGTGGATGGAAACATGTGATACCAAGACCTGAACATCATTTAGAAATTGTAACACAGGGTAGGAAGAAAGCCAATCAAGTATTAAAACTATGTTTCTCTAAGCAAAACATGCCACACATATTCAAATATACTGGTATTTGACAACAAAGAATTCAATTAAATGCATGCTTTTGTGTTCTTTACCATTTTCTTTAAACTTAAATTGCCTTTTCATAAATAATACAACAGTGTGTCATTGATAATGAGGCATCAGAGTTAGTAGTGTTAAGCATGAGTTGGCAGAGATATTTAATGTTAAGAGATAGTAAGGAAAAACACAGTCAATGACTAAGTTGAGGGGAGTGGTTTTCAGAAAGGTAGCAAAATGGGACATGTGCTGAAGAAGAGGATGAGTTGCAATCTGCACACACTTCTATAGCTTAGAGGAATAAACTCTGAAAGAACTACCTGAAGCATAGACTGTGATACTAACCGTTAAGAACTCTTAAAGGCTTGAAGGTTACTGAAGTTTGAGGTTGCTTGTACAGTATTATGTGTCTTGAAGAACTCTGGTGTTCAAAGTTCAGAGTTCAAAGAAACCACTAATATCTGTGAATGCCATCATCAGAGACTTTCAAAACCTGCCTGTACCTGTTCCTGTTTGGCCTGCCCTGGGAGATCCTGCTTTGGCAGGGGGTTGGACTCAACAATCTCCAGAGGTCCCTTCCAACCCCCTACTATTCTATGAGTCTATGATCATTTCTTTCTTCTGGTAAACCTAGACAGGGGAATTTTCAAGGGCCATGTAAAAGTTGGAGTGATCGATGTATGTAAAACAGCAGAAGTGTTTAAGATGAAATCAATCTATATCCTGGAAGTTTTGTACCAGTTAAGTATAAACTTTTTGTTAAATTGGTATTTTTCCATGTTAATAGAGGGGCAACTATTTTTGCCAGCAAGTAATGTTACCATATAACTGTGTAGGAGCCACTAGCAGGTTTCCCCAAGAACCCCACAACTGGTACATTGGATGAGTCTGTTAGAAGCAGAGGACAGCAGCAGGTTGTTCTGGTAGACAGCGGTAGGTTGTTTTGGTGCAGCACTACTGCTTTTTCTTCACAAGCTGGAAGATGTCTTGTGATGCCTGTTCTGTACATGCAGTTGTATAGCGCAGTAGAGATCACATAACCTTAGGATCTATTGACTGTATTACTAAAGAACCTCCAAACAAGCATGAAAATTAAGTGTAAAACAGGTAACTTTTTTTGGGTTTTTTGCAGGTTATGACATGTCCACCTTTATAAGGCGTTATAGTAGATACTTGAATGAAAAAGCATTTTCCTACAGACAAATGGCATTTGACTTTGCAAGAGTGAAGAAAGGGTAAGCAAAGTTTAGAAACATAGACTGACAAGAGTTGCCTGACTCAAAAAAGTCTTGCTTGTGGCATTACCCTTAATTTTAGTGTCTCAATGACTTAATTCTTATGTTCTTTGTTTAGCCACAATGAAATGCCAGAATGGTTGGATTTCTTAAGTATTTCTAGTTGGTTAAAAAGGAAAGATTGTGGGTAGTAGTGCAAATACTGAAGACTAAAGCAAGATGCATTGCAGAGCTGGGAGTTGTTAGTGCTAGATGTTAAACCAGACTCTAAGTTGTTCAGCAGTGAGACTCTGTGTAGTGTTTGGAGAAGGAAATGCTGTGAAATTACATTTAGGATGTTTCCTTACACTCCAGACACTTTTCATAAGAAAGGTGACTCATTACAAAGGAAAACCAAAGCAAACACCTGAAGTTCTGAACAGGCAACACAGCAAACAGTTATAAACTGTTCTTGGGAAAGGATTTCTTTCCATGTTACTTCTGATGCTCAAAATGAGGTGCTGTCTCAGAGTATAGCATAAAATAAGTAAGATTAGCTGTGTGCATTTCCAGAGAAGAGTTTCTATACCTGTCCATGTCCAGAATGGGACAATGGATAGTGGTGGTCATACTAGTTTGCAATATTCAGAGGTAAAACTGGGCGTGTGTGAAGACTGATATCAGACCATGGGCTGCAACTAAGGAATCTTACACATCCATAACTTCTGTGTGATTCTGTTGGAGTAATAGTTCAGGGCTGATAAAGCATATTGAAGTCAGTGGAAGTGTTACGAGGGAGTAATGGAATTAGTACCCAGGAATACTAGGGAAAGTGTCCTAGGGTAAGAAGCTCTAAGCAAAGATTGCCCTGATTTAAATTGTCACTGAATTGATGTACACATATTGTGGCATGTGATGGAGAAAAAACCCCCAAACAACCTATAGAGCTTTTGTCTTTAGTGACCACAGACACATCAATAAAAAAGACTCTTGCAATGAGTTGTCATTAGTTATTCAAAACAAAGTTAATGCACAAAGACTGTCAGTTTTCTAAGTACTTCTGTGACAGTATTTCCTGTTATTTCCAGTTATTTAAACTCTTGGTATCTTTTTTTCCATAAGGAGATCAATCTCTTACATTTATAACTCTAATGCAAAACCTTTCTTCACCTGCTGTCAGGGAGGGTGGCTGGGTGAAGTATTTTCATTGCCAGCTTTCGTGGTGGTGTGGGAAACAGGAGAATCAGACAGTGCTCCAAATGTTTGAAAAGAGTTATAGCAGCTATAAACTTAGACAACAAATCAGTCTGGGGAGCGAGGAAATACCATGGCTTCTAATCTGTATTCCATCTCACAGGGCTGATGGTGTAATGAGAACAATGGCTCCAGAAAAGCTACTGAAGAGTATGCCAATATTACAGGAACAAATTGATGCACTACTTGAATTTGATGTATGTATTGAAGCTGACCCAGCATTGACACTAGGCAGGGACTTATAGATGCTGCATTGTAATTAAAACATTTCACCCTGTAGGTAATGCCTTACTGATCATCCCTTTTTTGGGGAGGAAAAACAACCCTTTTCTATGTTCCAGTGAGGCAGAGTAAAATGAAGGATGGCCCTGTCCTGTGTATACAAAATATACAGATTCTACTTTTTTATATATATATATATAGAGAGAGAGGGTAGGGAAATAGCATGGGAAATAAGGAATCTTGAGGAATGGTGACATGGAGATGGGAATTTAGTCTAGTGCATCAGTAAGGGGAAGAAATGAATGAAACAATGAGACCGAAGAATATTTTTCTGTCTCTTGGCAACCAGCATCTCTTTGAGGGGAGAGAAAAAGCCATTGAAATATCCCATGTGCATTGTTTGGCTTACCCAAAACCTTCATCTGGTTTTCAACTGTAAACTGGATTGGATAGACTTTAATCTAGACTATTCATAGAAATAAGTGTGTACTATATATTTCTAATGTAATAATGTTATGAATGATGGTATTATTATCTGCCTTAAGGATAAAACCAGGAGTCAGTTGTAGGAGGTACAGCATAACATTGCAAGAGGTCTTTGAAAGAATCTGTCTTGAAGTTCTTCTGTTCTTGGTGGGTAGGAGGACACTACAGCTTTCAGAGGAAAGCCTTAGAAATACATGTCTTGATAATGTGTTGTTGTTACTTAAATGGCATAGGAATTATGATAGTGGTCTTGAAAGAGGGCATACCTTTATTAAAAAAACCCCATATAAACGTATAAACACTTATCTTCTGCCCAGGTTAATGTGAGAGCTGGAAGGGTCTTGACATCTTTAACTGTATTACCTAGTATACTACCAAGGTCTTGTTCAGCTCTGCTGTGAGCTCACATCTTTTGTCCAGTTTGATTAAAGCTTTATTAACATCTCTGCCTTCCCCTCTTTGTGGAAGGTGAAAGAGTCAAGACTTTGATGTTTATTGTTGATGGGAATAGTCCTCTGCTGTAGTGGATTGTTTTGGAGTGGTGGAAAAAAGCAATCTTTGATCCGCTAACTGAAACAGAAGCAGCCATTGCTTGGTTTCATTGTGTGAAAACTTGTATTCAGTGCTTGATTCTATCTACAATGACATCAGATAACCTGATGCAAACTAAAACTTCTGATTGCATCTAATGCATCTGTTGTAAAAAAACGGTATTTTATTTGTAGGTTCACCCAAATGAACTGACAAATGGTGTCATAAATGCTGCATTCATGCTTCTATTTAAAGATCTTATCAAACTTTTTGCTTGCTACAATGATGGAGTTATTAACTTACTAGGTAAGTAACCTTGTGTTTATATCTCACATACCATGAACAAGTGTAAAGCAAGTCAGTTTTTTATTACTTAAGAAAAATGTATTAATGAAGCTTGACTATTCTGTTCTGAAGTGAGAGAAAGCTTTAAACCATCATCACTTACATTAGCATTCATCTGAGGCTTGGTTGTTTAAAATTGTACAGAATTGTACCTAAAGGTTCTGAGCATTTCTGTGCCTAAAGAAGTGTACAGTGTTGTGTGAGCTTCCATGTGTCCTATAATTTTTGCTATTTGACTGCATTTTTAAGATGCCCAGATTCTCCCGTTGCATATGCTATATGGTAACCTATATGAAGTAACATACTGCTTGAATAACATTCCGGATCTACCTGGAATCATGACTGCCAAAGCTGGATCCTCTCCATTACCCTATCTACAAAGTCTATAGGAGGCTGTGCTCACATTCTGAAGCTCAGACAGTATGGCATGATCACCAGCATAGACACCTTAAGCTGTTCCTGCAAAAGGCTTTGTAGTTAAGTCTAAACACAGGAATTGCTGTAAATGTCAGGAAACATAACTGACCCTGTAGAAAATGAGCTTCAACTGTTAAAACTTATGAGCACTTCAGCTGGTCTATAAAGAAAGCTAAAAACAGAGATTGCTTGGCCAGCATGACTGACCTAAAACTGGCTGCAACTAGAACGGGAATAAACAGAGGTTACAAAGATTGAACAGTCAAAAAGGTGTTCCTGAGCTGTAAAGCTCAGGTTTTGTTTTATTTTATTTATTTATTATTATTTTTAATCTATGGTGCAACACTTTGTGGTAGTTTCATAAAAGTGAGTCCCAGATGTTTTGATTGAAACTATGGGAAGCTCATGGAGCAGATGCAAATGTGTTGGGCATAACAATTGGATTGAGATTTTGCTGTCTACTGCTACTTAGAGCATAAATTCAGGGGAAATAAGTGACAGTTGTGTCTGACAATGGACATGAACCAACTTTAGTGAGCTACTGAGGTGGAAAGACTACTGGTTTTTGGACTGAAGACAACTTGGGAGAGGACACATATTAATATTTATTAATATATATTCTTAATCACTTTGAATTTTAAGTTTGATAGCTACTTCACCTGCCTACTACTTATCTTTATAAACCTGGTTTTCATCACACACTGCACCATCTGGTTGGGGTGCAATTTTCCAGTCTTCAGTTCTTTAGAAGCTCAGCAAACCCAACTTGTAAATTGTACCAAGTACTAGGACCGCCAATGGATTAGCATCCAAGTAGAAAAATGTTAATGGAGTGCAGTGTTCTTGAAACACATTTTTCCTGAAATCTAGAGTTCTGATAAATGCAGACCTAATGTAAGCTATCTTAACTGAAATTTGCCAAATTATTTCTCTAGAGAAATTTTTTGAAATGAAAAAGGGACAATGTAAAGATGCTCTTGAAATCTACAAACGATTTCTTACTCGAATGACCAGAGTATCAGAGTTTCTTAAAGTTGCAGAGGTAAGTGACTTCCAGTCTTCTGGAGTCTAGCACTTAAGTGTTTTGTGAAATTTTTAGCACTGGTATAAAATATTAATTGCACTTGTTAAACATCTGACTCATTGTGTATAAATGTGGGGCTGCATAGAACTTTGTGGATCAGCTTGTTCAGCTCTTCTTGAAGTAGTTAAGCCCTGCTTAAGATTTCCATATGTGTTTGCTGTGCAGCCAGCTCCACTTCCCTGGTAATGTAACAGATGACATGATTTCACCCCTATCAATATTTCTTGGAAATGCTGTAATAAATGCATGCTTCTAGGATGGGGTTGAACATGAGAGGAAGACAGAGCAATTAGGAATAAAAGCATAATAATTTTGTAAGTCTGCTTTTTAAAACTTTGCAGCCAACTACAAGTTAATCGGGATGTGAGATTTTCCTGGGTTTGATCCTTGTTATCATCCTCTTATGCGGATAATACAAATATTACATGGTTAATTAACTCTTTTGCTGGGCTCTCATTTGTGGTAGTTGGCTCCTTGGCACAAGATGCACATTTTCTGTTTCATGCATCATTATAATGGACAGCAGTAATGAGCTGAATAAAAAGTTTATTTCTTTGCTAATTTACTTAACTACTTACGAGGGAGCCTGCTAGACTCCGAATGGCTTGTAGTCTCTGATACGAATGTTGAACTTGAGGGAGTGAAGTACTTTATAGACACCTATATGTCATCTTTGCAGGAGAGGGAATATAGTGACTATACTTTAGTATGCCAAGATGCAGTGGAGCTTGTTCTGCAAAAGCTAAACCATCAGGCACTTTGAAGAGCCATAGGGAAGCAACAGGACAACTAATGGAGGATTGCAGACTTAAACCCCATCTTGCTGTATTTGAAATGCTTGGAGAGAAAGGCAGAACATCAAAGTGAATTGACTTTTGGCAGTTTTTTTAAGTGATGCCTTCTAGGACTTGCTCACTGCCTGAATTTCAGAGAACTTCATTAGGATAGCAAGGTATCTGGATAGTATGTTTGACATTTTACTAATGATGTTCACTGAGACAGCAGTATATGACCAGAAGTATTACTCCATGACTACTTGCAGTATGGAGTATGAACCTGGATGGAATTGAACTTTTTTTGTTGTTGTTAAATGGGTATTTAACTTGGGAAAAGGAAACAAACCAAGAGAAAAGACTGTTGCACTTGCTAAGTTCATAGTCTTTTTTCTAAAGATAAAGTACACAGAGTGTACCATAGCCCTAGTCAAAATTAGTGCCTGCTGCCATAGAATAGTGAACTTATATTTTAACTCTTTTCATATCCACAGCAAGTTGGAATTGACAAAGGAGATATCCCTGATCTTACACAGGTAAGCTTCTCCCGTAGTCTTTTTGGAACCGTGTACTAACTAAAAGTTCTGTAAGCACGCCAGGAATGTAAATGTTGGTAGGAAGTCATACCACCTAAGATTTTTAAAGCCCTCCTAACTTGCAAATAAGAACTGGCAAAAGTTGTTTGGTTTGGTTTGGTTTTGTTTTGGTTGGTTGGTTTGGGGTTTTTTTTAACTTTTTTTTTTTTACTGTTTGCTTGCCAAAGGACAGATTTTTTTCAGCTTGTAACTCAAATTCAATTTTGATAAGACTGCATAGACTGTGGTGTGATTTGCTTCATAACCTTTTCCTGATGCAGTCTTGGTCCAGAGATGAAATTCATAGTAACACTACTGCCTCGGTCTGTGTACAGTGAACTTGAAGTTTAAATGCAGAAGTTGTGATTTAAATGCTGAACTTCTCTGTCAGTATGCATCAAAACTTTTAACATCAAAATTTATTTATGCTGTGCTGCATAAATTCTATTGTCCTGGTCCATTTTTAATATCACTTGCAAATTGGCCTAGGCTCCTGGCTTTGTGTTTAATGTAAAAAAGAGTAATTACTTGGAGGAAGATAGCCATGCTAGAGATTTCACTTGTGACAGTTTTGACGCCAGTAAAATTGGACCAGAAGAACAGCCCAAACTGCGTAACAGTTTAAATCTAAGTGTTCATTACCCATGCATGTGTAGTTTTTGAAAGCCTCTTGAAAGCCTGGTTTAAATCAGCATCAAAATAGTGATTCTCTTGGTTAAAAAGACAGTTAAAAAATCTGGAAGTGAGATATGATGTGAAGGTGGACAGTTTTACTCTTTATGGGTTTCAGATGCTACAGGGCTATGAAGTCTGGCCACTCTTTTAGCAAAGGAAAGCTTAGACTTCTAGCAGTGTCTGGAATACTAAATCCAATTCTAAAATAGCTGAAGTAGCATGTTCACCTAACTGTACCTCAGGGGCTCTTTTTTACAGGGTCCAGTCAGTCATCAAATAAGTCCTTGAACCAGAAGAACTCACGTTCTGCTTCTGCTTGTGTTGCATCAGCCTGCTGGAAAGGCTGCCTGCTGGGACTGCACGAGCCCTGTTTTGCATCATCAGTCAGTGCTGCACTTCCTCAGCAGCACCTTAGTTACTGCTACCAGAGGGTCCTTTTCACCTCATGAGCCAATGCCTTAAATTATAATAGAATAGTTCCTTTGGAAGGAGGGGATCTACAACTATCAGCTAGTCCAATTGCCTCAACACTTCAGTGGTCTTTCAAGTAGTCCCTTGTAGCTATATTCTCCCAAACGCACTTCCTAAGGCTAATCTGTAACATGCTATAGGTTGTGTGTAAGACCTAGGCAGTGTATTTCAGTGAGAAATAAAAGGTGAATAATGAAACTGAATTTCAGCTAGTAGGTAATATGTAATTGTATATAGTAACAGTGGTATACCTAAATTCCTAAAGCAAGCCACAGCAACAGTCAGTAGTATTGCATGAGAAGTTGGCTGTGTTGACTCAAGATGTGTGTACGTACTCTGTACATCCAAACAAATGATTGCAGTAATGAAATCCAAGTTGATAGCTGTCATCTTTGGACTTCATAATTTGTCTGCAAGGTTTTGGAGGCTGAGGAGGCATGTTGGCAGTTAAAGAGCTTGGCTCATTTTTATTTATTAGCAATTCTAAAAGTATGGCAGTTTTGCTCCAAACAGCTAGTGGGAAACCCATATCTAAGGTTCCACCACAATGCTGGCTGATAGATTAGTCCCACGTTGAAGCAGTGTCTAGAAGAAATTAAGCAACGTTCAATGTTTCAAGTTGGATACCAACCAATATTTCATTTACAAATTGTAACATCTGGGTAGAAACTTTCTGAAGCTTCCTCTGAATTCTGTTTGATAGATGAGTTTCATATTACCTTACTGTCTTTTAAGAAACCTGTGAATAATAGATTGGAAAGATACTTAAAGTGTGTAGAGGTAAGTGCTAGCACCAAATAATGTGGGTTTTTTTTTTTATTGTTGAAATGCAGCTTTCTGCTTACACGTTTAAGTAGGCACAATTTATTTATGCTACAGTCTGAATCCTCTTTAAGCAAATGAGAGCTTTTGCTCATCTTTTTTCTTGCTACTGGAGAATTCTTATAGCTAAGTCACTTGCATTTAACCCAATTCTTTCTCATGCCTAAATTAGTTGAAAATGAAAAAAACATTCCTGTAAAAGCAGTGACGGTTAAGATGTTTAAAGCATTGCATATGTATGTGATACCTAGAAAACTCAAGCTATAATTTAAGGATTTTTTTCTTTTTTTTTTTTTTTTCTAAATTTTAAGTTTTTTTTTTTTTTTTTTTTTTTTTGAGCATTTTAAATTTCTGCATGTGTTGTTATCTTACTCCTCAATGTTAATGCTGAAATTAATATGCAGGCACTATAAGTACACTTAGCTGTGCATTGGTACTAGCAGGTACTAAGCATCCCGAAACATCTGATTTAGCCAGCTAGCTGGGTTTCAGCATACTGTATGTAGGAGCAGTGGATAATCTGTTTTTAAGCATCACAAATTGACTTTTTTGATGTGTATGTATACCCTGAAATTAAAGACATTATTTATGAAAAACACTATAGGCATTGCCGTCAGGAATTGTGGTTGATTTGAAAGAGACTGATAAAGAAAATTCCCGGTTTAAAGGCTGTACCATTGCTGAGCTGGTAAACCCTGATGAAATGTGTGACTATTATAAACTACTGTATCTTTCAAAGGTTTCCTCCTTGCTTTTTGATCTTGTAGGATTCTACTTATCTGGACTCTATTTTCATACTGGAGTGGCCAAGCACACTGTCATTTGCATTTATGACTGCTTTTCTTAGCTACCATTGTAACAGCAAGTGCATGCCTGGGGGTGTTGCTTGACCACAAAAAGCTTGCTTAAAATAAAACCAAGGATCAGAGAGGCTTGAAAAATCTTAGTTTTTGTAGATGTCTAAAATAGTAACCTTTACAATTTGTGAGTTAACTGCTGGGCTCAGTAACCTGTGCCTGGATAATATTTTGAGAAGAAACACCTATAAGGTTTTGTGATGCTGGGAGTCTTGAACCAAAGGTAGTTTCTTTTGGGGGCATTGGAAGGCACTCTTAGTTTTTGTTCAGACTGCAAATATTATCTAACCCTCTGGTCATGAAAGAGGTGTTGAAAGTCTGACTGAAAGCAAAGCTGTAAGGAGGATCTTAAACCTACTACTCTTAAAATTAACCCTGTGGATGCCTGTGCTGTTATCAATGTTTAAAACTGACTCAAAGCATGATGAGCAGCAGCACATTCTGGATTTAGACTTCAGTGCTGTTTCGTAGAGGTAAATGGTTTTTTCTTTGCAAATTTGGATGCAGTATTATCTTTCAAAAGCTGTGTTTGCCTGAATAGTTCTAGCATGGAAATCTGCTATTTTCACAATGGTGTAAATAAAATAACAGCATGAGCGTACACATGGTGGACTTCTGGAAAATTGGTGCTGGATTTCAAACTAGCATTAGGTCAATGCAATGTACTTAGAAGTGTATCTTTTTTTTGTTTTGTTTTGCTTTAAAGGCTCCTAGCAGTCTCATGGAGACCCTTGAGCAACATCTAAACTCACTGGAAGGAAAAAAACCTGGCAACAAGTAGGTGTATATGTTATACTGTATATCAGGCCACAATGGTAACAACATGAGACTGGCTGATGTTTAGCTGTTTGCATCCCCCAGCCTCCTTTTGTCACTTAGCTGGAAAATAAGCTGTTGTAAGACTAGACTTTTCCTTTCCCTTACAAAGTCGTTGTAATAGCAACTTTTTTTTCTCTACTGGAGGGTGGAGGGAAACAAGATACTGAACAACTAGACACTTTCCAAAATGACATAAAATTAACTGTGGAAAGCATTGTAGAAGGAATGTGGTGTTTTTTGCTCTGCTGCTAAGGCTTTTATCATCAAAATTTATTTGTTTTCTAATGGCTTTGCATCTTCTTACTAGATCTGTGTCGTGGCTAAATATAGGAAGGATTAAGCTAAACCTGTGTTTTCTCTTTTACTGTTGCTTTCCTTGCAATTTAGTGAAGGGTAAGTATGTATGTTTACGTATCACTTGCATGTAGGCATGGTTATGTGTTGTTTGTTTGTTTTAAGATGTCTTGAACATTTAGAAATAGGTATCTTCTTTAAATTGTACCTAAACTTGCTTGCTTTTGTATATGTATGTATATTTGTATATGTAAAAGTATGACTACTTTTTGTAGTCATGAAGTTACTTTTGGTCATTTCTGTCATAGCTCCAGATCTTCTAATCAGTTCTACAGCTCCTAGGACATATCCAGTTCAAGTAAACTTATGGATGGATGCTAGTTCAATACTGGTGCAGTTTTAACTTCCAGCGCCTCCTTTAATAGATTAAAGCAGCTCTAAAAACATGTAGCAGTATTTTCGTACCTCATAATAATGAAAGTAAACAAATGCACTGATGTACATTTTAAACTTAACTGACAGAGCCTTAATCGTAGTGTGATTTTTTTTTTTTTTTTTTTTTTTGTTTTTTTTTTTTGTTTTTTTTTCTTGCATGGGGGAGAACTTTCAGCTTGGACTTTCCAACTAGCCATTTCCACACTTTTCAATATCATTATTTTAAAGTAATTCTGACTTTCTTTAAAAGAGCAGTAGACTTTGAAAACTTGCTGACACATCTTCAGAAGACTTAAGTTAGATAACTGCTTCCATATCGGTTTTATTCTGCTGTTGCATGACTTTATCATATGGTGACATCTTGCCCAGTAACTCCTTCCTACTAGTAGTGTAGGTCCAAAAGTAAGACATTTGTATGCATCTCTGCCTTTCCTCCGTTTAGTAGAGCTCATTTAAAAGGCAGAATAATCCTATGATACCAAATAACTTTAAAAATTCATTTAATATTTGAAGTAAAAATTTGCTTTCCTTGTCTAAAGTAGCACATTGAAGTTTGAGAAATGAGGAGGGCATGCAATTATAGAGATCTTCAGAAAGCTGTCATGCTTAGTTTTTGGTCTTCTTGCAGGAGATTTGATCACCAGAAATAGTTTCCAAAAGTGTACTTATCTGAAACCCCCTCCTCCCCCTTTTTTTTTCCTAGATCTGGGGCTCCTTCTCCTCTGAGCAAGGTAAATATTGCCAATTGCTGTACTAGTTAATTCTTGTTCAGGTGATATGCTTTTTGACATCTTAAGGGCATAAGGAGTTAAATTTCAAGCTCTTAATCTGATTTTTAGTCTTTGCCACCTAGGCCCTACCTAAATGACAAAATTGCATCTTTTATGGGGCCATTATTTACAAGGTCATTAAAAGTGCTTTACTGATCTGAAGGGCTGCAGTGCTTACACCCGTGCAGGATGCTAAGCAGCTTTACCAGGGTTTGATGGTCACGCTTTATGAAAGCATTTGTTTTGCCATTAATCTTCATGTCAGTGAGAAACTTACTCTGTACTGTTTCTCTTCCAAATTCTTCATCCCATTTGCAGCTTTTTAGGAGGAAGTTCTGACTCTTAAAACAACATTCATGTAAAAAGCCAGGAAGAAAACTTTAATCTGATGAACCTAGTTCCAGACTTGACCTTTATTAGTGAGGCTGCTTACTTCAATTTAAAGCAGGAGTTACCAGTGAAACCATCTTTATTTGACTGTCAGCTAAACTATTGAGTTTTATTACGTTAGTAATAGCAGTTCCTAGTAGCCCTGAAGCATTGCCAGGTGCCATGGTTCTGTGTCTAATGCAGAAAATGTGTTGTGCAGGGGAAAACTCAATGAAAACTTCTGAACGAAGGGAGACAATTCAGTGGTTGGTTCTAGTGAAAGCTCTTAAATTTCTTTCCAAAAAGCCCTTTAAAAACAAAGCAAAACAAAACAAAAACCAAAACAAGACCAAAAAAACCACCACAAAACAAAAAAAGGCAAACAAAAAAAGGCATACAAAAATCTCTCTTGTTCAGTACTGTAGCAGTTGGTGAGAACTACATGATGGCTCAAAGTGTTCTTACGACTTTAAGTAACCCCCATGATTTACCTGAACACAAAGACTTTAGTCTCAAACCTTAGTAGAGCCTTGAGGAGAGTCTAGAAAGCTTATATCCATTTCCTGCTAGAGTTGTGACGGCAGTAGCAAAACTCAGAAGAAAATGGCTTCAAATTTGCCATTCTTTTTTCTTTCTTGGAAGTGGTCAGAATGGCAAACAGTACTAAACATAGGACTTGTTTTTATTGGTTAGGAAAAGGATCTTCCTAGTGTGTGAGATGCTGTAACAAAGCTTGTAGTATCTTTTAGAATTACACTGACACTCTTCAAGGTAACTTGAGTCTTCAAGTGCACAGAAGAGTTGCAATATACTCTCCTGGGTGACTGTCCTTGCCAGCCTTAAGGTATCTTTATCCAGAACTGGACAAGAAAGGTATCTTTATCTTAATTAGAGGAGAAAGGTATCTTTATCCAGAATTGGCTAATGAAACAAAATCGAAAGCTGAGTTGTCATTTATACCTTCCCAAGGACTTAACCATTAGCACTGTTGATGGCTCTTTAAAGCGTCTTCAGTCTGAAGGTTTATATACACATTTTAAACTTAATTTCTAACCATTTCTCTTCTCCCCCATTTCTATGATTAAAGTACTATGGTGCTGTTGGGGACAAATGGGTATTTTCTGTGGACAAAATGAAGGGTCTGACAGATGTAGAAAAAAACCCACAAAGTATACTTTGTTCCTTCCATCTTCAGGGTGGTCTTAAAACTGAGAGGAGGGAGTTTGCTGGGGAGAAAACTATTTTCTTGGAACTTGCTGAGAATCCTTTGACACATAAACTGTGTCACTTAATCTAACTGAGATTTTAAAAGGCAAGTAAGGCAACTCCAGACCACAAGTCTCTGAGTTATTTGAGTAGATGTTGGGTGAATCTTGAACCCAAGGGAATAGAGCTCTTATGAGACTGGCTGCTCTTGTCTGCAGGTGCTCTGAATGCATGGAATAGGCATTTCCTCTTTAGCCAGGCATTACTAGATGGACTCACCTTGGAGTTTCACCACCCTCTGAAAACCTGGACCAGTCTTCCTTCAATTCTTTCCAAGGGGGGGGGCGGGAACAGCTCAAAATAAGGTGACCTGATGTCAAAGTTGGAATTTTTTAAGTATGTGGATCTATGCATGAGTTGTTTGTGGAGAAATGCTGCTATATTGAATATGTATTTAAAATATTTCTCCAGTCTTCTCCAGCCACAACTGTTACATCTCCTAGTTCTACTCCAGCGAAAACTATTGATACATCTCCTCCTGTTGATCTTTTTGCAACTTCATCTACAGCTGCTCCAGTCAGGTAAGTTAATAAGCTTAAGTTAATAAGACTGAGTTACCAAGCTTGAGGTAGATGTCAAATTCACACTTGTAGCAGGAGGCTTGCCTGTAAAATTTTACTTCCTTTACAGGTAGTGTACAGCAATATTGAATGGGCTGCGTTATTCTACCAGTATAAATCACAAGTGAACTATAACAAAAAAACCCCAACAAACAAAAAACCCAATAAAAAATACCCAAATACCCAAACCCAAACAATAAAACCCCACCAAACTTATGCCTACTCTAATTTGTTTTCAGAATAGAATTTTCATCAAAAACTTCTAACTGAATAGACTAAACTAATGTGTAAATGCAAAGTAGTCTTTGCTGACCTTCAATATTCTGTTTCTAAAACTGCTGAATTAAGATTCCTTTTTCTTGATGTTAAACCAGGTAATGAAGCACAAAAATAATGAATTTTTGGAGGTTAAAATAAAAAACAAACCTAACCAATGAGAAAATCTGAATCTTGCTTTCAAGTCAAAACCAGAACAAACCTTTGTTGCTCTCTGTAACAAGCAGAAATGAAAGAACTCAGCATGTAAGAGCTAAGCTTGAACCAAAAGTCTGAAGACATGACTAATTTCAGTTAAATGTCAGATGACATATCTCACTGAAGAAGGAGCTTTTATTGTTTATTATTGGAATGTTCTAAATGAACAAGGCCTTGTTTCCTAAGCAAAGGTCTGGCTGGCTTAAACCATAATTTTGCCAACTCTACTTATTGCCTGGAAATGCAGGTTTCTTGTTTTCTGATATGGCATAGTGAAATAGTGAAGTAGAATGGAGCTGTTTTCAGTCACAGCAGTTACTTGCTCTGTTCTTAGGGCCCACCTGAGTTTTTGGTTTTGAGAGGTTTTGTTAGTTTTGTTTGATTGTTTCTGGGGGATTGTAAAAGTCTTATAGATCTGTTACAATGTCATTATCAAGTAGTGGAAGTAAGTTAGTCTCGTCCTGGCGTGTAATGCATTCCTGGCACTTAACTGCAGTAGAGGCCACTGCTCCAATCCTAAAGCCTAAAAAAAAGTCTCTCTCAATAGTTTAATCAATCATCCAAACTAAGTGTAATAATTCCTCCTTTCCAGTCATCGATTAATTGATTTTTGAAACTTGATTAAAATGGGCAAATTTATACAGTATTTAATATCTCTCTTCCTTTCCTTGGCAGCTCTTCCAAACCATCCAGTGATCTTCTAGATCTCCAGCCAGATTTTGCTGCTACTGGGCAGGCAGCTCCAGCAGCCCCTGCTGGAGCCACTTCATGGGGAGGTAGAGAAACCTCACTGTCAGCATCTCTTCTTGCAGTCTCCATTTTGCCTGTCTGAACTGAAACTTGTCTCTTTCACTGCTAGCACAGGATGTTCCCAGCTCACTCCCAGGCTTCTGCTGACCTGTCAGGCATCCCTTCAGAGCACAAGGCTACTCCTTTTTCCAGGGATATGCATAATAGTATAAGCTGCTTATAAAGGCCTGACTGCAAGGCTGGGGGGAGCCAGGATTGTGACTAAAAGTGAGCAGGAAGGGGATGGCTGAAGGTGAACACGTAGGGTAGGCACTTGAAAACAGAAGAATTAGAACTGCTCATGTGCTTATTGGCAATGTGAGGGCAGAAGTCAACTTTTTTCCATAAATCAAAACCCACAGATCAGTAGGGGAAGGATGAAAAATATCTTTTTAAAACAAAAATGCATCTAAAGCTAGTGGTGGCAAATTAGTTCTGCTTCAGGTGTGATTACCTCTGACAACCTTTAACATACTTTTATAAAAATCTTCCTTATCTACTTAGAATAATAACATAAAAAAGAAGTAGATGGATAACTGCTTTCAAATAGGAAATACCTAACCAGTTCTTTCAACTCTCAGCTGTGAGGTGAACTTAGCCTGCTGTTCCAGGCAGCACTAGCAGCTGGTGATCTGAAGAGGAGCACAATAAATGTAGGCAATGTTCACTCCTATCCTGTGAAGGCAAAGGATTAGGCCAGTAAATGTGATTTAATTTACATAGTTCTAAACTCTGTGTGGTGTAATCTTGAGAGTTCTTCACTTCTGTGGCAGCTTAATGAACTCATCAGACCTCTCACAGCAGGAATGCTACACTGAGTCATGCTGACTCTGCTGTGAATCCTAATACAGGGTACTAGTGGCTTCTGCATTCCATATTTCTCCTCTTAGCTTTAGTCTATTGAAGATGACATTGTATCTGAGCTTGTTCATTATGAGAAGATAGCTGTGGTTGTCTTGTAGACCATGTTTTGCATATTCCTATTTAATCCATTAAATTGACTACAATATAATATAATCTTACCCAGAAAGCAAGACAAAAGAGTCATCTATTCTAGGATGCCTGGGACTAATTATTCTGGGATTTTTGATTGCATTGTATTTGTCTTGCTTTGTTGTTGCTAAGCACTGGAACACAACAATTGGAGATGTTCAAAATTGCTCAGGCCCCCTCAGCTAACTTTTTTAAGCAGTTGCTCATATACGCAGAGTAAATAGCCATTAATACTGTAAAATATTGATTCACGTTGTAATTGAAAGCTGATTTATTTGTGGTGGTTTTTTCTTTGCTTTTTCTTTGGACAAAGCACCTGTAGTTTGGAACTTAGGTATTTTTATTCTTCTGAATTACTAAAACCTTTGAAATTGAATATTAATGCACCTAGTCCTCTTATTCCACAAAAGAAAAGAACAGCTGACTTTTTCCCTTTTGGTCAGGATTATCACTAACCTCATCAAGTATACTTCAGTCTTACATTTCAGAATACCATTTTGGTAATTTAGTAAGCTTCAAGTTAGTCTGCTTTACTGCCAGCAGGAGTCCAAATATGATGGCCTGTTACTGACTGGAATCTTGCTTTTTTTTTTTTTTTTTTTTTTTTTTATTTTTTTTTTTTTTTTTTTTTGTTTTTTTTTCTTTTCATTTTTTTAAACTGTTAAATAACTGCCAAAATGCATAATGCATGAATTGAGAACTGGAACAGCTTTCTTATGAAAATACTGAAATTGCCATTAATGTTTCATCCAGTAATGAGAGAACCTTTGAGCCTGTTAAGAATTGTTTAGGGTTTTTTTTAAAATTTAATAATTTAAACTAAATCTGCAGGATGAAGCTGGTAGTTATTATAAACTGTACAGTCTCATAGGTACTACAGAGTCTTCCAGTCAGTGCAGATGAGGCCCCATCAGGAATATTGCATCCAGTTCTGAGCTGCTCTGTTTAAGGGAGAGTGGGCTGGCAGAGGGCTACCAGGAGGACTCCAGGAATCTAGAGCACATCTCTGTGGAGAGAGATTGAGGGAGCTGTGTCTCTGTCATCTGGCAAAGAGGAGGCTAAGGGGGAGCTCTTAATAGTGGCCTACAATTACTTGAAGGGGAGTTACAGAACAGAGCCAAAATTTTTTTTTGGGAACAAGTTTCCAAGAAATTATAGTGAAGGGTAGTAACAACAGCTAGCAGCTTCAGCAGTTGATTGGACATGAGGAGGAAATTGTTTCCCTTGGACAGTAGGGCTGTACTGGAGCAGACCCCTGATGCAAGTGAGCTCATGGACTCTCCATTCATGGAGATTTTTCAAGGCTTGACTAGGCCAAGCCATGACTGCCCTGATCTGGTGTTGGGCACAATGTTGTTCTGAGCAGGAGGCTGGACAAAATGACCTTCCTTCTCTCGAGGACTTTTGGGAGGATGTGTGACTGCCTCCCTGCTACTTGAGCTTCTTCCTCATATGCAAAACTTTTGGCCCACAGCAAGTTAACATGAGAAGTCCTAAGAAAGAAACAGTAAGAGGAGAAAGCTGGAAGAATTGCTGCAGTTCAGAATAGCTAGGAAAATGTATCAAATGCTTCAAGATGCAGCATCAAACTGTCACTTTAAATATCACATAAACCTCAGGAATACACATTCCCAACAAATGATCTCTGTCTCTGTCTATATATTTTGGCATATACTGTATATTTAGTATAGCAAACCGTGTATTTAATGATATGTACAATACACTCTATATTTTGTTGTGTACCTAGTTATATTTCTGAATACAGCTTTAAGTTATGTAGAGAATGAACTGCAGCTTGTGAAAATCTACGATTCTGTGCTAACAGGAGATGAACAGTGTAGGATACTAAGTTGTCCACAGCATACTGCAAGGTGGATAGATAGGCATTTGTCAGGCAAACTAGACCGTAGTATTACAAAAAATATAGTAGGTCAAATTCTGTGTCCTCGTGAGGTCTGACTCTCAGATGTAAAAGCAAGTTGACCTGAATTTCTGCTCTGAACTACCTTGCACTGTGCCTTAGTACGTGGATTTACTATTACTATCGTTACTTTAATATTCCTATACAATAAAGCATTGGTTTTAATCCTTCCCGTATTAAGTGTAGGTTGCTACGCTGGATGATTGTAATTTCACTGTATCGTGTTTTGTAACATAACTGGATAACAAAAATGCGCAGAAGAATAAGCTAATGGAAGGTAAAAGTTTGCCAACAGTTGTTTATTTCACATCTAGCTGTGAGACATCCACCTGGTGTGCAGTAATGAGACACCAGAGTGCTGCATTTTTAATACAGTTACTCTCTTTCAGAATGGTGTTTTGACTTACCTCAGCTTGTGCAGTCAGTCAGTCTCAAGTAGAGCCTTCCCAAGGAACCAATTACCTACGTGTCGTTTCTTGCTGCCTTTTTAGCAAGTGGTGTAAAGCAAAGACAGACTTGCGAAGATGGATCTGTGCTTGCTCAAAGCTTTTTGCTTCCTACGTACTGACACAGAGTAAAGCATCTGGTCTCTGTGCTTGCTGTTCAGTGTGGATCAGAACCCGTGACCCTGTTATATGTACAATGAATCTAGGAGCAACACTGAGCTACTGCTTAGTAAATAGGTAGTTGTTGAACTCAGACTATTCTAGGTGCAGTAAAAAAAATGTAATAGGCCAAACTGGTTTGTTTTCACAGTTTTGTTTTTTTTATAGCTTATAGTTGTTTTTTACGTAGGCAAAGCTTCCTGTCTTTGAGCTCAATCTGACTGATCTCAGAGGACATCAAATTGTAGGAAAGTCTGTCACTGAAGATGATTCATTGGCTTCCAGAAACAGTTGACTAAGGAACCAAAGTTGGAACAAAGCCAACCTGCTTATGCTGTCAGTCATTCATACTCCTCCTAGCAAATGTGAACAGAGGTGGTTGTTTCTGCATGGTACACTTGCTCTGTCACAAATGCAGGAAAAGCTTTCAAAGAGAAGCTCCTCTCTCTCATTTTGTTTTGTTTTGGTTTTGTTTTGTTTGTTTGTGTTTTTGTTTTTGTTTGGTTTGTTTTGGGCTTGTTTTTTTTTATTCCTAAACATTTGTCACAAGTACAAGAAGCACAGCCTGTCTCTCTCTCAGAGTATGTACTTGGGGCAGTAGGGATGCCATGTATTTTTATCCTGAAATAACACTGTATTTGCAAGCTGCTCTCTGCTAGAGTACCCTGGCTTTAGTGCCAGTTTTGTGAAGGGTTCTAGGGCTGATAGGTAGATCACAACAGTGCACTTTGGCAGAACAGTAAGCCGAATTCTGTCCACTTTAATAACGACTAATGATTTTGACTGTGTTCTGATTACTTTGGTCTAGAAAATACTTGTAGCTAAGCAGAATTATCTTGAGATTCTCTTTGGTATCTGATTATGTTCTGCTGATAGCTCATTGATTTTTAAATAAGCTTCAGATAAGCCTGTTTACTGTACTTATTTGTGAGCACTGAGATTCATTGTGGCTCACTCTTCCTGTGCACGCTTTTACCTGATGAAAGTCTTGAATATGTGTGGTGTTAGGTCCAGGAACTTGCATTTAGTATTTTCAGTGTTCTTGGGAGATGTTAGCTGTTGATAAACTTCAAAGAAGTCTACCTACTTCTGGCCTTAATCTCACACTGCTAAGCTAAATGCAAGAGAGAACTAGTAGTGTGGTGAATTGAGCTTCTAAAGAAGTGGTTCTTGTCTTTACCCTGGGCTAGTGAAAAATAGGAGACATTTTTCTCAGCCTGTGCCTACTTGGTTCTCTCTGTTACAGTTTAAGAAAAGAATCAGCTCTATAAACCAGAAGTGCTACGGTATTGGAACATCTTGCTGATTAAGGAATTAAGGAATTTAGGAAATTCATTTAACTTACATACTGGTTCTCCTTTGAGTAGAACTATTAAACAGAACGAACTTGATCATGTAACAATAACTCCTTGAATGTTAGAAAATCAAGTGCTGAAATTGTTTAACCTAGACATGTCATTTAGAGAATGAACATATGGCTAATAACATCTTCAGTCTGGCAGTTCTACTAATTGGTCTATTTCTTTATTCTGCTGTCATTTTAATGGACAATCACTAGACCTCTTGGGAGAGGGTGAGTAATATTTTTGGTTTCTAAGACTTTTGAATGTTAAGACTTCTTATTAAAAGCTCCAGCTTTCTTGAGTTGATTGATTGTGGTCTCTCTCCCTCTTCCCCTTACTTTTCCTGTTTGATCTTCATTATGTGGCTGCACATAGATAATCTGGATGCACTCTCCGGTGTTACCTCTGAGCCACAGATTTCAGATCCATTTGCCCCTGAGCCTAGTGCAACTACTGCTGCAACTACTGATACTACAACTATTTCAGCTGCTGCCGCTACAACTACAACTGTTACTGCTGCCCCTGCCCCTGCTGAAGTGGATCTCTTTGGAGGTTAGTTTGCTTGCTTTGGTGCTCTATGCCAGCTCTTAAGGTAGATGAAGAAATACTGAGTTCAGCTACTGTAACAAGGCCTCTAGCTGAACCAACCAGAGATGCCTGTGTGTTGGATGCTAGGTGGAACAGGAAATTTAAACTGTCCAACTACCTCTTTCTTTGCTGTGCTTTTAGCTAATAGATGACTCTGCACATATATGGGAATGGAAAACTGTATACACTTAAGACTAAGTTACCTTATGGTTGAACAGCTAAGAATATTAGTTTTCAGGTCCACGATGGGTATTCTTTCCACATTATTTGATGAACTATGCACTGTACTTCAGTTTCTGGGAAAAGCAGTTTTGCTTTCATAGTTGAAGAGGATGGACATGGCAGCTTCCTGCCCCTGCTTACATGTTGCACATGAGCTGTCTTTGTGTTTCTTTTGGATCTTTCCTGTAAATATAGTCTGGAGACAGCTGAAATTACTGTATTTCAGCATTCTCGAGTCTGGGCTTTATTTCACATAGTGTTAACAGTAAATGAAAATGGCGATGAACTTATACTAAATTCCAACAATACAACTACTGTATAAGAAATATTTTTATATTTTAATTATACTCTTTTGATCTCTAATCTTAGCTGCTAACTTCTTAAGTAAGAATAGATTTCCCCCTGTATGTTGTCGGTTTTCTTGCCACTCCCACAGAGCAGGAAGCTTCTCAACAGCATGCCAGGAATTACAATTTCTTTTCAACACTATACCAGCCCAGGTTAATGGAGAAATCCCTGATTTGCAAACTACTTGGCACATTTAAGATCACCTGACCACTGTATTTTTCTAGTTTTCTCTTCCTCAGATGCACGCTTCCAGCATGACAGTGGACATCACAAATTAGTAATAACTTGCTATCAAAACTGAATTCCAGTATGTTCTCTGTGGCGTGTATTTATCTATTGCTTCTAGTGACAGGAGTACTGGAGACGTCTCAATAGTAAACAGTTGACTACAAAGGTGTTTCCTAAAGAGTGAAAGTTCCCTGTTAAGTTTTGTTTAGGACTGACTCCAACAGGCAGCTCCAAGATATCCCCAGTAAAACTGCCGAGAAACTGTAAGAAAGGAGGACAACTGCTATCTGCTACTTGGACTCTTACCTATCTTTGTAAAAGGAGGAGTTAAGTGCCAGAAGATCAGTCAGTTCAGAAGCAGTTTTAAAATAGTCATGGGCAGGGGTTCTGGACCCCTAGGAGCAAGAGAGTCTGATGTTCGTTACTCTCAGAAACCTGTGGCAGAAGCCAAGACCTGTGCTCATCAACACCCGTACAAATGCATGGCGTGTGAAACTTCTGGTGTGTAGATGCTGGGTTCAAGCCAGTCTTGGATATAGCATATTCAAATCACATTATTAATTTAGCATCTATACATGACTTAGAAAAAAATCAGATGATAAGTAAATGGTTAGAAATTACTGTAAACTTGCAGAAGGATTAGAAAAAACACTTACCTTTGCTTATTCTTCCAGTACTACAGCAGCAAGATGTATACTCTTTTTTATTTTCCTACCTTTTCCACTATTCCATGACTGGAAAAGTGGCTGCTACCAAATAATGTGTCTACTGCCATTTTTATAAAGTGGCAAGGAGCTGGATGCTTTTAGTTTCTAGAGATTTAACTGATTGTTAGATTACTTAGTGGCACACATTAAGAAGTGCAGTTGCCTTTATCCTCCTCCACTGGGGAAAGAATTGTACTTTTGCAGTATCCAGATTTCTGTGTCTTGATCTCTTCTTTTAAAGAAAACTTATTTTGTTGCTCAAATACTACAAATGTCCAGTGGATTCTATATTAGATGAATACCGACTTTTTCCTGGAATGCTTCAGGATAAAGTGAGGTTTTATTATTTACAATAGCAGAGAACTTCGAGAATAAAAAAATCTCTAAATATGCTCAGCAGTGAAGGTATTTTTGCAGTGCCTTCAAGACTCCTGCAGTCCAGCCCCTTTTAAGATCCTGGATTCCATGTGGAACTTCCATCTCTCTTCTTATGGGGGTTTCTTTGTTTTGGGGTTTTTGTTTTTTAAGCCTGTATTGCAAGTGATGTCCAATACTAACATTCCTTCTTACTTTAAGACTATGTACAGTGCAAGAAGCAGTAGGTTTTGGGCAGCCACTGTCTCTCTCTAGATTTTGTGGTGCTAGGCATGTTTACACTTAAGTAGGTATTTGACCTTTGAGGTCTGCCAGAGATACTGTCTTCAAGGTCACCTTAACTTTTTGCAGCTTGCCATTTCTTAGTTGCTTTATGCGGTTCCTTGCCATGAGGTGTGGTAGGGGAAAGTACAGGAGCAGTGATCTCGGGAGAAAGAATGTAAAGAGTCTTCAGGGAGTGGCTGGCAAGGGAAAGGAAGCTGAAAGCTGCAGGAAAAGGGCAGCTAAGTTGATGGAAGAAGTAGAAAAGGAGACTTTGCAGGAATGACTGTTGACTGTTTCTCTCTTGTACTATATTACTGGTACTCTAGCTGATAGGAGCCTGCATGTTGTCTATGACTGGGCTTTGTCTTTAAGAGGAAAAGCAGCTCTGCATTTTGTCTTCATCTCTAACATGGTCTTGGAAAGCAGATGAGAGATGCAGGATTGATCCAGGATAGCTTTTTTTGAGAATTCAATCTGATTAATGAGCAAGCTTTCAGTTACTTGAGCCAGCTTGAAGAATTCCTTATCTTGTTTCTGAGATAAACAAGAGGAGGCTGTTTTCAAAGTGCAGCTGGAATCATTTCTAAGAGGCAGAAATGTAAAGGTAGAAGAAAGGCAAAGTATCTTGAAATGCCATGTATCTCAATAATAGAATTTTGACATAGTGTTTTTTGGATGGTGGTAATGTGCTCTTGAGGTATATTCTGTTGTGATTACACTGTAAGTCATGTAAGTGACAAGTCATGGCAGGCACTGTGCAAATGTCACTTATTCAGATGATCTGAATTGTAAGCGGGCAGGAGAGCTATGGCTTTCCCTTTAAAGAAACTAAAGGAAAAGTGATCAAGACATTTTGGCACATAAGGGATAATGAACGTCCTTTACGCTGAAGCATGCTGACATAGCAAACTAGTGCTTCTTTAAAATACAAGACAACAAAAATACCCCACAAACCAAAAAATCAAAATAGTTCTTAGGATTCTTTCCTAGTGCTGAGCCTAGTGGAATTTCAAAAACTAATAAAGGGTGACTGGGGGGGGGGGGGGGACGACGACTGTGGAAGAGAAAAAAATTCTTTCCACCTGTACACTTTAGTTCTACGAACTTTACTTCTGAATTTCCATAGGGTTGTTTCACATGTTGCATGTGATTACATTAATTACATTAAATGATTATAAGTTTACTGTATCATCATGTTTGTCATGTATTGATGCCATGGCATCAAATAAAGCCTGAATTGATGAAATCAAACAGATCACTTCTCAGGAACACTTACTTTGCTGCAACAAGATGTATTGAAGCACTACTTCCACATTTCAGAACCTAAAAATTCTCTTGTTAGCACATCATTTCAATAAGAAGTACTTCTATTTAACAATTAAGTGATACACAGTACATAATACAAACCTGTCAGTCCTAGTTGTTCCGTGCAAAGGTTTCAGCAACATCTTTAAGTTTCCAGGCTGCCTGTAAACCCAAGTGAGGATCATGTGCTACTTGATTCTGGAAGTCAAAAACTCAATTCACTTTAGAAGTAGGAGATGCACAAATGTGAGCAAGTGGCATAAAATAGTACATATAGTAGTTGCTTTAAAGGGAGAAGATCTCTTCCAGCGCTGGATATACAAATGTAGGATTAAGACACCAATGTGGAGGAAAAAAAAAAAACCCACAAAAAAAACAAAAACGACAACAAAAAAAAAAAAAAAATCCTTTTTTAAAAATTTTTTCTTACTAAGAAATATGCAATACTTAATTGTATCCATTTCTGCATGTCATGCTAGGTTTTAGCAGAGTACATCTGTGCAGGTGCAGCAGAGCCTTTTGAAAGGCTTCAAAGAACTTGCTAAGCAATAACTTAAAAAACCCCAAACAAACAACAAAACAAGCAAAAAAGCCCCCACAAAACACAACAACAAACCCTTGGATTGAACTGTGAGTTGTAGGGTCACCTGTTCAGGTTGGTCTGTCTCTGTGCTCATATAGTTTTCTTGAACTTCTCAGAGTAAGTATATTAAGGTTTTTAATATGGTGTTTTTCCTCTAGATTCCATTATGAACTTAGGTGTTTATCCCACCTGCCATTTAACCCAAGTATGAAGCTAAAGAAAATAATAATGCTTGGCAACAATCTTATTCAGAAGTGGCAATAAATAATAAAGTTGATGCCAGGCTAGCTGTTCCCTTCCATCTGTGATCTGGAAGGAATTTGTGCCCACCTGAATTTCCATGGCTGTTGCACATGGAACTTCAACAGTCTACATCTGGACAGGAATAGGTATTACTCTGAGGCTGAGTGGTCCCCGCATAAAACTGGTGACTAACTCCATGCATTCTGGAATCCCACTTTGTGTGAAATCTGGAGTCTATCCTTTCATGCTGACAAATTATTATGAATAGTGTTGCCCTACGTCTGTGCTGTGGGCCTGCAAGCTTGTATGAATAGACATACCATCCATTGTATGTCCATCTAAAAGCTGGCCCTGTACAGGAAAACCCAATACACACGACCATACCCGTAGCATATTCTTCGGTAGTATGATTCAAAACTCTTTAGTCCAGTTCTGTGTTGATTTTTCTATGTGGTGTATGCCAGTGTCTGGCATGCTGTGATGTTTGACTGACTAGGATTATTTTTTTTTTTAACTTGGACAACTGCCATCCAGTTTTGTTGTTGAACTCTGTTATGTGAAAAATAGAATTACATTTGAAATGGCTTATTAGCAGGCCTTTTTTTGCTACTAACTCATTTTAATTCTATTGTACAAGAGTAGTTGGCTTTTGTTTCTTCTGTTGGAGTTTCAATGCATGTTCATTTGAGCTTTTTAGATTAACTGGCACAAACTTGTTTTTAAAATGTTGTTTTCATTTTAAAATTGACACTCAAGTTAAAGCATGTTAAGCTTTTTTCTGTACTAGTTTGACAGTGCAATTGCAGTATTCCCCAACAGGTTTTTTTTTTAACTTGCTAACTTTTGTAGCAGTAGAAAAATGGCTTTTATGAGCATCTTGAAGTATTTAATCCTAATTGCACAGTCTTTTTGTGAAGAAAATGCTTGCCTATGAGGATAGTCCGAATGGTATTGTCCATTAGGACTACTTCATGGAATTAAGAGCTACAGATGGTGGTTTAAGCCTAGGAATAATGCTATAAAACTACAGAACTTGAAATTTAAACATACCACTTGGCAAACAAAAAGAAAAACCCCACAATTGTTTTCCCTGACTTGACTGGCTGGCCTAGAGGTGATCCTAAAAGGAGAGACAAACTATGGCTGGCCAAGTAGTTAAGATAAACATTCTTGATCTGGCAGAAGCAAGCTGAGTAAATATAACCTATGCATTAGGTTATGGCTTCAGAAAGATCCGATTGGAATACTGTTAAGAAACAAGTAAGTTCAATTTCTCAGATGTTGCATGACTGACTTGGCTCAAAAACTAGAAATGCTAGATGCAGATCTCTGCCAAAATAATTGGATTGTTCCTCGTAACAGTGCTTATTAAGTTTGCAAAGCACTATGCAAGTAAATTCAGAGTTGCAGATTAATCACATGTATTACGGGCTTTGAGCATGCAAGTTTTTAACAACTTTATTAACACCAACTTACTGCCATACCTCTGCTCTTTCTTCATTGGTTAATTTTGGGTAGTACATGAGCATGCTGCTCTGAACCCTTATACAATAAGAATTATGCCCGCTTCTACACTCACTGTACTTCCTGCGGGCAACCTGAGAAGCTCCATCTTCAAACCCCGTCTAGAACATGCTTGTGGGGGGTTGTGGGACAGACAAAGCGTTCTGCGCTGCATGACTTGTCTTGCTGTCAGAGTAATAACATTCATGTTGTATAAGGGGATCTACCTGTGCAATTTAACTTGGTTCTTTTACTATATTTTTCTTCTCTTTATCCTTTTTTCCTTTTAATTTCTGTTCTTAAACTGCACCCAAGATGCCTTTGCAGCTTCTCCTGGGGAAGCCCCTGCAGCAGCTGAAGGGGCAGCAGCACCAGCTACCCCAACCCCTGTAGCAGCAGCTCTTGATGCATGTTCAGGAAATGGTGGGTTTTATGTCATTAGATAGTCTCTTGTTTTGCTGTTTGGTTTTATTTTGTTTGTTTGTTTAAACTACATGGCAGTGTGTTTTTTTCTGAAATTTTCATAATGTTTGCAATTGGTCAAAACAAACCTTAGACTGAAGAGCATGCTTAACAAAACTGCCTGTTTCCAAGTCCCAGTAACTGTGCTTATTCAGTAGTACTAATAAACAGTTCTGTCTGTGCTGAGTTTTGTAAGCAGTAACCTGCTAAACTGCATATTCTTTGTCATATTTCTGTCTTTTTTTGGCCCTGTCAAATAGCCTTTGAAAGTTCTCCCCTTTAGTAACTAGACTGCTCAGCCTTTCAGATGGTCTTTGTTTTGGAAAACATAAGTAATGTGTGTGGATAAGTAAGCTAGAACTTAGAGCAACCTCTGTGTGCGTGCGTGTATTTGCAGTATGTGCATTGCCTGTAGTTGCTTTGTTCTTGACTTCCTCCCTCACTGATCCGAAGTATGCATACACATATATTTCCCCTCTCCTTTTTACAAGACCCCTTTGCCCCATCCGAAGGTAGTGCAGAGGCTGCTCCTGAGCTGGACCTCTTTGCTATGAAGCCAACAGAGACTGCTGTTCCTGTAGTTACCCCTACAACTAGCGCAGCCACTCCAGTTCCTGCAACAACTCCTTCTCCAGCTGCTGCTGTTGCTGCTGCTGCTACTGCTACTACAGCTACTGCCACTACCACTACTGCCACCACTTCTGCTACCGCCACCACCTCCGCTCCTCCTGCTCTAGATATCTTTGGTGGTAATTTTGTTTTTAACTCTTTGATTCTGGTGGATTGATCTGTCAGGAGTACAGAACAAGCAAACCCTTGTTGCATGCATGCTGTGTGCTAGGCTTTCAAACCAGAGAGCCTATTAACTCCAAATACATTATGCAAAACTTGAAAGTTCTGCTTTCAGTCCCGCCTTTCAAAAGTGAGTTAAAGACATGTTATGTTCTTGGCCTTAGATTTATTTGAGTCTGTTCCTGATGCACCTGCAGCACCTAAACCAGATGCTACTCCTAGCATAGATCTCTTTGGTACAGGTAAAGAAAGAATTCTCCCAATACTCTTCTGCTTTCATGCTGTGTAATGGTGTAAGTTGACTTGAGTGATACTTACTTCTCATTGGTTTGTCTTTCATTTCTGGAAGATGCTTTTTCATCTCCACCACATGGAGCTTCTCCTGTGCCTGAGAGTTCTCTCACTGCTGATCTCTTATCTGGTGAGTGCTCGTTTTCACAGGTCATCCTACAGATTTCCTAGGTTTGGGGTTTTTAACAAGTGTGATTAAAACAAAAATAATAATAAAACATTTAAAAAAATACTATTTTCAAATTTACATCTTCAATCTGAAATACTAAGTTGTGAGTTTGATGCCTTGGTCACAAGATGTGCAATTGCAGAAGGTGCAAACCATGAAATGGCTGACACTGAAGCTGAGTAAGTAATGTGTTGTGGCGAAACTAAATCCTCCTCTGAGCGTAAGAAAATTCTTAATAAGCAATGTTTTCTTTAAGTACTGTTGTTTTCAGTTGCAATGTGAGAAATGTAACACTTTCTGTTTGCAGTTCTGAAGACTGTTACCTGAATTTACCAACCCTGTGGTTCTAACTGGTGGAGCCCACGTGGCTTTGAAATATTTAGCTATCATTGTTGCCTTGCTGATACTAAATATTATTTATCCTGTGCTTACCGCAGTGGATGCATTTGCAGCCCCCTCTCCTCTACCCACTGCCTCTCCAGCAAAGGTGGATTCTTCAGGTGTGATTGACCTATTTGGTGGTGGGTATTTTTCTTTCCTCACCACTTCAGAGTTGAATCACTTCATTTCAGTTACCTTTGCGCTTTGCTAAAGCTGTGGGTTGCCCCTTCTCACAGCTTTTCTGTGTAGCATGACAGCTAAGACTTACATGTCCAGTTCTTCATATTGCACAGAAACGAACTGCAAATAAGCTGTTGGTGTGGTCATTCTGTTGTCATTACACTTGCCATTCTTTCTTCAGTCCATGCATGTGTGGCTCTTCCTCAGAGGTACAATTAAAATCTGTTGTGTTCCTTTTTCTTCTTTGCAACTCTCTGTGGTCGCATTGTTTTCTCTCATTTCCGTTTCTCAAAGCAGCTGAAGTTTTGAGGGTGGCTTGTCTCAAACTGGGTATCTGAATCACAGGATCTCCGTTGGGCTTGACAAGGTGGAAATTAGGAAGGGCACAACCAACTCTAGGAGTGTTGTAGAACAGGAATGTTGCTTTAGAAATAATGAATTCTCAAACATTACTGAAATATTCCTCTAAAAAGACTTAATGTGGGTCACTAGGTTCTGGCTAGGATAACTCCAGACTCCCATCCAATGCATTCATCTCCAAAGGGCTTAACCCTCTTGTCTAGAATGCTGTGGTTTATATGTGTTTTCTGAAAAGAGACCCAACTAAAAGAAAATGTTTCTTTGAAATGCTGGTTTGTTGCACCTCCTTTGCTCCACCTGAACTTTGCCTCCATGATACTGCTTTGCAATAAAGATGGCCAAGCACTTTAATTTTCTTCTGATGATGAATGAAGTGGTTATCCTTTTGTCATCTTTTGTTCATGAAAAGTGATTAATTGATGCATTTAATATTAAACTTTTACCTTTTCTTGATGCTTTCTGGAATTCCCTTTAGATGCTTTTGGAAGTAGTGCTTCTGAACCCCAGCCCGCAACCCAGGCTGCTTCTAGTTCCTCAGCTTCTGCAGACCTACTTGCTGGTAATAAAGAACTTCTAAACTTTTTATTTTAAGGCAAAACTAAGAAATGATCTTTGAAATATTTTATGTTCCTTGGCTGTAAGTGGACTTTTGCAGTGGAATAAAATTCCTGTTCACAAGATTTCTTAGGACATTAGACGTCTGAAATTACAACTACATGATGTATAATGGAGGTACTATACTGAAGTACAAGTTAACTTCATAGATTATCTCCTTCCCATGCTCTTCATTCTCCTACCACCTACACAAGCCTTATTTTTCTGTACTGTTCACTGAGTAGGAGTATATACATAAAATTTCTTTTGCTGCCTGTAGCTGTGTTTAAGTTAAGCAGTATTGCAAGCTACACTACTTTTTCCTTACTGTTAATTCATCTACTTTTCTTGGTTTGTTAAATTGAGACAGATTATACAGTTAAATGTTAGGAGCTCGAATGACTGATTTGGTAGCAGTCTTGCAGTTGGCCAAGGAGAGTGGGGTGACAAGAAAGAGCTTTTCTGCGCGTGAAGGTGTAGAAGTGATAGAGACCCTCTATTTATACTAGATGAGATGAGGTCTCTTCTACTGCTGAATGTGGCATCACTGTTAGACCCTCTTTCAAAGGCTGAATAACTGTATCGTAGTCTGGATCCTAAGAGCAGCTTCAGCTGAATTCTGTTTGTACTATTCTCCAAAATTCATGCTATACCATGTATTTTAGTGGCTATAGTGATTGTGCTAAACAGTGTGACTCCTCCCCATCCCAGTTTGAGGTTTGTAGAGAACAAGATTCCAGCATCATTTCCTCAAGTTTAAAGGAAACTAATGCACTCTCATTTGAGGAAGATTTGACTTAGTTTCCCTCATGTTTCTGAAAGGCCAATTTGTCCGTAGAGTTGGTTGGAATGTTAACCTTCATGAACTTCAAAGATGATTGTTAGCTTTGTGCTGTACCTTTTGTTGATTTGATTCTGAGCTGGAGTCATAGTCTGCCCTTGATGCAACTGCTATTCACTCAAGGTGTGGTGGGCCCTGATGTCAGTTGCTCTCTGTATGTCTGAAGGTCTCTCATGACAGATTACACTGTGTTGGAAGTCCAGCCCTGTCTGGTTTGCCTCTGTATGCTCATGTGGGGTCCTCTGTTGTATAAGGAATACATAATGTGAGTTACTTCAGTATGTAATCTGCTCAGAGTGCTGTAGTTGATAAAGGTAGGTGCTTGCACACTGAACCTGTTTCAGAAGACACATTTTCTAGCACCTGCACTAAGTGTGGGCATTGCTTAGTAGTGTTCCAGGAAGACAGGAATAGTCTAGATAATAATAATAAATAATAATAATAATAATGATGCATGCGTTTGTTCTCAATCGGTTCCAGTGCTGGAAAGCCAACTATTTAAAGTGGGACATAATGCATAAATTCATGCTAAAGCTTTCGTATAGTCAGCTTCAGGATTTTAAGGTAGAAGACTATGTTTTAATTTGATATTGTAGGTCTTCATATTACTTGATGGATAGCTTAAGACCAGAGATCAGGCTTTAACTAGTAGATTCTGAAACAGAGCAGTCACTTGCAGCTCTGTGTATTATTGAAGGGCTGGGTGCAAAGATGTTGTTGGGCAGAAGCTGATACTGCTTTTGCAAACATTATAATACAAAATATTTTATGTCCTTATCTGTAACTAAGCTTAAATTCCAGTAGGAGTTATGCTCCAGATGGCTTAAACTTCATCAGTGTGCTCTCTGAATCTGATGAGTCACATTAAACCAAAACATAAATTATAAAAGGGATGTTATAAGTCTAAATACTCAAGCAGACTTGAAGCAGTTGGGATAAATAGATGATTTTTTTTTTTAATATTTTTGTTTTGAATATACATTAAAATCTACTTGAGCCTTTTTTAATCTCTATATCTGCCAAAAAAAAAAAAAAAAAGAAGTCTGTAAACATCACAGCATATTGCTAAGCATTTGTTCATCCTGGATAATGGCAGATGTATAGCCTGCAGTGTAATCCGGTTTTAAATTTAAGAGTGTCCAGAGTTCATGTGGTGCCTGGAAGCTTGTCCTTCATGATTTGTGAGTGTTTGGTTGTGCTAAGTGTTTATAGGCATAATTTTACAAGTATACTTACTATGCATCATTGTCTTAAGTGTTCTGCTGTCCCATAAGTTTCTCATCTCTTCTTGGTTCACTTAGAAAATATGGAAATATGGTAGACTTTTTTTTTTTTTTCATGCTTTTCTAAGCCTCTCAGCAGACAAGACTAGAATGATACTGATAAATGCAATAGTCCAGCCATTTTCCCTTCTACATCTTCCTATCTAATTGAACTGTGTCTGTGTATCTCAATATGTACTCCAATAGGGTGTTCTTATAAGAAATGTTACTTGAATGTGTAAGTAAAAGCAGCCTCAAAATCAGGCAGCTCAGGATGTTGAGACAACACATCTAAAGGGGTTGCTGCTGTTTCTGCAGACTCACTTTGGGTCTTATGCAAGCCCTAGACAACTAAGAACTTAATCTCTTAAAGTGTTTTTATTACTTCTGTGCCTGGTGTTACTCTTAAATTGCACAGAGCTAAAAGCTATGGAATTGAGACAAATTGCCATGCAGACTTCACCTGAAGCTGGGGAGAACTCTCTTCTGTAGTTGGAGAAACAGTCACTTTATGGGGCTTTGCAAAAGCTTACAGTACTTTCTAAACAGTATTGTATAAATGGATATTAATTCATACTCTGCTACCAAGCTCCTTGCTCTCATGAAATGGAAAGGATCTAATTGAGCGTAGGATCTTTAGATGACTCCAGTGCTTTCAGAGTTGCCGCAGTCAACTGCTTTTGTCACCCCTGTATCTTGTCAACATGCTTGTGGTCTGACCCTTTGGATATTAGCACTTATTTGCAGATAGTTAACTGCATGGAGCTTTACCTTGGGACAGGTGATGAACCAGGACAGAGCTTGTAGGTAAAGATCAGATGACAGGTCAGCATCAGTGATGTTTTAGCAGGTGTCTGCTGCAGACCACCTAATCAAGAAGAGGCAGTAGAGGGAAGCCTCTTTTAGGTAGCTGGAGAAAGCCTCACTATCACAGGCTTTGACACACATGGGCAACTTTAACCATCATAGTGTGTGATGGAAGGGCCATAGGCACACATAGCCCAGCGGACTTCTGGAACATACTAGATAATCCCCTGATGTGGGTGGTGATGATGTACCAGAATGAGTTCAGTGGAGGGCCACCGAGATGGTGGCTGCTGCACATGACATATGAGCAAAGGCTGAGAACTGGGTTCATTCAGACTTCAGAAGAGGAGGAAAAAGGGCAGCCTTATAGCCATCTAAACTATCACTGGAGGGTACAGAGAAGCCTAGCCAGGTTCTTCTTGGAGATGCACAACAATAGGGAAAAAAGCAATGTGGGTGGGAAATTCTGGTTAAATACTGGAGGGATTTTTTATTTTTACTGTGAGGATGGACATATATGACAACAGGCTGCCCAGAGTTGCAGTGAAATCTGTCCTCCTGGAGGTGTCAAGGTAAATCTCTGTGAACCTGATTTGATTAGCCTGGCTTTGAACAAGGTGTTGGGCTGCTTGACCTCCAGAGGTTCCTTCCAACCTAAATTATCCAGTAACAGGCCTGCTTCCAGAACAGACCTTGGAGAGCTGAGGGCAGATCCCAGTATGTTTGTCCAGATTCAGAGTTAGCATCTGTGAGCATGTAATCTGCTGTGGATTAGGATTTTGGTGATAAGGGCTTCTTGGTGCCAGAACCCTGAAGCAGGCCTGATAAACACAGGGAAGTTCACACAGAGTTTTGCAATGCTCTTTACTGCAGAAAGGAGGCTGCTCTGCTTCCTGCTCCTGTCTCTCTGGCTTCAGCCAATGCCCTTGGTCCTTCAGCATCTGAAAGGAGCAGTTTAAGTTATGATCTGGGTGGTTTTGGTCATTTCTTGCAATCTGGCAATCTTCAGCAGAAGGATGCAATTTATGAGGTGTTTCTGATCAGGTTGTGTTCTCCTAGGCCTGTAGCGCATAGTCAGGTTTGCCATCCTCTCCCAGCCGTATCTGAGGCCAATGTATTTGTTCATGTAGGCCAAACGTTCCATAGCTAAAGCCCATCTGCTGGTGGTACAGCAAGTTGCTGGCCTCGTGCTGGCACGCCACTCTCATTTCCCTGCTGAGGATTTCAGTTTGAATACAATTAGCTACTGCTAACTCAGTTCTGTTCGAAAACACGCATCTGATGTGTAAATAAGTCTGATGCTTGTATCAAGTGTGTGTGTATTAACTTACTCTTTTAACACCTGTTAAATATTCGGTGCTTAGTCTTACTTTGTTCTCTGAGAAAGCAAAAGGTTTTGTGGAAAGCATCTGAGAGCTCACAGTAACATTCGATATAACTGATGCTCACAATTTGAGCACAAGTTCTTTACGTTGAGCTCTGGTCTGTCTCGTAATTCAGTGTCTGGTAGATGCTTGATTTCATAGCTGTGAAATGTGCTGTTGTCACTGTTTGTAAGGTGTCTGTGTGACATGCTATAGTTGATGTACCTTATGACCATGAAAAGCAGTTTGGATAAAAAGTTGTAATTAAAAAAAAACTCTAGAGTTTTTTAATTTTCCCATTTTTAACAAGCTTATTTCCTCACCCAACTGGTAACTAAAGAAAGCTGAAGAAAGAAGAGGAAGAGGAAAATTAGTTGACTACTTCCAATAAGAGTGGTACAAACTATGTCAGTAAAAAGACAAAGTAGTGATGAGGGTTTAATGTGAGATGACCTTTTTTAAATTGATATGTTGTATTTGATATTTAATGTCAACAAATATGACTGTTGGAGTAGCATCCTTAATTTCTCAGATTTTGCCCAAATGAAAAGATCTGTTTTTACTTCAGATGAGATTAGGAGTTAGAATGGTCTCTACAAAATGGAGAAAATTCTCTAAAGGAGAAATTTTAAATGAGTAAATGTTAAAGCTTCTGTCCACAGGCAGCAACGATTAGCTGGATAAATGAGGACAGTAGACTGTAAGGCAGGATGTTCCCTGAAAAGAAATTAAAGGCAGTGGTAGAGCTCTGGCTTGTCCCTGTCTTGTCCTCAGTTAGGGCAGAATAGTACACTTACTACTCTGATACAGGGGAAAAACAATAGAGACTGCAGCTTGTGCAGAGTGGGCTTCCTGGGGTTGGAGCACAGAGTTCAGGTCTAATCCTTTCTAGGATTTCAAGGGCAGCTGGGAAAAAAACCAAGGCTGAGAGGCTGAAGATGTAGTATAGAGGTATTTGACATCACTGGCAAGAAGAGACTAAGATGAATGGCTTGTCTACTAGAGAGAATTGAGAAAGTGTCATGTCTGTACCCATTTTGATGGAGTCTTTGCATGGAGTCAGTTTCCAGAGTCTGTAGATAATACAGATAAGCTTAAATTGCAAAGAAGATCAAATATATAGAGGGCAAAGAAGGGATTTTAAGAATAGTTAAGCGTGGTAGCGCATTTTTGTAGGCTAGAGAATCTACATGAGTTGGGTTTGTTTATGTCAATGTAGGGTTTATAAAATATACATTAATTTAATCATGGAGATTCTCTAGTCTACAAGCTGTGTAGCACTTGTGGGTGCTATTGATTCTGCTTTGGCATGGGGGGCAGGGGGGGCAAAACAGCAGCTTGAAGACCTCTTGATGAGGCAGAACAGGATGTTTTAAGATGGTGAGAGAGGTTAAACTGGATTAGTAAAACACTGCCTTCTGGATTGAGTTTCCAAAGTAGGTGATAGGTGATCATATGCTTCTCAAGTTAGTCCTCTATTTCTCTTTTACCCAACTAATTCTTGTTTGTTGCATTCTGCCTGTGATATTACTTACCTAGAACTACAGTATGTAGTACTGGGAGAATTGTGTTCTGTACTCTGTTGGTATGCCTCTGTAGAAATCTAAACACACATTGAAGCTTTTTATTGGTGATTCTCACAAAATCTTAAATTCCCTGGGTCATACCTGGCATAGCAAGGATGCTTGTGTAATACTGAGTTATTTACAATGTTCTAGTAAGAATTGTATCTATCATTCTGCCTTCTATAGATTGAGCTTTTGTTAAACACAGCCCAATGAGACTAATTCTAATGTCCGCACCTCTGTTATGTGGCTTTTTCAAGGCTTTGGAGGTTCTTTTATTGCTCCCTCTCCATCACCATCCCCAGTCACTCCAGCTCAAACCAGTTTACTACAGCCTAACTTTGATGCGGCTTTTGGAACAACAGCTCCAACAACTGGCAGTTCGTTTGATGCATCAGGTGAGCCACAGGGTTTCTTAATGTGAGTTTTCTAATGTGTTCTTTCAGTGTTAGCTGAGTTAATGACACCATATTTAGGCTCTGAGTACAGGCAATATCAGTAATTTTCCTGTTCCTTCTCCACTGGAAGAACTCAGGCTGGTGTTTAGGCTGGTGTGTGCCCAAGAGCTCTCTGTACCCTTTTCTTTTTCTACCATGTCAGTAAAAAACAAAGTAGTGTAAAATCACTCTTGCATGTGCTTCACTGCATGAATCAGGAACCACACAAGGAAAACATTGTTCTGTAGATCAAATATATAAGCAGATCTTCTTGTTGCTGCTGTTCTTGAGCTTGCATGGCACCTGAAGGTACACAAAATGGAGACTGAGGTTGTGTTCTTTGCCTGACTATACGCTTAAACTTTCATCACTGCTATCATTTTGTTTGTATCTCTTCCATTCTATATTTTCCACGCTGGGTCCTTGCTACAAACTTAAAATTGGTGAGTTCTGCAACTGTACAAGAAAAAAAAACCAAAACAAAAGGTTGAAGTAGTACTGCTGCTTGGTTATTTGGTTGCTTGCCAATGCACATGCTACCCCTTGCTGTTAACATTAGCATGTACCTCAAATACAGATCAGAAGATAGAATGCTGGCATGAGATGTACCAGGCAGTTTGACTTCAAGGGATCTGAAAAAATGAACTTCTGAGTTAGATGACTGGACTAAGGAGGCTAGCTGTGTCAGTGTGGATGGTTCTGGTTCCTTCTGATCTCATAAGATGTTTGTAGGTTTTCCCTATTCCCTTCTGCTTGCAAGTGAATAGTTACATCCTGAGACTTTCAATCCTGTTGCTGTAAGATGTCAAGACATAAGACTGCCTTTGTGACAGTAATTCTGACTGGTGTTTGCTGCAAGATGTTCATTTTAAAAACCTTTAAATGAATATCTCCCTACAAATGTGCGTGCACCTGACATCTCTCTCAGGATGCCTGTAAGAAAAATAGCATCATGTGGAAGCGGTGCTGTATCTATGTAGATTCAACTCTCCAACTGAAGTCCTTTTAAGCGTGTCCTCTCATAGTAGTTCTTATTGGTGTAGCTCTTTCAGGATTGCTGTACATTCAGTGTCTAGTAAAATGACATGCATGCCCTTGTTGGCATTACTTTTAATGTCAAATGGTGGTTTTGGTAAGACTTGTGATGTGGTTGTCTGTGCTATATTTGTAGGAACAACAGCAAAGTGACAGGCAGTGTTTATCTTACCATGGCTGCTGTTCTAACCCATTTTCCTTTCTCTTCCAGTGTTTGATGGCCTAGGTGATCTTCTCATGCCAACTATGGTTCCTTCTGGTCAGTCTGTAGCACCTTCAGCCACAGCAACAGTCACTGCTTCAGCTGCAAGCAAAGGCCTTGGAAGCGATCTTGATTCATCTCTTGCAAACTTAGTAGGCAGTAAGTTGTCAAATAGTGGTTTGTGTGGTATACAACTGTGTTCCTTTACCATTGAGCCAAACACCTGTCTACTTTAGCTTGCTTCAGTGTCCCTCTGTTTCCCCGGTGGGGGGATCAGGGAAGCAATGGGTAGGAATAAGGCATGATGCAGGGAGCTGGTAGTTTGGGTTTGTAACTTGTCCCTCTTGGTGTGCAGGAAATGACTCGGCTAATGAGATCTGTTTGGTAGGTATGATTCGTGAGGTGTGAATATCCCAGGTATATTCAGGGGCACATCAGACTCTGCATGGATGTACCCCTGCGTAATAACAGAGGGAAAGGTGGGAATTGTCCAAAGCATCTGATAGCAGTGTGGAATTTAGGCAGAAAAGCTGGTGCACACAAATAGCTGATTTCTTGCTTAATGAAGGGGAGGAGTTAGCAGTGGGGTGAGGAAGGAGTGCACAACAACCAAGAACAGACCTTTTCTTGGATGGTGAACTTTCAAAAACATGTTCTTGAAATGTTAAACTAAAATATGTGTTTTTTTCCTGTAGTAGGAAAAGAGCTAGAGCCTTTATAACTAGAGATCAGTAGTTGCAGCCCCCCAGAAGAACTAACAGAGGCTCACCTAGGCTAAGGTGCAATACTACTGAAGTTGTACTTTGCAGGATTGTATAAATAGAATGCTAGTATATGTAAACACACCACAGGAAAGATACAATTGATCTTATGATACATGCTCTTCTGTTTGTTAGGTGTGAGGTAAAAATACCATACGTAACATTCAGCAGGACTCTTAATCATTTGAAAGCTCTTCTGCAAGTGAATTGGCATATACAAGTCTGAGGGAGAAAAATCAAACTTAGCAATTTGGGACTTACAGTACTTGTACTGATCATGTGAGAATAGAATACTTTAAGCTAAGTTTTAAAACTTTTTCTAAAGATTAATTAAGTAAACTACTTGGGGTTCCCATATATGATAGAGCCGATGAGGCAGTGCAAGATTTCCAGGTAACATTCAGATTTATATATATGTGAAAAATAGCTTTTTATTTCCATATGTATAATGAGGAACAAAAACTAGTGTTGTCATTAATGAATAAATAGTTCAGTGCTCTTAAATAACTTAGCATTTGGTAGGCCTAAATGTATTGTTACTTTGGTTTGCTTTATGGAGGAGAAGTGGCTTCCTCAGCTGTAAGACATCTGCACGTTTCCTCAAAAGTTTGTCCTGAAGAAGGGGTAGATGTGGCCAGTCCTCTGATGCTGTCTAAATGAAGACAGACAAAAAGTTACTACTCTGTGTAAGCCCATGTGCAATGAAACGTGGGCTGTTACTTTGACATGCTTGAATTTACTAAAGAAGTGACTTTTCTTTTTCCTCCTTTTTCTTACACTTTTCAGATCTTGGAATATCTGGCACCACTTCAAAAAAGTAAGTTCACCTTTTTTCAATTAAAAAAAATAGGAGAGAAATAAAAAATATTTCAACTCTGATGTATAGTCTTACATATATTTCAGCATTTCTTAAGAGTCAATGAACTGGTTATGTGCCCTTCCCCCAAAAAAAATAATCTCCAGAAAAAATCTGGAAAAATAATTCAATTCTATACAGGTTCATTGAATAATTAAGGCTGAATGTTCCTGACACAGCTTTTAAACTTGCTGGCTTTAATCTGTTAGAATTTTTTTTTTTTAATTACTGTCTCCACATTGGATTGCTGGTTTCCAAACAAGTTAAAATGAACCAGATAATATACAGCTCCCTCAGTAATCTAGGCTAATATGTAATAGTTTTGTTATCTTTTTACAGATGCTGGATGTGCTTATCGTGTAGGCATTGGAATACTTGTAAAATAGAAAAGAAGTTCATTCCATGCAGTGAAAAGCTTCTTTTTTCTGCACAAAGAAATATTTACAGCATTGCATTTATTTCTGAATGTACCTTCTTAACCTGATTGCTTACTTCTGTGCTGAGTCGTCTTCTGTCTGCCAGATCTGTTTGATTTGTGTACTTCAAAATGTTTTGTTCCTCTGTGGAGATGATAGGAGACATATGTATAAACACAGTGTGAACTTTGTCCCTAAAACTTAGCTACATTCAATCTACTGCATTCAAAGGGTGTATCTTGTTCTGGATAGAGCGGCCTCTAACACAACCTAGTTTTGCAACAGCCCTTTTATTCTATGAATGATTTGTTTCTCCTGTATCTATCAACTTTTTTCAGAACTGAATGCTTTCCTCCTTCAGCTGTCTGAGCAAGACTTCCAGCAGTGAAATGACCTTTCAAAGACTTCTAGCAGGCAGCTCTACTGCCTGGCCCCAGTAGAATAGACAGTAGCAGTACCTCTTCCTACTTTGCAAGGGTATATGCAATAATACATTACCTTCCATCAATACTAAGTAAAACTTCTCTTTAATTTTCACCACAAAGGCCATAACCATGTAACTGACTGCAATATAGAGTGCACTGGTGTCTACTGCTAACAACCCTTGAAACTGAGCAGCACTAAAAGTGTATTTTTCTGTTAATAACTTAAACTACATACTATAAACTAGTGTAGCTGCAAGCCTAACATTGTCGCGTGTTGCAGTTGGTTTTCATTTTCACTGTGAGGGTATGTAAATAATAGCTCTGTCTCTCTCCCTCTCTATTAGGGGAGACCTTCAGTGGAATGCTGGAGAGAAAAAGTTAACAGGAGGAGCCAACTGGCAGCCAAAAGTAGCACCTGCAACATGGTCAACTGGTGGTGTCCCAAGTGGTCCATTGGTAGGTGATTGATCCATTGATATTGAAATGTCAATATGTTATGAGACTATGCACACATACATGTAGGTGCTGCTCCTGTCTACTTCAGCTAAAGAGTTTGCTTCCCTGCAAATGATTAGATTGTTTCAAGTCACATTTTTAACACCAGATTTACAGGTGGCATAAATAAATCACTGAGTTCAGGTCAATGAAAATACACTAGGACGTGTACCAAGATATACAAGTACACATAATACCTGTGAGCATTTCCAAGTGTGTGGTTAACTGTGTAGGTCTTGGCAGAACCAGGCCCAGGTCAATTGCCAAAAAGACAATGGTTCTGATCCAAAGCTGAAGTACTGGGAAGAGAGAAAATAAATGGGTCTTTCTCAGGCTCTCCTGAACAAAGTAGATCAAGAGAGCATGAAATATTCATACAGATCAGGTGATTGATGTTGGATTAGAAGTGAGTAGCTTGTTTAGCAGAGCAAAGCAGTCTGTTGGAAAAGCTAAGATTGCCCTCTGAAATATATCAGAAGGCACTTACTTTGAGAGAATAGGGTTGAATTGAGCTAAAAATCTGTATTTGGCACAAGAGCAACTTGATCGTGAGTATGCTATGACAGTAATCTGAAGAGGGGTCCTACCTCATCTCATCAATGTCACACAGGGCATGAAACAGCCTCCATTCAAAAACAGTTAAGCTGGGAGGGAAAGGAAGGACTACCAAGGTTGCAAGGGGACTAGGACCACTTCAGTTACCTGGCCACAGCCAAGTGTTAATGTGACCCTAAGTATATTCCAGCTTGTTCCTTAACCTTTTGGAAGATACAAGAATTCCCTGAACTTGGTACTTCATTGAATGTATTAGTTGTAACATCAATTTTTTTTCTTACTAGAAAGGCTGGGCAATACTGTACAGTGTAAGTGAATTTTTTTTTTTTAAATCTCTAACTGTACTTACTACTCTTATTTACTAAACACAAAGATACTAACAGCAGCTCACCTGCACTACAGTTTTTACCGCTGGCTTAAAACAAGCTAGAAGCTACCTAACATGGATCTTCTTGGGCTGTCTGTCTAGCAGACAATTCTCAGGCAATGTGTTGAATATGGCAGTAGTGATTAACCATTTCTGTGCTGTAAGCTTGAAAATAATGGCTTCAAACTGCCTTGCTTTTCTTGGATATGAACTATTTGATGACTATAACTACCTCAAATTTCTAATATCTGTAACATCAGTCTGACCTTGTAGTGGTTTTTCCATCTGATGAGTAACTAGCAGTAGTGGAAGGCTGGGTAGTTTTGATAATATTTTGTGAAACATGGCTGCAATGTATCTTTTTCCAAAATCATGCACTTTGGTGTTTTTTTTTGAAGCCAAAGAAAGAGGATCTGCAGCAAAAATACATGCGAAGACTGAAATGAAGCTTTCCTTCACATCACTGTTGAACCACTTGTGTTTTGGTCACTTCTTCCCTTCCTTGTGACCTTTCACCTTCTGGGTTAAAATCAGCAGAATTTCATAAAAGCCCATTTCCTCAAGTGACCTTAGTGCTTTGAGGCAAAAGTAGATTCAGTTCGTATGGCCACTTTCTCAGCATCTGCCTAACTGGATTTTGAGCTACAGTGTGTTTCTGTGGCTGCAGTCAGATCACCGCATCTGATGGCATTAATGTGTGACTTTATGTTCCTTGCTTTTCATACCTGAGTGTCCAGATGTTGGTTTTAGTCTGGGGACAGCTGCACCTCTAGCACAGTACAGATTTTAATTGAAATGTTTCCCCAGAAAACTTTCGGACTGGAAAAGAGGTTCATAATTATTATCCAGAAACTGTAGAGTGTTTGCTGATTAATAGATCTGGAACAGGTTATCTTGTCTCCAGTTGTCTAAGAAACTGCTGTATTTTAGTTTGGAAGCAAAGATCAACCAAGGGCATTAAATGAAGCATTCATAGAAGTGGGCTATGCGGTAATTCCAACATACCTCCAGGGACACACTGTCCTTTGAAGTGAAAGTGTGCTAGCCACTCCCAAGAGCAGTGGGATATAACTGACTCCAGGTAGGTGGTAAAGATGTGGAGGCCCAAGCATGACCCTGCAGCTTCTGTAATAGCTCCAGGAATTGTGCCAATATAATTAGGCCATACAATAGCAGTAATGAGATTCCTAAAAATCCTGCTGCCATTTTTAAATCCCTTCCTTCAATGCTTCCTGTCCCTCTTCAGAGTTGTCAGTCATTTGGATTGTATATACTTCCTAATAATTTGGATTGTATATACTTCCGTGAAAAGGGGAGATGCTTTCAAGGCCATAAGGAAAACTCTATGCCTGGGTTGTTACAGACAAGGAAACCAAAAGCAACAATGAGTAGGTTGTGAGATAAGTGGGGTGGCCTTGTTCAAAGGTGCTGCTGTGCTGTATATTTTCTCAGACTAATAAACTAAGAGGTTTTTTTCTTTCTGAATCCTAGTGAAAGATTTTTTTCTGGGTTTTTTTTTTTTTCTTGAAAATCATAACAAGCATAAGAATGAAGAAAACTAAACTCTCAAGTAAACAGGTTGAGATTGTGGCTTAAGTGTATAAACTTATTCTGTAACTGAAATCTCAGTGCAGAAAATCACTATTTAGTTTTAATTGGAAACTAATTTTAGCAGGTTTTTTCCCTTAGCTTTACAATCTGATTAAACTTTTGCTAAAATACGGTGCTGGAAGTGCTGTAGTGTGTTGACTATCAATTATGAAATTGGGATGCTTTCTTACACTATGCAGAGGGAGGAGGAAAGCACATCTTTTCTTGGGCCTATTTTGAGTTGTACTCAGTACACGACTTCCATTCATGAAGAGGATGGAGTCTGTCACCCTTGCTTTCTTATGAAGAAAGTGTCAGTGTAAGGACTCATTCATCTCTCTCATGCTTTGAAGCATTGTGGTTTAGAGTTTAAGTATTATCTGCTACATAACAGTCCTACTTTCCAGAGCATCTTTGAGAATTCTGGAGACTGTGCGGTTTCCAGGTAGTTGGTGTTACAGAGATTCTTATGTTTTTAAATTTAAAAAATATATATTTTTTTTTTTTTTAGACGGGAGCTGTGCCTCCAGCAAGCGCTGTTCCTGCAACAGGAGGTACTCCACCTGTCCCACAACCAGGAGCAGCATTTGGGATGGTGAGTCTCTTACTACGCTCTTCTCCTTTCTTCACCCAGAACCCTACTCACACTACATTAATTTACAGCCCCCAGCAGGCACAGGTGTCCCCATGATGCCCCAGCAGCCGGTTATGTACGGGCAACCTATGATGAGGCCACCATTTGGAGCTGCCACTGGCCCTGGTGTACAGGTAAGTTGTACTACTAGGTGAATGTTTAATTGCTGTCCTGTTTCTCTATAAAGTAGCTTGTGTGCATGGATTGATTTAGTTCAAGTCTACCTGTAGGTCTGTAAATTAGATTTCTTATAGTATCAGCTGCCTGGTTTGCAATAGATCATGTGAACTACATTGATTTTATTTTTCTTTTTTTCTGTTCCCTTGTATGAGGGCAATAGAACAGGTTTGAAAAGTCTCCTACAGCTAACTACATCCAAGAACTGATTTTGAGTCATATTTGAGTAAAGCTCAGAGTGGACCTGATGGGCATTCCTGTTCTGTGTAGAGCATGTCAAAATTTATCAGAGCTGCACTGAGCATCTTTCCTCCAAGCCCCCCAAGAGATTCCTCAGAAACCTGACCACCTGCTTATGAACAATCTAAGGTCTCCAGTTCTTGGATGACAACTGCTTCTCAGTAAATGCCATTTTCTGTTTCAGGCTGGTAGCTTTCTGGGTTTCTTTCAGTGCAAAAGTGCACTCAGGTATGAATTACCATAGCATATGTAATATTGGAGTGCTCAGGATACACTCTTTTTACAGCAGTGTGCACATTGAAACACTGTGAAGGTTTTCACCTAACTTAAAATAAAGGTAGAGGAAAGCAAACAAATAATCTTAATCTTCAGTCACTCTTTCATTTATTTATTTATTTATTTTTGTAAATGGGAGATACATGACACTGCTTCATTTTTCATGTTTTTAAACTGTATTTCCCTTGTCTGACTTTGTGACAATCATATATTTAGACATAAAGGGGACACAAATTTGGCCACCTAAAACCAAAGCAAACCCATTCTTAAATCTGTACTAATTAAACAACTAGGAAACGTTGTGTCACAAGTTACTGGTTGCAAGAGAGATGAGTCCTTTCTTTAATATGATGAAAAAAATCTAATGGAGTAATTAATGATGAAGTAGGCTGACTGAATGGAGCCATGCCATCTGTCCTGCTGAACTGGGTGGCATTAGCTGCTTCTCATAGTTTCATAAGGATTCTTTTTAACTTGAAGCTTCCAGTTACTAAGTTTGGTAGTGCGGCACTCTACCCACTCTGATGCAAAGCTTTTAATTCATAGCCACTGGGTGATGCAACATAAGACATAATGCCTGTTCCAGGCTACTTTTTCAAAGTAGGTTTGCTTTCTAGTAACTGTGAAAAGGAAAGGGCCCTTGCAGAGCAGGGGCAGACAATGACCCAGCTGTAGTATTTTGCTTCTTTGTAAGTCAGAAGTCTGTCATGTCTTTCAGATACAGCTCTAAAATCTGACCTGTAACACTTGACACCAAGCCACCTCCCTTTTTTGAAAATATTAAGCAAGCAACCTGTAGCAAACCACACTTTTAAGTAGGGAACCACATTCCCATTGCAGTTTGTCTGTGTAGTATTTCTCCATTGAACTTGAACTTGAAACTGCACTAAGTGAGAAGGTATGTTGTAGGCATTAGAGCTCTGCATTTCATATATAGCTGCTTGGTCTTGCTTTTTTTTCCACCTTAAATGGTCTCTGCACTTGTATTATCAAGAATAATTTTATGGAAGACACAAACAAGTTTTTCTCAGAGAGAGGTTGTCATCAAGTTACCAGGGCAACATATAAAATGCCCTGAATTAGGTAGGGATGGGGAGGAATAAGGACAGGATGGCTCCCTAGTGAGAAGAGTTGCATGGAACTTGAAAACTGACATTTTCTGTGAAATAATTGATGATTTTTATACCTATCAGAGGACAAACTGAGTATAATGTCGTCATGTCTCCATTACACTATGAACTCTTATTTATCTTACTAATGTAGAGCAACTTATACTTAAATGCCAGTGGCCAGGATTTTCAGATATACTCTGCAGCATGAACTCTGCTTATTCTGCACCTTGGTGTTTACCATCTAACAATGGCTTAACTTCTGCCTGGGTTAATGATCCTAACACCATTCTGTCTTACAGGGAGAGAGTGATTCGAAGCTATGCTAATTAGAATATGAAGTGTCTGTAGCCTTATCCATTAAACCAGCCAAACATTGTTAACCCTGTAGTAAGGATGGAATCTAAACAATGCTTGAGCAAAATAGCAACGTGCTGAACTTGCAGAAAAATAGGAACTTTGTATGCTTGCAACATGCTTGTGTGAGAACCAGCTACATCTACCTAATGCTTGTGTATCCTTGTCTGCTTTGTTTTTTCTGCCTTCCTGGCTGGCATCTGTTAGCTTTCTCCAAGCCCAACTCCTGCTACTCAGAGTCCCAAGAAACCTCCAACAAAGGACCCCTTAGCGGATCTTAACATCAAGGATTTCTTGTAAACAATAAGGTATTCTGTGACTGCCTGCCTAAGCATGTTAGGCTGGGGTAGGTGTCTGGCACACAGACGTCGATTAGGCCGGTAGATTGAGTATGACTGATAAAATTGTAGCTGCAGAGATAGCTAGAAATATGCACTGATAATGTGGTTTGAACAGAAAACTAACTTCTCTGTCCACACTCTTAATTTTAGCCTGAAAGCTTGACTTTTGGGTACTTCCTCCCCACACCCCTTCAATCTATAACTTCCATTTTTTGCCTTATTTCCATTCAGTCCAAAGGTTCATGGTTTGGTTTGTTTGTGTTGGGTTTTTTTTTCCTGAAATGAATACTGGAACAAAGAACTTCATAACAGGGTACAAATACTGGGGGCAAAACAGTGCTGAAGAGGCTTGTTCCAGTTTTGTGGGTGTGGAAATGTATTTGGTATCATAGGTGTGAAGGGATAAAAACTTAACGCATCCTGATCGTCAAGGGAAGGTTGCTTGCGTCTCAGCTGCTGCCAGCAAATGTTCTCCTCCACAAAACAATTTTTCAAGATGCTGATTTTCTAAATGCTAGGGCATGAGGTCCTGAGCAGTGCCATGTAGAACAACAGTGGGGAAGAAGAGTAAATAAAAAGGAAAAAAACTGGAGGAGAAGCCAAAAAATAGTACTGCAGAATGGAAGGGGGAAAAAAAAAGGCAAAAGCATCACATTCTTCTACAAAATCCTCACAGCAAAAAGGGCAAAGTAGAAATATCATATTGAACACTTAAGCCAATCAAAAACTAATAATGCAGAAATTAGGCATTTTATAATTAAAATGAGAATAGTTTGCTAGGTGAGGAGAGGACAATCATTACATATCTTTAAAGCCTTCTTCATAGGTCTATTTTCTTTCTTCTAAATAATTCTAAATTCTAAACCCCCTCTGCACTGGAGTTAGTAGCAGTGGATGGGATCAGGCTGCCCTTAGCAGGGACCACCAAGTCCCACTTCCCCCTTCTCCAAATTCCAGCCCCAAGGAGGTGGACCTGGAGCTTAGTGGAGGTGGCTGGAAGTGGAGATGCACCTTCATTGCTGGGACTTGCTGCTTTCAACTTGGGTTTCTAGTAGACAGATTCATAACTGTCTGTGGGAAGACCGCTGCTTCATTAAAAGCTGGTCACTCCTTTGATATGTGAAGTGGTGAGCAAATTTGGTGCTTCTTCTAGAATGTGTTTTATCTAACCCATTATTCCAGTTTTCACCCCATACTTCTCTATATTCACAGCTGCAGTTTTTCTGACTGGATGACAAAAACGTGAGTTTGAAGTCTACAAACGGCTGCTCAGAGTTTCGAAGTGAGCCACCAGTACCAAACCCAGCGCTTACTCAGACTTTTTCTTCCTCCTGAAACGTGTAGCACAGCTGTGAAAGTGAACATTAGGAATGTGTACTACCTTAGCTGTTATCCCTACTCTCTCAAAATTTGTGTACTTGGGTTATTTGTGTTTTACAATTAAAAAAAAAAAAAAAATGGATGTATGTTTCTGATGCCTTCTAGTGCTTTTCTGAACCTATCCCACGGGGGCAGATTATGCAGCTGTTGTTTGGTGAGCCATTTGGAGCGATGTCTGTGGTTTTTGAAGGTCTCAATGTATATAACTTTTCGGGGACACCTACAATTTCCCTAGGAGTCAATTTCTCCTTTATCTGTTACGAAACATAGTGTGATAATACCAGATAGTAAGGAAAATACTTATGAAGTTGTGTGGACTAATTTTTTTTTTTCTTTTTTTTTTTTTTAACCCCCTCAGTCACAGGAATCTCAGTTGTCGTGAAAAAATGTTTTATTTTTGTGGCACTGTATATGTTAAGAGAATTTAAAGTAATATAAAAGTAAACTTCCATAACAAATACTTTTCCAATGATTTACCAAGAATGAAAAAATATCTGAGAGAATACCATATTTATTACTGGTTTTATTTTAAAATCTGTTTTAACTATTTAAGGTTTTGCATTTAAAATTGGCATCTTTCTCAGTTCTTGCTAAAAGCACTGAAAAATAAGTAAAGGGTCAGTTTCTCTCCATGTAGTTGGAAAAAGCAACCATAATTGTGCTGGCATTAAGGGATTTCAAGTACAAGAGCACTCTTTGGTGTATCTGTAGTCAAAGCATTACAAGTGATGTTCCTCATCTCTGTTCAGTTCCTACGTACATCTCTTAATTTAGTGCTTACCTGTGTATGCCTTAGGCTAGTGTTTTCTCCATTGCCCCGAATGCGCTGTGAGTAGCTTTTGTATTATTGGTGATTAGATTTAATTCTGATCCAGAGATCCATGCCCTTTACTGTACATAATGTGTTTCTTTAATTTTTTTATTTGTTCTCATACTGTTTCTGCTGATGGCTTGGTGTAAGATCTTGACTCTTCAATGAGGTCACTGTTGATCAGTGTTACAAGTGGCTTGGCAGTTCTCTGTAAAAGCATATCGGGTTGGAAAGATACTCACCTAAGGTCTTTCAACTGAACTATTTAATCAATGTATGGTACCATTAAAAGTGGTTGTATCTGAATTTGCTGTGGGGATAACATACAGTGTAATGGGAAAGTTCTATAAAAAGCTAATTTCAAAAAGGCTCTTCTTTGTATTTCAGTTTAAAACAAAAACAAAAAACCCCAGTGCATGTGTGCCCTCTGAGATGCAATAAACACCTTGATCAAAGTAAATATCTTGTTGCCAGTTTCATGATCATTGAGATGTCGAGCACAATAACACACTTGGAGAGGGGAAAAATGTGATAGGTCCTGTCACTGACTGATGAGTCTGCGGCACATGGTAATGATTTTTGCTGATCTTTTAGCAGTACAGGAGAGATCCAGACTGAGCACAAAGCCACAAGTAAAGCTGGGAGAGGAGAATTCTCTAGTTTGACTTGTAACACCTCAGGAGGCTTAATTAAAGCTCTTCAACTCTTTAAACTAGAATAATATTGGAACTGTGAAAGCTTATAATACTGGTCTGAATTTCTTTCCTATGAGGTGTAATTCAGTAGCTTATTGAGAGCTAGCACAACTACAGTGCTACAGGAATTGGTTGTGCTGTGGTTCATCTTATGACAGGAAGAGAGGAGGAGAAAATGTTTCATGAGGTTTAATACATCAAGTCTTTTCTGGTGTGAGGTGAGTAACTAGAGAACTCCTTGACTTAGGGACAAAATGAAGCAGTACTGAATGCCAAGGGATGCTTCAAAGTACTTTATAAACAACAAAACCCTGAAACTACTCGATCATGCTCTAAGGTTTGAATTTTGAAATGGGTTTCAAAGACATTTCCACGTTGTGCAACCAGCAGAGGAGTGTCATCACTGAAGAGGTTTTTGGTTATTAATTTGTTGTGGTTTTTGGTTTGTTTTTTTTTCTTGCTATGTGTTGATACTCTGAATCTATCAAGTTTGGCCTTGGAAAAGTTGATTTTATACTTCAGCCTTAGGCTGAGTGACCTGTTGAGTCATGGTGTTCTGGATTATAAATCTGTGTTTTCTCACTATTTAAGCACAAAGACCTGATCAAGGTCAGTAACTGCACCCCCAGAAAGGCTCACGGTGGTTTTGCCCACCCTTCCTATGTGCTGTGTGTTACCAAATTCAGGGAGTGCAAAACTTCTTAGCACAGAGTTGTGCTTGTCTTCTGAAAATAGGGACAGCATTTTCAGAGGACAGTCATAACCAAAAATGTAAATATATTCAGACCAGTTCATTAGTGTCCTGGTGGAAGAGCAAGGAGCTTGTGCACTGTGGCAAGTAAAACCAGTGTTATTTCCCCAGTACGCTGAGTAAGGCTAAACAAAAAATGACTCTTGTTCTCCCCATCACAAAAGAGTTAAAATCTGGCTTGCAAGGAAAACAAGTGGTTGTCTTCTGGCCTGTAGACAAGAACATGTTCTCGTTATCTGAGTTTCATCATCCAGACACGAACGCATCTGTGTCCTGCTATGACTAACTACTTCGCAATACAAGCTATAGAGAAGAGTGGGTGGGGAGGAGGGCTCCCATCTGTGGGAGGAAGAAACTCTCTCCTTCCCCTGCATTTTTCATGAAGTGTGTGTAGGTTTCAGGCAGCTGATACGTCCTGTACCTAAGCTCTTGCTGTTCTATGTGCTGGCTTCTTGAGAAACTGGCACCTCTGGCCACATGATACTTTTGTTGCTCCCTCTTAAACCTCGGGTGTCTTAAGGAGCGGTAGATACCTGGAGAACATGAACTCAGCTTACTGTAGAAGTTTGAACAGAAGACAACTTGCTCCTCAGAAGTGATTCATTTTTTGAATGTTTAGGGTTAGCAGCGCATCCTATTCCTTCCCCATCCATTTGTCATTAATTGGCTCTATTTGAGATTTTTAGCTATGTTATATTGTATGCCTTTTAAAATGTACTGTAGGTCAAGTTGAAGGCTTCTGGATTGATGTTGGTGTTCCCCAGGTGAAAGCCTGGAGAGTGAGAATGAAATTGTTGTCATCGTAGGTGCTGGGGGCCACCTTAGCATTTCAGGCTGGTTGCAAACTCAGGCAGCTCCCCAAACTTTCATTCTTAAGATTTAGTAAGGGGATGGCAAAACCTAAAGACTTGCCTTCAAAATTAAGCAGGAAAGTCTAGAGCAAAAACGGTAGCCTAGGGAAAAATTTGCTTTGTAAATGCATTTGAGAGTTTGATAATATGAGGTGCTGTGGGTGGCAGCATCTGGTTCATGAAATGTCCAGTAGCCACAGCTGAAGTTGTTTTGTCTTTTTGTCACGAGTCTCTGCTCCTGCTTCTTCTTCCCCATCTCTCACCCCAACAATAAGCTACTCACTTAGGCAACTTACTCCGCATGGGAGAAAAAAGTACCAATGACTCTTAATGCCTAGAAAAGCCAATTGAAACTTCCTGTGGTAGAAATAGTGGCAGTGACACAAAGATGATAGACTGAGTGAGTGATTCAGCTCTCCTAGCACAGGAAATGTATTAGAAATTTTATTAAAAGAGAACCTTTTTTCCATGTATTGTATATTGCTTAGTGCTGTGGGAAGTGGCAGACGCTGAGTGGTAGTGAAGGGATGAAATAAGGATTTCAGAGAGAGGATTGCAGAAGGAAAGAGGCTATACATATTTTAAAGCAGACAGCATGGCCATTTTTTTTTCTGTTCCAGATCTGGTCTCCTAAAGCTTCACCACCTCTTCCTTTTCCCTTAATTAAACTCTGCAAATGATGGAAGCAAAAGCCTGATGCTTATTCTGTTGCCCAAGACATCTCTGAATGCAATTAGGAGTGTAAGTGCCTTTGGGAGTTAGCAAAGGCAGTAGAACAGAATCAGAAACTAGAGCAGGTGAAGAAACACTTGTGGGTGTGACATCCACTGCAAGGGCTATGGAGAGCAAACCTCTGGAGGTGTAGGGGAGCCTGTGAAGGGTTTGATGAATGTCTGCTCTGCAACAGCACTGTAGAACACCTCCATCCAACTGTTCACGGTTGAGCAGGGTGAAGTTTGACTGATTATTTTTGAAATATGGCTTCGTATGATAGACTTGTCTGTTTACCTCAGAATCATAAATACCTGAAGTGGCCATCTTTTCTGAAGGTCTTGCCAAAGCAGTAACCCATTCTGCTGGAAGCAGGAATTTCATACTACTAAGCACAACAGCAAGTACACTGAAGGCACATGCTACAGGAAGCTACTGTAAAGATGCAAAGACCCAAGGAAATACCATCTCAGATAAGAGGGAAAGCTGAGTCAATCTTGTTAAATGGGTGGTTTGAGATAGGTTAGTTGTTACCAACAACTATGCAGAGCCTGGTGGAATCTGTCACCCAGGTTAGGAGGGATCCTCCCCTGCCCTCTGAAGAACATCAGAGTACTCCTTGTCTGTACTTTTGTCCACCAAGGCCTGGAAAGAGGCCAGTCATGGGGATGTGGAAATAGTACTGTTCCCAGGTGAAACAGAAGTGGGCTAGAATGGATGGACTAGGGAATGTTGTAGGGGATAGATGGTGTGTTCTTTGAGCTGCAGGTTGCCTGTCATTGGGGGAGGAGGTGGGCAATGGAGCAGTGGAGCTACAGACTGACCCCAGGGAGTGGGCAGCTCTGTGGGAAAGCCTTATAAGCTGCTGCAGGTATTAAATGTCAGCAAATGGATTTTGTGTGCAGGTGCAAGCAGACACCAGGCTTTAAAAGAAGCAGTATTTCATACTCTGTCTCTATGTAATAATAAAGGTGATTTTTTTGAAAAGGTACTCAAATGCAAGAGTAGGACAACTTAAAATCTGACGTTAACTCTAAGACTATGCTTTATGGATCTATGATGTGTCTATAATTATACCCTGTCAATCGGGATTGATCAATCAAGAGTATTTTTAGCCATTCTTCCTTACTGGAAAAATCCCATACTGGCTCCAGCTAACTGAAACACCTGCCTTATGTGGAAAGGCTGAGAGTCCTGGGGCTTTTTGGTCTGGAGAGAAGACTGAGAGGGGATCTAATTAATGTCTATAAATACATGATGGCTTGGCATCAAGAAGGCAGGAGGAACCTCTTTTCACTTGGGCCTTCTGATAGGACGAGGGGCAATGAATTCAAGCTCAAGTACAAGAAGTTCCACCTCAACATGAGGAAGAACTTCTTTACTGTAAGGATTATAGAGCACTGAAACAGACTCCACAGAGAGGTTGTGGATTCTCCTTCTCTAGAGACTTTCAAGACCTTTCTGGATGCATTTCTGAGTGATCTGCCCTAGTTTTGGTCCTGCTCTGGCAGAGGGGTTGGACTTGATGATCTTCAGAGGTGCCTTCCAACCCCTAACATTCTGTGAAAGAGCAGTTTCAAAACCTAGAAATTTGGCTTTGTTTTGAAAAAGCAAGAAGGAGAAGAGATCACCTCTTTTTCCCCACATTAAAAAACAAAACAAACAAACAAATGTGTAGTAGATTAGTAAAGGATGAAATGGGGAAAAATAGTAATACTAAGATCATCATACTGTATAAATAAAATTGTCTTACTGTAGAAATTCTGGCTTAGGTATCAGAGTACCTTTGAAGCTACTGATCTCTTGAACCATTGCACAAACAACCTTCTGTTGTTCACAGGGCTTCAGGCCACTTTTGAGGTTTTGGTGTTTCCACTTTTATAGGAGAACCAGATTTTAGGAGCTATTTCTGTGGGCATGTGTTTGGGATAGAGCACACCGTTCCCTTTGTGCTTGAAAGAAGAGGCTTCCAGCAGTGTATTGAAATCACCAATTCCCAGCTCACCTCCACACCATCATGACCGTAGGTAGCACTTGTCTGGCATCCCTGCTGCTGAGGGATGAATAAACACACCAGGCCTTGCTCACTCCTGCACTTTGCAGGGCATGAGCTGTCCTGATTTTAAACATACATTGCAATATGCAAATAAATTAATTAAATATATATCTAAACTTGGCAGTTAGCAGTTTTGCCTTGCTGCATGGGTCCTGTGCCAGCAGCAGCATAGTTCACCTTCTGTTTCCCCCTTCAAACCTTTGCAGCCATGTGACTGAGACCACTCTACCGAGTAGCTCAATCCAACACTTTCAGTTCAGAGTTAGGATTGAAGGAATTCCAGATGCTCACCTCATTGCACTTTTGTGAAGATCAGGTTGTGCAGAATTTGCTTATAGATCCTCTGGCTCCAAGGCAAGTTATGCTGGCAATTTGCTGGTCTTTCAAAATATTTGATTGCTTGTGATGTCTGTAGGATGGCTAAAATGTTTTACCCTCTAAGGCGTGTTCTGGCCCAGACAGGGATAGAGGTAAGGCAGCATTAAATATACTATAGCTAATTTTTAATTGACACAAGAGCTCCATTAACTCCAACTGCATACATGTCAGCCAGCAGTGGGCTGTTTTTAAGCATCCTCCTAAACTTATGTGAAATTAAATTAGGCTAGTTATTTGGCTAACAATATAACTCATTTAGGTTTTTCTCTCTAAAACTTGCCATTTTAATTTAAAATTCAAGATATGCAGATTAAATCACTTTCTTATTAGCATAGTCCTTGTATAGACCACAGAGTTTATTCCCATTTATTAACAAGGAATCCATACAAAAGATATTATTCTTTTTCAAAGTAATATAAATAAATTCCATAGTGACAGTAAGCAGATTTTCTATTTAAATGATCAGCTATTGCTTAGGATTGTAAGTACTAATTATAAAACTAACATACATGTGTGTACAAGTCTGCAATGCTCCACGCACTTTTTAATCTGAGATACTACTAAGTAGACCTGTTCCTCCTCATCATCTCTATAACCATGGTACTGGAGGACAGCTAATATTGTTTCCATGTTTGGTTAAGTCTTCCTGGTTTTTCCAGAACATGGTATCTTCAGTTATCTAGAAAAAGTACACCTTGTGGTTCATAGATGAAGCATTTATCTTCTGAAAATTTTAAAACATAGACTGACAGATTGTGTTCTTGATAGTAAGATGTGACATAAGGTTTTGGTACTTACATCTTGCACATATGTAATCGGTACAGTTAAATATACTGTAGACAACTGTTACACTGTTCTGTCCACCCAAAATGTAGTATTTTGTATCCAGGATTGTTTACCCCAGGATTTCAGGATCCTGGCAAACACTCATTGTCATAAAGTAGCTTATGTGTCTGTTAAAATATTTTGCTTCATTAGGCATTTGTCTTCATGACTGATCATCAAGATTGACTATAATCCTACTCTGATATCTAGCCTGGCTTGTGGATTTTTCAGACAACTCCTTGGGGTTTTTGCCAACAGATGCTGAGGGCTGGATTTGAGTTGTTTGTGCTTTTAACAGCTTTTAGAAGTACCTCAAATAATTTGACTGCAGGACGGGATCATAAGGCAGAAAACACAGAAAACAGAGAGTCATCTACTTTATTCTAAATCTGTGTGATTCCCAACAGAATTTTCCAAAAATACCTCCATCACACCACAGCCTTTCCAAACACCACTGTAGGGCATCGCCACCTTCACCCTGAGAAAGCTGCTGTTACTGCATTACCCGATTCCTCCTTGCTGCACATTGAACTGTTATTTCTTCTGTCCATGAGGATACTCCCTTTGGTCTTCACAGCAGCAAAGATGATATTTGAACGGCTACCATGGTCATTCTTCTGTCTTATGCTCTCTGTCTTCAACCTTTCTTTGCCAGTCAAGTTTTCTAGATCCCTGATCAATTTTGGTATTCTATGCACTCTCTTCAACTTGTCTGCACCTCTTGTCAAGTGTAGCATCCAAAACAGGACACAACAACAGAGAGAAGGCATGGCTGTGTTGTGTGTAACAGAAATACCATCTTCCAGGGCTCATAAGCCAGGCTTTCAGTTGCAGATTCAGGGGTGGCACCTGCATTTTCCCCTGCAGGATTTTATTGTTGGGCCATGGTCAGCCTATGCTCCTCTATTCTCTTAAAGCCCTTTTTGAAGAGGTGTGGTTTAAGTAATTGCTTTTTACCCTACATCTGTACATAATATGTAGACATTTGGGAGGGGGGGGAACAAAAGAAAAACAGGAATAAAAATTGTAGAATGAAATAATATTTAAGTAATAAATTTGACAGTTTAAAGAATTTCAATATGGAGCATCGCTCTTTGTCTCTTTGTGACATTTGTAAGACTCAGCACACTACTAAATCTTTTAAGCAAGGAAAAAAAATAAGGAGGAGGAGGGAGACCATGGACTCTTCATCTAGTTGGATGTCTGTGTGCATGGGGAGTTGCCCTGGTATGATTCAGCATATGGTAAAGGGCAACTCTGTAGGAGAGGGGACTGTCCATCCCCCCTCAACCCTTTGAATGTAGGATCCTCAAACTCTGTTTCTCCCACATGTGGCTTGCTCAGGTGCCTGGTGGGAGAGACAGAAACAAGAAGCAGCTGCAGGTCTCTGGAGGGTGATGGGAAAGGTGAGGGAGGAGACAGTGCAGTGTGTGAGCACGAGATCAGGGATGCCGTGACAGTGTCATTAGTTCCTCTTCATATATGGTGGCCTTCTATGAGAAGGTCACAACATCAATAGATAGGGGAAGAGCAACCAATGTCATTTACCTGGACTTGAGCAAAGCCTTTGACACTGTCCCACATGACATTCTGATCTCCAAAATGGTGAAATATGGATTTGATGGATGGACAATTCAGTGGATAAAGAACTGGCTTCACGGCCGCTGACAAAGAATGGTTGTCAATGGGTCGGTACCCAAGTGGAGACCAGTGACAAGCGGAGTCCCTCAAGGATCAGTACTGGGACCAGTCTTGTTTAACATCTTTGTCAGCGACATGGACAGTGGCATTGAGTGCACCCTCAGCAAGTTTGCCGGCGACACCAAGCTCTGTGGGGCGGCTGACACGCTGGAGGGAAGGGATGCCATCCAGAGGGACCTTGACAGGCTGGAGAGGCGGGCCATGCCAACCTCATGAAGTTCAACAAGGCCAAATGCAAGGTCCTCCATCCGGGTCAGAGCAATCCCAAGCACCAATATAGGCTGGGCAGTGACTGGCTTGAGAGCAGCCATGAAGAAAAGGACCTGGGAGTGCTGGTGGATGAGAAGCTCAACATGAGCCATCAGTGTGCTCTCACATCCCAGAGGGACAATCGTATCCTGGGCTGCATCAAGAGAAGCGTGGCCAGCAGGTCAAGGGAGGTGATTCTCCCCCTCTACTCCACTCTCATGAGACCTCACCTGGAGCACTGCATCCAGTTCTGGAGCCCTTATTACAGGAAGGATATGGATGTGCTGGAACGTGTCCAGAGAAGGGCCACAAGGATGATCAGAGGGCTGGAGCACCTCTCCTATGGGGACAGACTGAGACAGTTGGGGTTGTTCAGTCTGGAGAAGAGAAGGCTCTGGGGAGACCTTATTGTGGCCTTCCAGTATCTGAAGGGGGCTACAAGAAAGCTGGGGAGGGACTTTTTAGGCTGTCGGGCAGTGATAGGACTGGAGGGAATGGATTAAAATTAGAGATAAGTTGATTCAGGTTAGACATTAGGAAGAATTTCTTCCCCATGAGGGTGGTGAGACACTGGAACAGGTTGCCCAGAGAGGTGGTGGAAGCCCCATCTTTGGAAGCTTTTAAGACCAGGCTGGATGGGTCTCTGAGCAACCTGCTCTAGTGGGAGGTGTCCCTGCCCATGGCAGGGGGGTTGGAACTGGATGATCTTTAAGGTCCCTTCCAACCCTGACAGTTCTATGATTCTACAGTTTGAATAGCACATTTACAATCACAATATGTATGTATTGTACATAGTAATCTATACATATAGAGTATTCACTGACGTACCATGTATATGTATACATACATGTACACGTGATCTACTTGATATCTAATTTGCAGCCGAGTCTCTGAAATCCGCAACTGTATGTTCTTTATACAAAAGCTGCTATGTGCTGGTTGGAAAACACAAAATGCCTTGTTCAGTAACCTTAGCTGATTTTTGCCAGCGTAGTGCTGGTGTATCAGCAGTTTCTCTGGGTTTCAAGCTTGAGGTTGCCCCTGATGCACAAGTATACGGAGCAGTGCATTTAATGTGAGACTCTGCTGTGCAGAAAGGGGTCAGGAGCACGGTCTTTGCTTGCAGGGTGATGAATGTGCCCCTCTGGAGGAATTTCCCAATGAAAGTAATGATGCAAGTAGCAGGGAATAGCAGAAGAGAGAGCTTTAGGTGCCTCTTGAATAAGGATGGTGGTAGCATTAACCAGTCCAAAGCACAGGTTTCTTTTCCATGTTACCTGTGTTGCATTCACGTGCTGTGAATGTGTGAGGGGCAATAGGGAGAGGCAGAATACAGCTGCCAGCTGTAATCTCACCATGACACAAGTCTGAACTGCTCTCATGAGAAGTTTTGTGGGTTTTAATGGCCATAATATCTGGATGTTTTTTAGATGTCCACCAAAAGACTCTTATCAGTAGAAGGCCGATTGTCACCAAAAGGAGCTGCTGCCTCTGGGTTGCCCCAGGGCATGTAGTGCTACCTGCTGAACCCTTAATTCTGTAATTGGTGGAGCTACCTAAAAAGCCCTCTTCTTAGAGGAGGATGACATTGTCATCCCACTAAAATAGAAAACAAAATAAACCCTAAAAAAAAGCCCTAACTGCTTGAAAAATTTCTTTCCATACACTTAGTCAATAGGTAGTAGAAAAAAAAGTCATGTCAGGTCTTCTTTTCAAGAATGGCTGTGAATCTTGCAGTTATTTTAGCAATTATCTGCTTCATAGGTAACCATGTTTCCCACCAGTCTTGTTTCTTTGAGCTGTACTTTTATCATGTTTCTACTAGGATATGCTTGGTTCTATAGTAAGCTTACCAGACAAGCCTAAAAATTTATAACACATTTACTTTCAAATTAGGAGGAGGGAGCTGGCTTCTAGATCTAGAAATGTGACCTTTTTTTTTTGTGTCTAAAAATACTTGCCTTAAAGCTTACTCTTTGCCAAATGAAAAAAAAAAAAAGGGAGCTTCATTGTGGCTCTGTACAAAACACTGCAAATAAGACCTACAACATCTATAGCTTCTCTTTTCCAGGCTTAGGCCTTGGCTTAGCCCTAGGCAGTTGTGCTGCTGCAACAAGATGTGACCTTGGCAGCAGACTTGAGTAACTGGTGTGATAAACCTCACCTGAAGCTGGCTACTGAGAAGGTCTGTGCTGAATTTCTCCAGGTGCTGAGCAGATGTGCCTCCCACACAAGCCCATCTCCTTGCTGGGGACTCTTCACTTCTCACTTGAAACTTGTTCTGGTGAGTCTTGTGAGGCTATGGAGTACAGCCCAGTTAGTATAGTCTGATTAATAGCATCAAATTATTGTTATTTTTGCAGTCAGTTAAATCAGTGAAATTAAATAAGGCTTCCCTTGGAGACTAAGAGGTGTCTAGGAGATTAAACACCATGCTTGCTGCTGTGGTCCAGATCCTGTGACCTCTCCCTCAGTCAGCAGCCATGGCAGGAGGACCCGACAGGGAAGCCTGGAGCTGTTTTGCAAGGGATGTCACAAGTTCTCTCCTTCATCTGACAGCCTGTGTTTATGTTGACTCAGAGCTTATGAAAGCATTTCCCAAGGCTGGCTCCAGATTTCATGTGTTCTTTTGGAGCTGTGAACACTCTTTGGTTTGCAGTGATTTTGTCTTTAGTTCTCTGTTTGCAGCTGTTACCTTAATAGCACTTTGAACTGGTTTCTTTAGGACAGAAAGCCAAGTTCCTCACTGTATAGCACCAGTGGTCTGGCATTTTTTCTTTAATTTCAGGTGATTGGTGTTTAAGTAGAAAATGAGCATTGAGTAGAAAAAGCGTGAACAGCAGATCAGGGGAGGTGATTCTCCACCTCAACTCTGCTCTTGTGAGACTTCCCCTGGAGTACTGTGCCCAGGTCTAGGGCCCCTAATGTAAGAAGGACACAGACCTGTTGGAGTGAGTCCAAAGGAAGATGATCAGAGGGCTGGAACACCTCTCCTATGAAGACAGCCTGAAAAAGTTGGGGTTGTTCAGCCTGGAGAAGAGAAGACTTTGGGGAGACTATGTAGTAGCCTTCCAGTATTTAAAGGGGGCCTCCAAGAAAGCTGGAGAGAGACTTTTTATAAGGGCTTGTAGTGATAGGACAGGGAGTAATGGCTTTAAACTGGAAGAGGGTATATTTAGATTAGAAATTAGGAAGAAGTTCTTCACTGTGAGGGTCGTGAGATGCTGGAACAGGCTGCCCAGAGAGGCTGTACATGCCCCATGCTTGGAAGTGTTCAAGGTCAGGTTGGATGGGGCTTTGAGCAACCTGGTCTAGTGGGAGGTGTCCTTGCCCATGGCAGGGAGGGGGGAAGAGACTGGATGATCTTTAAGGTCCCTTCCAACCCAGACTATTCTATGATTCTATGAGGTGAAACCCCAAAGCAAGCACAATTAAAAAATATTAAAAAGCAGAATTAGCAACAGAGGGAACCCAAGACAGGCAGGGAAGAATGAGATGAAGTTAGCAAACAGCACATTAAAAATAGCCCCACTCCAAAGGGTAGGACCCTGAGGAAGCACAGGCACAGTGGGACTATGAAGATGCCCTCGTCAACTGAGGTGCTAAAGGAAAGGCTGCGACAAGGTGAGTCCTCCATGGAGCTCCCACACTAGTGAAGCTCCTGCCTGAGGCCCTGGCTGGCACTGTCCCACTCAGTGAAGGAGCTTCCTTTCCTGGAGGGAATTTGGGATGGGATGGGATGGGATGGAGCACTGTGTGTGGTCAGAGAGTGATGGGGATATTGGGAGGAGCGAGTTTGGGCCTGACCTTTCCTCCAAAGTCTCTGCAGTGGATCAGGGGGCAGGGTTCCCTGTTGCCTTCATCCCTCAGCTGTGTACGTGGCTGATGTAAAGCTGTTTGAAGGCTAAGGAAAGCAGTCTGAAGCAGTGACCAGAAATGAACTGATGGAGTTTGTTGCCTGTAGGACTGAAGTACCTGTTTCCTAGCTGTCCTGTTGAGGAGCAGCAGCAAGTCCATACATTACTGGAGCAGAGAGAGACAGGACTTTTCCCCATTATAAAAATAGTTGCCGTAAGATAAGACTCAAAGGCATGAAAAATGTTTCCTACGGACAGGATCAAGGTGAAAAAAAGTACATTGGCAAGTGCAGAAGTGGCCTGTGTCTAAACTTACCGATATGCAAAAGAAAATCAAGAAAAGGTGCTTTATCAGCCTGATGATTAATGGCTAGAGCACAGGGTGAGGGCAAATTTGATGTCATTACTGTGAAGGGTGCAAAGGTGACAGCTGAACTGAGAAGAAATACACAAATACACTGTGGCATTTCTTTTATGCTTGTAGCTGGACATTTCTGTGGAGCCTTCAGGCTGAAGATGAGTTTAAAGCTGCATGTGGTGTACCACGGATTTGTATGTCAAAATGACTGAGTAAAACCTGCTTCCGAAGTCATAACCCCATCAAGCCAATTCTATACCAGTTTAAAGGTAATAAAATACAATTAGTGTCAGCTGTATTTTTTTCTTTTTTTTTGTTTGTTTGTTTTTTTAAGCTTGTAGACAGTGTTTTCACAGCAGGGGCAGAAAATTAACCTTGCATCAGTCATTGCAGAGATGCCCAATTTTATTTAGTCCCAACTGGTAAGGAAAAAATCCATAAGCAAGAAGTGAAGGACTGAAGCATGTCAGTCATACAAGCAGCATTACTTGATCACAGATGACTGTTATAATAAGTTAATTTACAAGCAATAAAGTATCATTTCTAAATTGAACACTGTCAAAGCTACTTTCCCTTTGAAATATTTGCTTCCTTTTCATTTCTCTCTAAAATAAACAAACCTGTTTACAGATCACAAATGCCTAGTGTGTAATGCTCTATAACAAATGAATATTATGGGTGGGTCCAATTTACCTCTAAGATTCACCATTGTAAATGAGAGGAGAATATGATGTAGTGTTTGGTTGGTTACTGGAGCTTATTGTTTCAACCCACCATTATTAAAAATTACTTCCTACATCCTCCACGGTTACATACAGCAAAATGTATAAAACCCTAAAATGACAGTGACCACGTGGCCTGAAGCCTCTTCATGTTCACCATTTAAGGAGACAAGGTCTGGGCCCAAACTCACGATAAGTAGTAAGAATCCCTGCCCCTGTAGGTATGTGATGGGATAGACAACCAGAAACTGGTCTTTCACTTTGTAACTCAACACAGCTCTGGAGCCCATCCATGTCCTGCACTGACAAACATGGCAGAAAAACCCATATGCCACACATATCTCTAAAGTCTCTGTTGCTTTTATGCATACATATTTAAAAAATATGCCTGTTTTATTTAATCAAAAATACAGTGCTTGTCTTTGAGAGTTCTTTTGATTTTTTTTTTTTTTTTTCTGTTCATATTACTCATTCGGGAAGGCACTGTGATTATTTTTTTTTTTTTTTTTTTTTTGTGTTGATTAGGGGATGCCCTTCTGGCATTTGAGGACATGTTGTATCCCCACCACTGACTGGGTTGGTTCACTCCTGTGCAAGAGCCAACAATATTTAGCTGATGAGTTAATGATGATGAGTTAGTTAAGAGAAGGCAAAGGAATGTAAAAACTAGGGTTGCCTTTCACTGTAGTTTAAAATAGCAATCGTGTTTTCTTCCATTCGGGAAGGCACTGTGTTTTTTTGCTGTTGATCACGGTCTCCACCTTTACCTTCTCTTGTCCTCTTCTCCCACTGGGGCCTCCCCTCCTTCAAAATGCCCACAGAGAAGTATGGCCAGAAAGGGTCCGTTACTATGTGCTGTCTCCTCACTGCTTTTATCTTTGATGAAGAAAAGCTGAAACCAGCATTTAATCCATAAATTTGGAAGTCAAACTAGAGGGGAGGGATGGGAGAATGCTGTAACTGCAGCCAAAGGGCAGCTGAGTAATTTGTCTTGAAAACAGCCCAATTTGGTTTCATCCAATATATTTCAAACTCTTATACATGGAAAAGGAGCAGAGCCATAGCAACTGCAATAACTACGGTGAGTACATAATTTCCAAGAGGCACAATCTTAGTAAAACATTTGTGTAGCTTTTCCAGGGTATCTGATCTTTTTTCTTAGCAATAATGGCTGAAGGGCAAGCCATTAACAATGCTTAGAGACATAGAGGAATGAATGGTTCTTCAGGAACACCTGCATAATAACTGTCCTAAGATAGAATCATAGAATCATAGAATTGTCAGGGTTGGAAGGGACCTTAAAGATCATTGAGTTCCAACCCCCCTGCCATGGGCAGGGACACCTCCCACTAGAGCAGGTTGCTCAGAGCCCCATCCAGCCTGGTCTTAAAAACTTCCAAGGATGGGGCTTCCACCACCTCTCTGGGCAACCTGTGCCAGTGTCTCACCACCCTCATGGAGAAGAAATTCTTCCTAATGTCTAACCTGAATTGACCTATCTCTAATCCATTCCCTCTAGCCCTATCACAGCCTGACAGCCTAAATGTCCCTCCCCAGCTTTCTTGTAGCCCCCTTCAGATACTGCAAGGCCACAATAAGGTCTCCCCAGAGCCTTCTCTTTTCCAGACTGATGCCACTTCTCTGATGGATTTGAGTTGCTGTTATTTGGTGAAGGCCTTTTAAGCACTTGTTAAAGATGATGGGAAATGGAAGTATGACAGAAAAATGCCTGCACAAAGAACTGGGCTATACTGGAACATTTTAGGGATGAATAAATGTTTGGATAGGATGCCAGTTCAAGCTCCCCAGGGACGATGGGAATGTGAGATCCACAGACTGTCTTTGAATGTAACTTCCACTGAAGCAACCACATCCCTGACAGGGGTTCAAGAGTGGCCTGCAATTGTCACAGCTGCCACCCCTGGCTCTCTGCTTGTGTTCCCTGGACAAGGGTTGAGAAACATTTCTTGGGCACTAAGGCATTCTCCCAGAAGGTGGCAAAAAGTAGACTCCAGCAATGAAAAGAATTAGATCCTGTTACAGCCCCAAGAGGACTTTAGTCCAGGTGACAAAGCTGTCAATTCTATTTATTCCCCTGTGGCCCTTACTCTTACGCCACATAAGGACCACCATAGTTGGTGGGGAAACCCTTGCCATTGTTAAATATTGCTTCTATTAGACACACTGGTAATCACAGCTGTAATAATTTCTAAACTTTCCAGTAAATATTCCCATCAGCTCTCATTCTTGCCAAAAACTCCTCCTTTACTGTCAGTGATAAAATCATCACCAATTTCTGGGGCACAGAGTTAAGATAATGCGGAGAACAAAGACCATAATATTTTACATGCATCTAATTTGTCCTGGTTCAACAGCAATTTGGTGTAGAAAATACAACAATAGCTAATAGCAGAAACAGACCTAATTACTTATTTCAGAATTAATAAGTTGTGGCATAGTCTGTGAGTCATTTCCTTGATGAACCGATTTTTTTTTTTTCACTGATCAAATTTGCTCATGGAGTAATGATTTTGAAGACAGGAGTAGACAAGGAAGTTCTTTCCTAAAACAAATTTAAAGAGACATTAATATCTTGTGAGACCATGTCCTAGATCATTCACTGATGGTAACACCACCATGGCCAATAAACTACATGACAGAGAGAAAGAAAAGCAGTATGAAATGTTTATTGACATAGTATGTGCATCGTGTAATATCTTAATATATCAGAGATTTGTATCTATTTTCCCAAATGAACTGTCATTTTGTGCAGCTAAAAATAAAACCACTCTTTCTTTTCTTTCTTTCTTTCTTTCTTTCTTTCTTTCTTTCTTTCTTTCTTTCTTCTGTTAGCTGTCAATCTTAAAAAAGTTAAGAACCTTAAAAGAGTCATCAAAGCTACCTCTGGGATTTTTTAATCTAAATCTGTTTCACACTTGGAGAAAAAGTCTGGTGCAATAGGGAACAAATATACTTCCAAATCCCTTGACATTTGTATGCAACTTTAAGATTTCAATTTAACAATAGCCTTTATTTTTTTCTCCATTCATTCTTTAATCCAGGTAGCTGTAGATGGAAGTATCTGCAATATTCTGTGCTTTACATTTAGAAGCAGTTGATTAAATTGCTACAAAGATACCAAATACAAACAGAAGGTATTTGAAAAAAAGAATTTATTGGCTAGAATTTGTAGGTACATGCAGAAAATGGAGCCAACATTTCCATGTTTCAAGTCTAGAGATATTTTGTTAGTTGGTTTTGTTGCTGTTGTGGTTGTTGGGTGGTTTTTTTTTCCAATGGAGGACAGCCTTTACAGGAATCCACACAAAAAAATGTCAAGTTTGAGTGATTTTAAAGTGACAGAAACTCCCTTTACTCCCTACACTCCTGGTGACTTGGTGTGCTGGGATGTTAATGCTGCCAAGCCTTTTGGCCAGGACACAGGTCTGTAGCTTCCCAAGGGCCGTATATGAGCACAAACATAATCCCTGTTGCTGTCGGCTGGGAAGAAGAGCCTCATCTTTAACAGCGAAAGGAGATTGTCCATATAACTTGTGATTTTTACATCTTAATTTATACTGTCACCCCTTTACCAGCTGCCTACTTTTTCTTACAATAGGTCCCTCTGCTACCTCACAGTCATTTCATCTGTTACTTTTCACACTTTCTTTATTCCTTGCATACCGCCTCCGCCTTCCTAGTCTTCCATAGCATCTACTTCTCTTGTTCTCTCTTTCTGTGTTAATTGCTGTTTGCTGCCAAGTCATCCCTTATCAGAATAGGAGGAACTCTCCAGATGCTTCTCTCCTCCTCATGTAGATGAATTACTTTTTCACTTAAGCCACATTCTGTGCTGATTCATACTCCATACAGACTCATAAATCTGCAAAAATGGTAAATTATAAACTGAGTCAAGGGGTTTCTTTAAGCAATTTTTAAAGCACTGGGTACTCTGTGCCTCATATCACAAAAATTATTTTGCTACCTAACATTGTGTTTTTATTTTGCTAAGGTAATAAAAACTTAGACTTAATTTTTCCTATTGCAGATAGTCCCCTTGGCTTCCATTGTACATCTCAGAGCCCAGATTAGATGCATGCACAAATGCCTTGCAGAAGCTGGTCTGGGTGTGTCAGTGTTTTGTATATGAGGTTTATCTTTGGCCCGGTATAAACCTACTTGTTAACTTTACAAATTGCCAGTAGCAATTTGTAAATTGAGGAAAAGAGATGTGACTGACTTTGTTTTTTCCTAAAGCCAGGAACACACTTAAAGAAAAAGATCTACTATAGCAACTCTTCTGGAAAAGCATTAGTACTGATGAAAACAAATGATTTACAGCTCAGTACTTGTAAGATGGAAAAATCTTTTGGGGAAACATCACAAGGGCTCTGTCCCCTTCTGGGCTGGGAATCCAGCCTTGATGCTGATCTGATCTACTAAGAACACCCCCTCCTTGTATTTTCTCATTGATAACTAGGTACTAACTGCAAGGGTTTTTAAGGAAATCTGAGATTATCACAGCTCAGAAGTTCTTGTTCCATTTGCAGGGGCCAGTAACAAGAGTTCTATGTAGGACATTGACCTCCCATGGCTGTGTGCAAGTACTCCATTTATGAGCCATTTCAGAAGTCCCTGTAGTACACTGTCACAACGTCTACATAAAACATTTCCTTCTCTTTTAGACCAGGTGGCAGAAGAAAACTGCCTGACATGCAGATACAACAGGAATAACATTTTGTCCATGTCTTGTGTCTGCGTTCCCTTGCTTGAAGGTGCTGATGCAATCAAAATGGCACAGGCTCTACAAGCCTGCATATTTGCATGTGTTTGTGCATGTGCACTCAGACACAAATACTTGAATATACATAGCTTTGATTATTTTTTTATGTTGCTCTGGCCAGCCTCTTTAACCTCTTAGTACCATAAAAAGAGACACTGAGCATGTAATATTTATCCTCTAAGGATAAACATTAGTTTTCAGCCTGTTAGGAGAGCTTCCGGTCATGGCTGAGGTATTTATAATGGATTATTATTATAACAAGACCATTTGAAAGCTGACATCAACATTTTTCATTCTTACCTTGTCCCTGATTCCCAAACTAATAAAGAAATAGATTAGATTTCTGCTCCTAATGAGTACCCCTAAATAAGACTTAACAGAACAAAGAATTTACTAAGCCACCTTGTCTTGATCAGTTTTGGACCCAAATCAACAATAAGAATAATGGTCACACAATCCACCTAAGTTGACTTGGACTGGATTAATGATGTGGTACCTTATTTGTCACAGTAGCTATGGAAAAAGGCACTTAAGAAAATCATTACAGAGCCAACCAAAGAATATTGTCGGCCCTTTGCATAGAGTGATAGTATTAAATACTGAACTGAGGTGATTTAAAATTAGTCAGCAAAGTCATATGTCTTAACAGAGCAATAAAAAATAATTAACCTTAAAATCTTAAATTTCTAAACTTAAAAAATTATTATTAGTTTTCTGCAAACAATCACACAAAATAAAATAATTAAAATAAGAAAAGTTAAATGTTCCCTGGAAAGGCTGACATTAAAAGAAACAGTTTATTTCAAAGTGAGATCTCTCCCAATTAATGCAATATTGTTAGAGTTGTGGTATGGAAGCAAGTCTTAAATTTTTATGCTTTGGCAATAATATGACAAGGAAAGTTGCCTGCACATTCAAAGTGTCAGGTTTTATACTTTCAATCATCTACAAAAAAAACGTGGGTGATTAAAAATGTTCTTATTTCATCAAAAGTTACTACAAGTATGTTTTAATGATATCAACAAAGAAAGAGTATTTAAAAATCTTGTGGGTTTTTTTTCTTTTCTTCTGCACAGGAAGAAAATGGATTTTGGTCAGCACAAACTTATGAACAAAAAAAATTGAAATATTGTGGTGGTGAATAATCTTTAAAGTACTGAAACCGAAGGATATGTTCAGAGTATTATATCTGTGTTGTTAGGTTAACATACCACCATACCAATCCTGTGCACTTCAAAATGTTGATATAAAGTAAAACATATAGACTTGTGTAGCAATCAACATCAACTTTTTAAAAAGCGATTTGTGTTTAAAGGTGTGTAAAAGTCAAGCTCACTTTGTGTTTTCATTAAGTATAAGGTTCAGCAAACATATTGAACCAAATCATTTGCTAACTACTGTGGGGCTACCTAACCAGATATCTGTTATAATGTACAGGATAGCTCTTCTACCATTCAGAAAGTGGTATAATTTAGTTGGGAGAAATGTTTAGTTCAACTTTGTAACTCATGTTGAGGTGGAGTCTGAATATGACATGATTAAAACTACCCATTTTGCAAAACCATATAAAGCCAAACTAAAATATTGCTTTCCAACTCCCAGTCTAATACTTACTATCCTATCTATGAAGCTGAACTCATATAAAAGTAATTTATAACACCTGCAAAAATAGTTAGCACAGGAAAAAAAAAATTCTATTACCTTTGAAGCTCTACATGATTGTCAAATAGCCACTTCAGAAGTCAGTGACTTCTCCCAGTGGTAAAGTTAAACATTTGACTAGAAACTAAACCTACAGCTCTCTAAATACTAATTGGAATGCAAATGCACATGTTTAAGACTTCTATAGCTTCTCAAAGAAAATTTAAAAGCATTAAATTATGTCCTGATGTTTCTTCCTCCAAACATGGAAACTTCATTGTTCATTAATTTCTTTTTGCTGTTTCTACTGAGAAGTGAAGTGAAACTTGTCTTTGAGGTCTAATCCTCAGCTACAGAAATTTGAGATTTCCATGGAAGTGTTCCTGCAGTAACCAGTAGAGGAAGTTTTCCAAACTAACAAGCATGAACTAAACTGCTGCTTCTCAACAAGGAGCTGTGGACCTTAGAGAATGCCAGAATAATGTCTTGGTCTCAGGCAGTTCTCTGGATCATTCTGCACATACAGTAATGTTCGTATGCACATCTTGCATTTGAAGAATTGGATCAGAACCCTGAGAAAAGCAAATCCATTGGAAAAAAATAGATCTTGTTTAATATTACCAGTTTGAGAAGTTTCAGGCTTTTCCTTGGGAAAAAAAAACCTGATAAACAGGTGTAGTAATTTTTTTTTTTTCCTGATGTGAATGGTTTGAATTTATCACAATTGCAAACATAAATATAGTTTGGGGCTTTAAGTGCATATCTAGGGTTGATTACAATTAGAAATATTTTGTTTGACAATTCTACCCATCCCTCAGCAATTCAGCATTCCTTAAGTCACCATAACATTATTTGTGACCTTTCAGTTCAAAAACATCCTGACGTGGAGTGATGTTCTTCCAGTAACTGCTGCAGCAGACTTTCACTCTATGGTAATACAGACGGGTGCTAAGCGAGTCAGGTTCAGCTCTCTTCAGCCCTGCATGCAATTCTCATCATTCCCATGTATCCAGAAGCAAATCTGGGCATATTTGAGAGGAGTAATTCTTACTGCTACATTGTAATCCTGCTGTTCACCATTGACATCCACCCACTGATGGCCTGAGTAAACAGCAATGATCTTGCGTTTCCACTTCTTTTTGTTCGGCTCCTTAAGACGGAGATAGATGCCAGATCCAGTGGAACCAGGCTCAGCATCACAGTACTGATAAAAGAGATCATTGGACTCATCGGAAATGCTACAAAACCTATAGACCAGCTGCCCAGATCGATCATTGTCAAAACCTGAGAAGTGGATCATGCTCCCAGGCATCATTTTGATTGTTGGGCTGATTCCCAGCTCCATGTATTTCCTTTTGTGGGGACGCTTGAGCTCAAGTACAGCGTAATCATAATCCAGAGCAATATCCCCAGAGACACCCTTAAACCAGCCTTTTGGGATGTGGGTACTCTTCACCCTGGTCCACTGGAAGGAGGGCATGCCATCTGAGGTCCCCTGCTTCCTCCCAGATCTCCTCTGCTTTCTCCCACCACCTTTGGATTGTCGCCTTAGTTCTGTGACAACTTCGGGATCCTCCTGGGCCACAGCAGCTTCTCTTCTACTTCTTTTAGCACCTTTGCGTCTCTTGCCGTCACCTCTGGATTTTGTCTTCATCAGGCCCACCCTCAGTCTTTTGCTGCCCTTAACATAATCTTTGCCATTGTGCAGACAGTGAGCAGCTGTTAGCACGTGTTTGGGGGAAACGAGAATGCCACTACAGCCAGTGGAGATCTTCACAGCTGTGTTGAATGGAAAGTTGGTCATAAACCGCTTGTCATAGATGCTGAACCTACTGTCTGTTCCATATATCTGCCTCTTCTTTCTCAACGACCTTTGTGCGGTTGTGTTCCCAGCTGGGTCAAGCACTAGTCCAAGGACATTCACTTCAGTCAAGGTCCTTGTGCCATTTTCAAAAACAGTCTCATAGGATAAGAGGTCCTTCAAGTCAGACAAGCTTGGCACTGGCAATCTTCTTTGACATTCAATTCCACATACGCTGTTCAGCTCTAATTTGGTTTTAGCTTCAAATTTAGGGCTGTCTAGGGAGAAAGTTCTTTCACCCACAATCTGGGGAATCTTCTTTAAGTGCCAAGTAAAGTCTTGTTCGGTTTCTGTTCCATTAGTGAGACCCAATACAGGTACGAAAAATACGAATAGCAGTAACATGTGCTCCATTTTATCTATTTTTTTCTAAAACAAGAAAGAGAGATTTGAAAACACACACTGGAAATACACACAGTGATCTTCAAAATATAATCATGCAATATTAGCACTGGCATCAGTGGAACAGAATTTAACACTCTGCTCAAAACAGAAATGCTTCAGATATTGCCTGTATTGCCTCTGATGCTTCCAACAGTCTCTAGCAAGATGGACACAGAGTCAGCCAGCATCCACGCTGAGCTACCTACAGGAAAGTGGAAACAGATGAATTTTACCTGCTTTTCCCTCAGTGGAGCAGTATTCTGAGTCACTCCTACTTTGTATAGCACCCTGACTTTACTTATCCTATAGGAACGCAATTGCATTTTATACTTCTGCTTCTCTATAGCTACTGGTTGTAGGTAGAACATGGTTGAAAACCACCAATGTATTCAGAAGTACATTCAAAAGTTGGTATCTGGACAGACTACACTCGTGACACGTAGGGACCCTTAGGAAACCAGACCAATTGTGGTCTTTCATGTAGTGGCCAAAAAAATATCGGTTTGAAGTGACCTAAAAGTCACCGATGGTTCTGCATTACCCACCCAGCTAAAACCTGTGAATCTGCCTGCTATGCAAAATTGCACTTTGCTAACTGCTCTCCCAAGCAACCAACTTAGAAAGATCTCCTTTCCCCTTTCAAAGTGTATGTTATTTGGATGTGGCAGATGGAAGAATTTGAGCAAAGCGTCCCACTTGAAATGCTTTCAGCTTCTGCTGCTCTGAAAGGCATGGATCTCCTCCAGATGCTGTAACTCCCTGTGTGCTGTGGCCACCATAACCTCATCCATTTTCTATGCATGAGTGTCTGAATCTCTCTCAGGATGTCAGAAAATTTCAAAATCCATGGTTGGATGGAAGAAATGAGTGAGGAAAGTAGAAGGTTGCTAGTTTAAAGGAGTCTCCTGGTTATATACATGCAGGAAAGCCCAGCCAGGTAGGAGGAACAAGTCTGCTGATTCATCACATGCCTTTTTCCTACAGGATCCCACAGTGGCTGTAGGAAATGTCTTATCTGTGCCTTACGGTCACATGTGGAAAGCCCCACTTAGATGGGGTGATGCGCCACACAAAGAGATAATACTTTAAATGGAAAAGACAAAAAGCAGTATTGTTACCATCTGTTGTTGTGAAACACGCAGAAAGTATGTAAAATTCTTAGAAGTCTGTAGCAGAGCCAGAAACTGAATGCAAAAGTCTTGATACTGAGCTCAAAAGAGTACTAAAAAGACCATTTTCCTCCTTTGGCAGCAGTGGTGTCCGTGGCATTAACCAGCTGCTGGCCTCTGCTATTGGAAAGCTGCACTCTCTTCTCATATCCTTCATTCCAACTACATGGAAACCTCAGCTGTGCAGAAAGAAAGGGGCTGTGACTAAACTTTAAAAGCCAAGCAATTCAAGGATATGTGTGTGGTTAAGCTCTCTGGTTTACATTGCAGAGGCAGTGTAAACCAGGGCAAACATAACAGCTTTCCTTTCCTTGAGCTTAGTTTAGAATGAGTACTGCTAGCAAGTGAAACAGCCTGGTTACAGAATCAGAGAGTGATGGGGCTGAAAGGGACCTCTGGAGATCATCTAGTCCACCCCCCCCTGTTAAGGCAGGTTCACCTAGAGAAGGTCACATGGGAACATCTCCCTTATGATGAAAGGCTGAGGGAGCTGGGTCTCTTTAGCTTGGAGGAGACTGAGGGGTGACCTCATTAATGCTTATAAATACATAAAGGGAAACTGTCAGGAGGATGGAGCCAGGCTCTCCTGTTATGTTCAATGATAGGACAAGGGGCAATGGATGTAATCTGGAGCATAAGAGGTTCTACAGAAACATAAGGAAAAACTTTTTCACTGTGAGGGTGATGGAGCTCTGGAACAGGCTGCCCAGAGGGGTTGTGGAGTCTCCTTCTCTGGAGACATTTAAAACTCACCCAGATGTGTTCCTGTGTGACCTGCTCTAGGTGGTCCTGCTCTGGCAGGGGGGATTGGACTAGATGATCTTTCAAGGTCCCTTCCAACCCTTAACATTCTGTGATTCTGTGATTTTGTGAACGTGTCCAGGAGAGTATTGAGTGTCTCCAGAGACGGAGACTTCACCACCTCTCTGGGTAGCCTGTTCCAGTGCTTTGTTGCCCTCAAAGTAAATAAGTTCCTCTTCAAGTTTAGATGAAACTTCCTATGTTCAAGTTTGTGTCTGTTACCTCTTGTCCTGTCGCTGGGCACTACTGAAAAAAAGTTGATCCCATCCTCCTGACACCCACCCTTTATGTATTTTTAAGCACTGATAAGACACTCCCTCAGTCTTCTCCAGACTAAAAAGACCCAACTCCCTCAGTCTTTTCTCGTAAGAGTTGTTCTAGTCCCCTAATAATCTTCACAGCCCTTTGCTATATCTCTCCAACAGTTCCCTGTCCTTTTTCAAGCAGGGAGCCCAGAACTGGACACAGTACTCCAGATGTGGCCTCACCAGGACAGAGTAGAGGGGGAAGAGAACCTCCCTCAACCTGCTGGCCACACTCTTCATGATGCACCCCAGGATACCATTTGCGTTCTTGGCCAGAAGGGCACATTGATGGCTTATGGTCATCATGCTGCCCACTGGGACTCACAGGTCTTTTTCCACGGTGATGCTTTCAAGCTTACAAGGTACCTAAAGATCTAGCATGAAAAAAAAAGAGGGCTATGTGTGCAACACAGAAAAAGAAGTGGTAACACCACTTTAAGAGCTGTATAGTGGACCAATGACTCCTATAATTTTGAGGCATCTTCACTGCATAAACATAGTTCTTGTCTGTAAGAGGTATCAATTATCACTTTTTAGCTAAGCACTAGGGTCCAAACACAGCTTGTTGCTTCTGATGCCAAATTCAGAGGGTGTTTTTGTTTTAGCATATTTTTGATGCTTTTCACTTTCACCTCCATGGCACACCAATTTTGACCCAGAGTTTAAGATATATGTAAACTGCATTTTACAATACAGGATAAAGATACCCTCTCTGGCTTTAAAGTAGCTAACTTGGGTTTTGGAGAAGATGTGTGGACTTTCATAAGACACCTGTAGATTACAGTGACTCGGAGGCCTAAGCTCTGGAGTGTATGTGATTATACTAAAAGACATTTGAATGTTTTGAAAGCAGAGCAGAGTCATCCCAGGTACAAGATTTTGCAGAGACAGCAGTTGACAATATCAGCCTAGGTTACTGGTATAGTAAAAATGCATATATTTAAACATTAACTTTCATATACAAAGTTACCTTCAAAAAATGTTTTTGGTTATTGTTCAATTAGTACTAAATTCGAAGAGCATTGATAATTTTGCCTATCTATGGATAAATTATATGGTGCAAAAATAAAGAAATAAGAACATATGAATAGGTTTTATGGCCTGACCAAAGGTCCATCTCGCTTAAAATCCTGTTTCTGACACTGGCCAAATGAGGATGCCAAGGGTAGGGCACAAGAATAGGGCAACCATATCTGTCCCTTCTCCCTCATAGTCTCGTAGTTACAACCAGTTGCACCTCGTGGACTCTATACCAGAGGTAGTTTCTGTAGTATGAGGAAACTTCAGTGGATTTCTCTTCCATAGTTGCCCAGTCTTCCCTTGAACCCATATAAAATTTTGCATCCTCAGTGTTCTGCACCAAGGTGTTCCACAGTGTAACGATAAGGAAGGAGATGAGGAAGCATGTCCTTTTCTTTATTTTCAGCCTGTCACAAATTACCACGGTTTGAGGATAAATAACGTGATAGTAATGTGGAAATGCTGGTTTTAATTTCCTTTGCCCTAATTGAGCTGTTGAACACATACAAGATACTAAGAAACCAAGTCCTACTCTCAGGCTTGAGAACATCTTTTCTGTGTTCTTTCCTATAATACTCCTCCGTTCCCCGGGGTCTGAGGATTTGATGTGTCACTGCAGCAGAATTTTGCGAGCCCTAAGGAAAATTCATTCACTAACTGCTAGTTCACAGAAAGTCTTCAGAGGTGCCTGGGTTGATGTCATTCCACCACAATGGCTGCAGTCTTCCCAGCTGGACCCATAACTAACTTTGCTTTATAGAAAGACTTTCTGCAAGCATATATGGGTGGAGTACTATGGCTCCCTTCCACCGCTCTTTAAAAAGCTAAAACCCAAAACAGACAGCCCTCAACAGATGCATTGGAGCCTCCCATTTGAAATACTATACTTGAGTCTTCACTGCTTATAAACGCAGCCTTGGAAGCCAAGATTTTCATCATTTATAATGAACCACTTGTTGCTCCTAATGAACTAACTACATTTCAGTAGATCTGGAAGAAATCCAAGCCAAGGAACTTGATGAAAATGGTATTTCTCACTACAGACCAGAGCAGTGGTCCTACTAGGCAGCATTGTTGTTTACAGCCATGCAGTTAAGCTCTGTTTACTAAGCTATGTCTACCATTTAAGCAAAGCCCACTTCAAGCATGGGCAACATCAGCAGTTGCCATGGCCCAGTACAAGTTGCTGGCAAGGGGAGAACTCAGGCATTCCTCTTGCCAGACAACGGAGATGGAAATGTGTCGACGGCTGCAAAGACACCTTTGCAAGGTGAGAGAAGGGGAGAGAGAATTCAGCCTCCAGAGGAAGAAGGAAAGGCCCTGAGAAAGTTACAAGCTGGATGCAAGAAAAAAAATCCTGAACATCTTACTCTGTACTTTCTGCCACGCTGTTCTCCACTAGTCCTCCACATCCAAGGCTGCTGTGCCCTCTGCTTTCCTTTGCTCCTTTCCCATACAAATTTTGGGTTGTCTTACAGTAATTAGAAGTCTTAAGTCAGCTGTGTCTTTATCATGGGATGAATTCCTTCAGAGAAGACAGAAGGTGGAAACTACAAAGAGAGAGAGATCCTTAGCCCCATTAAAAAATGTTGACATTCTTCCTACAGTTTCCAAACCCAGCAGATAAAGGTGAGGACTGCCTGTTTGGTGTCATCCCAGCTGCCCAGGTGTATGTATATAATTAAAAGTATTTTCAGTTCTTCTCACTTCTTGATTCCAAAATAAAATATTTCTGCATTCACAAGACAAAACCTACTCATGTCCTAACTTTTCAGGATATTTTTCAAATATTCTGTCAGGATGACCTATCTTACTCCAGCAGGGTTCATCTTAAATGCTCAGAAGAAGGCTTGTGACCAAGCAGAACTAGAATATGTTTCTTTTCAGGCCATCTCAGAGTGAATTTACATGTCAGTGTAGCTCAGAAGGAAAGTTTTTTCCAGCTGCCTGGCAGCATTTTATTTTGGTCTGTCCAATGCAGCCTCTGCTCTGGGGTTTCCTTCCTACTGTAGAAAAGTCAGCACATTCCAAACTGAGTTTTCAAACTTTTCCTTGAAATGGCCTGGAAGTCGGAATTCACAGTTCTAGTATGACAAAGCGAAACAGAGACCAAATTTTGGAAATCTCACGCTCCCTCGAAGAAGCCATTAACCTAACCTTATCCACCACTGCCCCCTTCACCTCCTCCGGCTGTGCTCACTTCATCGATCGGTGGTGCACAGACTGCGTCCTTTGCTCTGCGTTTACGGAGAGAACCCCGCTGGCCCTTACAACATTTAAGCGGCTTCAGTAGGCATAAGAAGCCCTAATTTTACACGGCAGGCGTGACGGCTGGTTTCAGAAATTAGATGGAGTGGGGGAAATAAAAGCACGGGGGACCGGGGCTTGCCCTCGGACGGGCTTTTCCCTCTCTCTCTCTCTGTCTCTCTCCGCGGCCGCGGGGTGGCGCGCCCGGACAGCCGGCGGCCCGGCGAAGGCGGCCGGTCCCGCTTCACCCTCTGCCCGCGGTCCCCCGGGTGCGGGGCTGGCCCCACGGCAGCTCCCGGGGGCTCCTCCCACCCGTCCCCGCCGCCGGGGCTCTTCTCCCCGCTCCGGGCGGGGGGAGGCGCGGGGAGGGGGAGGTGGCGTCCCGGCCGTTGCTCCGGCTCTGAGCGGCTCCGGGGTCGAGCCCTGCCAGCCGGGGCGGCCCCGGGCAGCGGCCCCCGGCAAGGGAGCGGGAGGGCACCGTCCGGGAACCAGGCGGGGGAACGGCGGGGATGGGCTTTGTTGGGATGGCCGTTTTGCCACTGCCCGCTCCTCTTCTGCCGGCCGCTGCTATGTAGTAGCATGTTAAAGCCCAGGATTTTCCTGGAAGAAGCCGAGGGTTTGGTGAGGAAGGCTTTAACTCTCCAGCTCTTTAGCCATGCCCTGGTCCTGCTTTTTCGCATCTGAGCTAAAGAAGTTCACTTTCTCCACAGCCTGCAAGTTAAGTAACTTGGCACCGCTTTTTTTGCCGTTCCAAGATAAATCTGTTTCCAACAGTGACGAATCTGGATGAAATTAGTGTCAATTCGAGAAGAGCGCGGGGATGGCAGGGCGAATACTGAGGGGATGAATCAGAATTAAAGGAGAGGTTGTTTTGAAGGATGAAGACGCTCCTTGCCTGCTCCCCGCAGAACACACAGCACAGAGACAAACCCTTGAAAGCCCAATAACTATGCCCCTTGCTTCCGACCCGTTAGTTGACTTGGGAAATCAGCTTGAAATAAAAAATAAACCCAAAACCAAACATAAAAAATAAAAACAAAAGGACCAAAGAAACGTGGCACGTTTTAGTCCTATCAAAAAATACATCCATAATGCTAAAGAAGCAGGAGCTTTATACAAAACCCTTCAGCTGACAAACCCAAGGTACTGACATCGGTCAGCCTCATCACTTTTTTAAAACGACCCGGGTGGGAAGAACGACATCGCCAAACCCGATCACCTCACAGACGTTACTTCGGACTGCCCGGCCCTCGGTCCCGGGGATGCCCCAGTCCCAGTCCCGGCTCCGGGCAGCCACCCTCAGCCCCAATCCCCCGCTCCCAGCCTGCCCGCTCAGACCTTCCCCGTCGAAGTGTCTCGGGGCTGCCTCTTCCCCCGCGGCCGGCGTCGGGAAGGGTTTCTTTCATACCTGGCACCCCGCAGGACGAACGGAGGGGAAGGCGGCCACAGCCCCTGGGCTCAGGCTCCCCGCTCCGCGCCGCCCGCCCGCCGCCCAGCGCCCGCGGCTACTGAGGACGGGGCGGGGGGAGCGGCCAGGTCTTCCCAAGCGGGGGAGGGGATGGAAAAAGAAAGAAAAAAAAAAAAAAGAGAGAGAAAAAAAAAAAAGGAGGCGAGAGGGAGGAGGCCGGGAGGGCGAGAGGGGGAGGGCCGAGGGAGCGGAGGCAGATCCCGGTATCTGCTCGGCTGGGAAGGGAAGGGAAGAGAAGAAGGGGCTCTGCCTGCGGGGCGGGGAGGTGCATCGCCCCGGGAGAGGCTCCCTCTCGGCGCCGGGCGGAGAGCCGGGGTGACCCGTGCAGGGACGAGGCGGCAGAGGCTGCCGGGCCAGGCGAAGGGGAAGGCGGAGACAAGAGGAGAGGCGGAGGGACCCCATCCCGGGGGGAATGGCGGCGGGAGGGCGCCGTCCTCACCGCTCCACCTGCGTGGTGCCGGGGCTGCCGGGCACGACGGGGCCGGGCGGCGGTGGCAGCGGGGAGGGCCGCTCCGCCCTGACCCGCCGTCCGACTCCAGAGGAGAGCGATGAGCAGCTGCTGGCTCCACAAGAGGCTCCTTGGGCCGGGATGGGGCTTGTGGTTGCGAGGAGTCGTGTTCCCTGACCCGTGGCCTGCCCGCCCCTCCCTGTCCTCAACCCCCCGAGGTGTACCCCGGTCCCCAGCCTTCCCTGCCCTGGGTCCTTTGGGGCCTCCCGGCCCCACTCCTCAGGGATGCTCCGCTCCTCAGGGACCTGAGAAGGTCAGGTGAGAAGCACCTCCCTCCTTTTATCATCGCTCTTCATCCCTCTTTCTCCCTTCCCCTTCCCTTGGTGTTCCTGCCATCTCCCCTCCCGAGGCAGAAAGCTTTGAGTGGTGATCTCTTCTTCACTGATCAGCCCCTTGTACTACAACAAGGTCCTCCCCAAAGCCTTCCACTGGCACATAGATGTGCAACGTGAAAAGCTTGTTCACTAAGCACTTCTTTAAAGTGCTTAACCCGAGTAGTTTCAATGAGCTCCTCTGCTGAAAACTGCTCACACTAGATGGGGGCCCACTGGTTTGCCAAAACCAGCAGGAAATTTGTGGCATTGCTAAAGATCAGATTGAGATCTCGAGAGTGCCGTTTCATTGTCCTAACTGTAGTAATTTCCTTCCTTTAAAAGACTTCTGAAATGTGGTGGAATGAATTGTATACATAGGTTGGCAATAAGGCTTTGGCCAGCAACAGCACCCTGCAGTTTCATTTCGAAGACTGAGGTTGGCTTCTTACAAATGTAAGTTTTGTTTATGTTCTGGTTTTCTTGTTGCTGTTTGTGTGTACAACTTAAAACTGAAGTGTAATAATAATTATTCATGTGCCTGAATATTCACATGCCTATCCAGTTTAATTAACAAGGCAAGGCAGAAATTATTGTAAGGAAGTTAAGAATCACAAGCAATTTCTTGAACATAAGAGCTTCCATCCTGGGTCAGACCAAGACCTTTGCTGGACCAGTATCATGCTGCAGCAGTAAAGGGCAAGGTCGTGCGATAGTCCCCTCAAGCACTTTCCCTGCTGCCAATATTTCAAACTCAGAGATTTTCTGAGGCAGATGTAGTTTCTATGACCTTAGCAAACTTCACTGGATTTCTCCATCAGGCATCTACCTGTCTTCCCTTAAACCTACATAGATCTGTAGCGTCTACAACCTGCTTCAGTGACAAGTTCCACAGGTCAACTACATGTTGTGCAAAACCCTGCCTTCTTTTGTGTATTTTTAACCTGGCTACTGCTAGCTTTGTTTGATGCTCACCAGTTCTTTATGATATGCCCTGCAGCCCCTCTCCCACCCTAAAGGATTCTAGCTAAGTTAGCTGTGCTTTACATGAAAGATGTTCCTATTTGCTGTCCTACTGATGACACACAGGGACCACGACAGCATCCAAAGGATGATGTGGCCAAAAAACTTCTTGGCAGTGGCAAATAGAAAACAAGGAGCAACAGCTACTTGCATTGGACAGCTGTGTTGAGCAACAACAATTGCAGCTTGGAGGGTTCAGACTGGACATCAGGAAAAATTTCTTCACCAAAAGGAATATGCAACACTGGAACAAATTGCCGACAGGTTGTGGAATTGCCATGCTTGGTTTCCAACACTCAGATAGCCAAAGCCACAGCTGACCTGATCTAGTGTTGGCAATAGTCCTGCTTCAAGTGAAAGGTCAAACTGGGTGACCTGCAGAGGTCCCTCTCAACCAATATTTCTATGATTCTTTACCTAGGCAGAAGACACAATCAAAATATGTATTTTTTGTGGCAGCAAAAATATATTATTTGTTTTGTTCTCTATGGATTTCTCAACGCTTCCTAGTATTCTTTATTTCTTGGCAGCTGTTGAGTACCAGGCTGATGTTACATATGGAGCCATTTTCATAATTCCAGGACTCTCTCACCTGAAAAGTAATGACCAGATCAGAAGCTATCTTTTCATACCTGATGTAAGGACCATTTTTTCCCCTTGTCTGTCACTCTGCATATGTTGAACTCCATCTGCAATCTGCTCAGCCACTCCTTTCCATAAGCTTGTCTGCAGAACTTCAAGGTTTTCTCATCTTTATATAACAACTTAATAACTTGGTAGCCTCATCAGACTTTGTGACCTGACTACTCACCCCTTTTCCAGATCATTTATGTGGAATAGTGTAGGGCACAGCAGATTGTTATTGGTAACCCATCATCCCTAGGAAAACTGTTCCCGTAGTCCTCTTATATTTTATTTCCCATCCTTCAGAAAATTAGGCTAGCAGAGGTTTGTTTCTGCTTGTTAAACTCTGGATGATACGAAGATGACTCCAGATTGATGTGCATCTGCTGCATCACTCTGCTCACTCCTGCTTTCAGAATCTGGGCTGGGTCATTTATTTCATACTTTTTTTTTTTTTTTTTTACCTGAAATAACAGAGTTGACTCCTGCTTTCATCCTCCTTCCTCTTCTCCGACAACACTCATTGAAAGATCCCAAGATAAATGAATGTTGTAAAAATGATTTTAGAAAAATCAGAGTACATCTGTGAGCATAACTTCTATTTATGCTTTTAAATTATTTAAAACCATTTTTTTTTTCTTGAATCCTCTCTCAGTACTAATTTTTTTTTGCAGTAATGAGATTATACATTTTATATAATTCTTCATAAAAATTCATATGTATTTTATGTATTTGAAAGATATTATCACATTAAAAATTTCCTCAAAATGTAGTTTGCTGAAGACATGAGGAATACATATTTCAGAGTACTGATTCTTTGGAAACATACTGAATAGTATGCGTGGTAGGGCTGTAAAAATACAATTGTTGGGAAAATTCCGTCATGCTAATTTTATCCTTCAGAAGTAATTTTATCTCATTAGAAGACTAGTGAGTCCTTTTGGTATTTCTGCATGTTCCAAAAATAAGTTTGACATCATATACCAACTGAGAGATGTTCAGTTGGAACTGAGCTTTGAGAGATTCGTATCTAAAATTAAAAAAAAAAAAGTCAGAGGAAAAGCATAAACCCAAATCTGCTTTAACATCAAGAATGTACTGACTTCTACCAAACTTCTTCCTACATAACTACCAAGAAAAGAAAGAAGTGCAAGTTTTTACCATCACATTTTTACCCTGGACTTGCGTGAATTGACAGAACTGTAGTATTCTTATCTTAGGGTAGATAATCCACAAAATGCTTCCAGATAAGATTCTGCTAGATTTTTTTTTCAGGTAGAAATTTGAGAAAAGAGTTTCAGCTTTCCTTGTGGGCAACATACGCTGAGCGTGGACGTTCAGGCTGAGCAGCCGCTCTTGGAATGTCATTTGACCTTGTGAGGCTGAAGGAAAACACTGCTGTCATGTGGGTCTTGTGCGCATATGAAAAAAATGTTTGGTTGTAGCAACAACGTGCCTTGTTTGCAATCTCTGAATTGTATTCCATGTAGTGCATCATGCCAGCAGGCAGATATACCTACCCACAAAATACTCTTCCACAAATGATGGATGGGAAGAGGAAACTGTCCGGTACAACTCAGGAAAAGCAGAAGAAGGTTCAGAGATGTCAAAAAGAATGCAAATGCCTGTAACCAAGTTAAAAGCTCAGTGCATAGTCACTGTCACTATCCATATGCCACGATTAGCCAGCTTTAATCTCTTCCTTTCTTCTCTTCAGTCCTTCATATACTCAACATATATGTGTACACATGCACTTTATTCCAGAACTAGTGATTACTTGGACAGTGCAGGTAGCTCCCTTTCCTTCACAATTTAATTCTCAAGATGCATCTGAGTACTCTTCCAGCTCAGCTGATATCACACGTTCCACTTCCTTTCTACTTTTCTTGTTCCAGGAAGACTGTTTCTTATGAGCTTTGGTACTTTTCCAGTCCCCAAACACTAAACTTGGGATAACTCATTGGCTCATGATGAATGGATGTCAGATAATTCCTACTGCTTTCAGAACAAAGGGATGTGAAATACAATGGATCTTTCTTACAGGATCAAGAATGGTCTCCATGGTAGTGTGTCTTCTGTGGCAGCTTGTTGCCACAGAAGCTCTTTTGTTTTGTGGACCAGTTGGGGTTGGTTATTGTGCTGTTCAGAGGTTCCTGTGACACAATGCTGACCAGTTGGACTAAAACACTGAGCCAAACAGACCTCTGTCAGAGACCCTGGGTTTGAGGACTTTGAAAAGATGCAAGAACTGCAATAAATCACATTATTTTTTAAGAGTGCATACAGTGGGGACAAAAAGTGCAACAGCGTTGCTAGCTCAGGAGGATTCTGCATAGACTAATGGACTATGGCAGTACAGGCTGTCAAGGTAGCTTATTCATTTCACATTGGGTATAGGTGTACAAGGGTGTATGGTGCCAGAAACAAGGATATTAGTAATGAGTGCAATGTCATTAACACAGTAACTTAGGCATGACAAAAGGAAGGAGGGACGGGAAACTTGAGGCATCTAGTTGTGACCTGATTTCTACAATATAAATGTATGAAGTAGACATATGGGCAAATAGCAGAACTGAAAAAAAAAAATCAAACGAACACTTGGTATTTTAGTACAAACAGATAAAGTCCCATTTTTGTGTTAAAACTATGTCAAGCTTGTGGTCAGAACAAGAGAGTGCTTTCTCCAGTGAGGCAGCAAGTAAAAATGAATGTGGGCTTTTCTAACCATGCAGAATGGAAGTGAGTTAATAGCCCAGCCACCACCCAACTTCTGCCTTTTATCATTTTTGTCTCTCCCTAGAACAGCAGTTGAAAATGAAGCTGGACAGGTCATTGTTCTGACTTTCATATGTTTAGTAGAAAAGCAGAGTTGATTGTTCTCTTATGATTGCAAAAGAGCAAAATCTACAGATCTTACATGATGTGCAGCATCATGGAGATTCTATACACATATATAAAGTGAACATTTTCCTCGAGGAAAATTTCCACAAGGAGAGGTACTTCTGGAGACGTGTCAGATGGCAAATATTTTTATACACACGATGTGTTGGCAGGTTGCAGGCAGGTATTATTAAGGAAAAAAAAAAAAAAAAGAAGAAGAAAACCACACCATTTTTGCGAGCATACTACTCTGAAGGAAACATTTTCCTACAACTGGAGTTCCCATTGCACTCAGCATACCCACGGCTTTACTGGAAAATCTGTGACCTATAGATGGTAATACAGCACACTATGATATGAATAAATGACATTTTTATGTGAGAAGAAAAGAAGTGCATGACCAGAGGCTCTGAGAAGCTTTGGAAAAAAAATCCTGACTTTGTCTGGCTAAATCTGAATATTCATTCCCTCCCCAAGCCTCTAAATTCTTATAATGGAAACAGCATACCACAGAGGAAAGTTAATAGTGTGACACTGACATGCTAGATAAAGTAAGATTTTAGCTACCATCAGCATGATTGACCCAACAAAGGGGAAAGACATTCCAGGGAAAGATGAACTGGTGAGGGACATGGTGCCTAATCTCACTATTCAAAGCAGCAGAGGGTCAGTGGCAGTGAAATGCACATCTTAAAGAGTCTGGGAAATCAGAGGAATTAACAGCAATATATTGCAGGAGAAAATGTGACATTTGGCATAAAACTGAGTGCCTGCGGTACTTCTAAACAGAATATTGAAGCCATCTTCCTCTAGAAGTATGGACAAAGTAGGAAAAGGTGCAGTAACAGAAACTGCATTTTCAAGAGCTCAAAAACTAAACATTAAAGTGGAGATGTTGGCTTTAATCCATGGGTAGTAAGCAATATTACCTTTATTGTCAGTGTTAACTGAAGGTGACCATAAACCATTTACTGCCATTGCAAACATGCCCAGGAGAGTATGTTTTTTTCAGCTATAGCTGCATGACTTATAAATTGAATACAAACCTTAGGGAATATCCCCACCTCAAAAGTACCAATTACTTAACCGCATTCCAGAATAGTATTCCATCAAAAGGCAAATATTTATTCTTAGTAAACTGCAGGTATGAAGTCAGATCTGAAGAAAACCTGGTGATACCATTTTAAAATTCCATTCACAACCCTGAAATAGCTGGATGCTTCTGCTAAAATTATTAACAGTGTAATGGCTACTAATGTTGGAATTTTTAAGGTTTCGCTTCAGACTTCAAACTTAACGTTCCACTGAAATGAACACAGGCATTTTATACCTCTCAGAGCCATAATATACTATTAGGAAAACAATGTTATATTTATTGCCAAAATCCACGGTGAATACAGTGTCAGGGTTGCCAAGTGTGCCTTGTTGCTGTCCAGAGGACTTTAAGTGTACGTTATCCTTGGGTCTCTGAAGCTGGCAGGAGAAACTAGGACCAGACAACTTCCAGGACACATTTTTAATGCAATCTTCCATCTCTGCTGGTTTGAATAGCAAGATTAGGCACCATGTCTTCTGTTTTGCACCCCACAAAGCTCTCTCCTGTGTCTTCTGTTCATGTGTTTTCATCTCCACTGTGTTAAGCAGGACTCCGGTAACTGAGGGAAGTACAGCTGCAGCTAAAGTAAGGGGGGATCTTTCTTGTGGGTTATACTATGCAGGAGATTGAAGTACATACTCATAACTGTCCCTGGCTCTCAAAGTCTCTACATATTTCTAATAGTTTTAAAGCTGTCTGTAGGTTTTCAGCTTGCTGCTGGAATCATTTCCACATGCTAACAACCCACTGAACAGTTCAACAAGGAGAAGGCAGGCAGAAATGCTTTGTGCTAATCAGACACCCCTTTTCACTTTCTCAGTATCAGTTTCTGCAGTAGTATTTGCACAGAATCACATCTATCTGCCATTCTGACCATGCTAGAGCCCTAAGGATTTGGGAAGGTCTAGCATCATTCTCAAGAGGCTGCAGGCAGAAGTGCCCCCAAAGGGAACCCAGAGTTAAACACAAAATAGGTATTGAGGGATGAGTTAGCTTTTTATTTTAAAACCCTGACCTAAATTTGACCTTTATCCTAGTGAAGTCATGTCTTAAGACTGTCTGTCAACCCATCTTCTTTCACTGTCACTGATTACACTCCCAGGTTCAGGCAAGGTGTATCCTCATGCAGTTGCAAAGAGACCCACTGGGGCCTCTCTCAGAGGAGCAGTACTGAGACAGAGGAAAGGCAAAAGGAGCAAGCCTACAGCATGCATATTTCCCCTGTGGCAAGCAAATTAACAAAGTACGTTAATTGCCCTGACCAAAAGAAAAAAAAAAGAAGTTAGAAAGCATGTTATTGTTGTTTTTTTCAGATGTTACTTGGGAAACCTGTACATTTGGTGGTAAGTATGGAAGGTAGTTGGGAAAACAAGAGCTGAGTTAACCATGATGCGAGCAGAACTTTTTGTAAATAAAAGTTCTGCTTCTGTTCATTCCTACCTCAAAAGTTTCTAGTAGGTGGTTCTCCATGAAACATGCAATGCAAGAAGTGCAGAGCAGGACAGTAGTAACACTTGGAAGCAGTTTATATTGGAGCAGTACTTTCAGAGGTATCATCAAATCAACAGTGGCATTCTGGTTTATTTATTATCCAATTATATCCACACTTTTCATTTTGAATTACTTTTAAAATTAAACATACTACAGAGTCCATCTTTGGTCACATCTTTCACAACTCTATGGATTATTTGATACTAATGTAATCCCCATTGATTTATTTGGTCTGCTTGCTGGTACAACTTAAAAGGTACATGAGAAAAACCCAAAGCCCAGGCAAGGTAGTGGAATGTTATTTTTCACTTCCCAGGCCTTTGTATCAGGTCTCAAGGGAGAAAAATGACTGTGGGGATTCAGTAACCACATAGATTCTCTTCCTCTATCCATTAAATTTTTTGCTTCTGATTAACTCTCTAGCCCATAGTGTCCTTGTGTTGTTTAGCCATATTAAAGCAAAACAGATGTGAGAAGATTGACTTCAGAATTATTTTCATGCAAGCTAAAATAAATGGAAAATTATAGCCCTGACTTGTAATGGAAAACTGATACTCATCTTAAGAATTATCACCCATCCACATACCTCTGCTCAGCCAAGATTTTTAAACTAACAACTGCACGTGTTTCAGTTACCAAACCCTCATTAACAGTACGTTTTGTCAAAACTCCCTGAGGTGAAGTTTGCCTGCCTCTTGTATTTGTACAAACCTCACTTCGCTTTCGGCAGAGGCAAATGTTTATACATATTCAGGTTATTACCAGGAGTTTGTGGGACTACTCACTGGACAATCCTTCTCTATCACAGCAAGCATAAGCTATTGGTCTTTATCTGTGGCTTGTGCTTCCCTATTTCATTTTCATTAGGATGCTGTTTACTGTTACGGTGCCAACTCCTCTCGCTGCCCGTAACATCATTCAGTATTTTCCACTCATTATGTGTTTCAGCAAACACCATCACGCTTCGTCTGCTTCTGGTGTTGGTTCTCTGCTCTCCATTTCACTTCAAAAGGAGCTTCTCTTTTGCTTCGCGATGCTCCTTCAAATCCTTCCTTAAAGCTTTCCCTTCCTGTGACACTTAGAGAATACTTACGACACTTAGGCTATTGAAGGGCAGAAACCAAGCATACAGACCATTATCATTTTATTATCTCTCTGTAGTCTCCTTTCTGCCCATCCCGTTTACAGTACATAAAAAAAAAAATTACTGTTGACTCTGTTGATGGATGTTTTATAAGCAATGACAACACAAATAATATATTAATTTTCTTAGCATGATGAAATTCATGTGCACATACATTACTTCAGCTGCCACAATACTGCTTTTGGAAGAGATCTATATAGATGCATTTGCTTGTGCCAGTAGCTATTCCATTTTAATCACAATTACTAACAGCACATTGTTGCAACAACCGCTCTGCATTTCCACTTGAAATTCTCGGGTTTAGCAATTCAGGAGCTACATCTAAAAATATATCCCCATTTGAAAAGTGGCACTCAGGCTACAGTCTAGAAGCAGTTCCTGTTTAAATGTATTTAGCTAGTTTAGCAGTTTTATCTAAGAACACAAAAGACACCTCTGCTGCTTCAGAAAGCATTCTTCCATTTTTCCATGTTCAGAACTGACTTTGATGACATTGTTCTGCATTTCAATTATCTATAATATGAGCTTTTAAAAAATAATAGTTTACCATGTATCAGCTTTGTACTTCCTTGCCCTTTGACAGCCAGTGCTGAGTAGCAGTAGGAAGCCACTGGCTGCAGTCATATAGATTAGAGAAAGAGCTATAGAATGCCAAAAAGCATATGGAAATGCCCGGTCTTTTGATTTACTTTGGCAAATACATACTGAAGACTATATGCCTAATTTACAGACTTACTACAGAACAAAATGGCATTGTGCTTCCAAGCTAAACAAGCACTCAGACAGAAGAAAGGTTTCCCAGTTGCGAACAGTGCAATAAAAGGGAGTCCACTAGGACAATGTAAAACTCATCCAGAGAATAGGAGTCCCAAGTCAATGAAATCCTATCCTGGCTTATTTGTAATTCCTTGTTCAAGTTTATTACCCTTTTTCTCAACCCTAGGAAGGCCTTACAATGTGTAGATATTTATTCTAGCCTGTGATGGGCTGTACAAACCTCAGAGTGGCTGAGTGAAGCTACTACAGAACAGTTAATGTCTCCATCAACTCTTCTGCACTTCTGCAAGAGCTGTCAAATCACAGGGAAGCAGTTAAAAAGAAAAGACACAGGCTGTTTGGCTTGGCTTGGATTTAGCACATGACCAAATATTGCTAGATGCCAATATTTTACACAGTTGAATACATTTGGCTTAGGACTAATGTGTTTGCATTACTACCCGGAACCTGCAGAAGGTCTGAATGGGGATGTGGCAGCTAACAATATTTAGAAAGGGAGTACCTGCCCTCTGTAAACCTCAGAAATTTAATCCCCATTGAGATTCATTCAGCAATTTATTCACTCTTTCTAAGATTCTAGACACAGGCCTAGAACAAGATAACCACTGTCCTCATGTTGGCCTAACTATACATAGATATGGAGTATCTGTTGGCACACAGTACCAACATGTACATATGCAAAGCAGGCCAAATAATGTAGCCATATGCTATCTGTAAGAATGTCAAGTGCAACATTTAATTATTCAATTAATTTGAGTATCTGATGTGAGAAAAATGCATTATGTACTTACGAACATGAGTAAAACTAAAGAAGCAAATGAAATGGGTCAAATTTCCCGACAAAATTCACTACAAGCATCTGATTATTTTCAAATTATGCATACAAGTAGAGCCCATCACAAATGCAGTTATGCGCGCAAACTCTTTGAGTGGAAGTCACACCAGCTTCCACATAGGAAAATTCCCCCAGGTAGGTAAACTTCTCATCCCGATTATTCACTGGGCTACAGAAAGCCAAGCTCTTCTAACAACAGTTGTTAGAAATGTAATAATACATCAGTATCACTGTGAGGTTAAAAGCTAATGCACAGGATATAAAATCCAAAGAGAATAAGATAAGACTAATAGGCAGATTCAATGTCTTTGAAATTTTATTATGTATATTCATAAAGTCATGCTTTGTTGATTTCACCAAATTGCATTCCTGCTTAGTAGGAATGGTATTCCCAAAGTATGATGCTGACTTAGTTTTTTGCTTCTTTATTCTTTCTCTTGCCAGAAAGAATTAGAAACACTGGCTTTAGTTCCACTGACAGCTCTTTCTAGTAAAACATACAGAATTGCAGTAAGTCAGTCTCACTTATTAATTCTAGGATGGGTGTTTTTGGAGATGACTGCAGGAAAATTTCTTGTTTTATGAAGTGTTCCTATTTTGCATCAATAAAAGATTTGGTTTGCTTCTAACATAACTCTAAGAAGAGATGATTAATGAATTACTGCTGTGAATTACTAAAACTGTGGAGTTCTATTTCATAAAGGCTTTGATTTGTAGAGTGGGCCAAACTAATATGCCTCAGCAAATTTACCTTTACCTGTTTTTTATTTTCCAGGCCCATTCTGGTATCCAAACAATAAACCTGTTGTGCTAATTTTCGCAAAAAGCAAATTCCATTGCTTTATAATAAGCAAATATCACAAAGATTACAATGTCACTACGATTTACAAGTACTAAAAGTGTCAATAGCCTATGTAGCAATTAAGATAATTTTAAAACCAACGTTTAAATTGATACTGAATCAAGAGTTTGGTGGATTAAAAATACTACATTGTTAAGTCATCATTTGGCCAGATCAGCAATTTAGAAAGGAGGCAATCAAATCACAGAAGTTAGAGGAATAAAGAATTATTTATTAACCCTGTATTAGATGATCAAATAAAATTAAATTGGTTTAATCAAAATTTTCTTATTCCTCCTTCATTCAATTTCATGTGATCGTGAAATTCAAATACTTGGTAGAGGACCTTCCTACCCGTGTTGATTATAGGCCCGAGTTACAGATATTAACTAAAGCAGTAAAATCAACTTAGCTACTCTTAAATAGTTTGGTTTGTTTTTTTTTTTTTTTTTTTAATTTGAGGTTCTGTGCTATTATGCAGTTGTAAAATTAAGCTTTGTGCTTTATAATTATGCAGTCGACCCAATATGTCTTGCAGGATGGAGAACCTGCAACAGAGCATGCTGGGCTTTCAGCTTCCCTCAACACAGTCACCGTTTGTCTTTCTCATGTGCTTTACTTGACAAATCTTGTATTGCACTTGATGAAAAGTCTGAGTGTTTTTGGCATCGCTAGTTGCTAAAGAGAGTATTTCAGTCTTATTATGAAGAATTTCATAAAGGCTGGTTAGAGACTGTCATTTCTCCTGAAGACAGAAAAGTAGAGAAAGTCCTGTTGAGGATGACCGCTGTGGGATGGTCGCTACTGCAATCCTATGATGAAAAAGGCAAAGGAGGTAGTCTAGGGCTGTCTTTACAGAAAAAGGCCTCTTCTTTTCAATGGCTAGGTGATAGGCATGTGATCTACTCTGGGCATTTACGCCTAGTTTGGGCCTTTGCAAGCTCACAGAAATAGCTGCATTGTTAAGTCTTTCATTCACCCCAAAGCATCTTCTGTTCCCTGAAAGTACTGGAAATCACCTGAACAAACCCACTACCAATAGGCCCATAACAGCACCAGGCATAAAAGCCACAGGAGAATATATGGAGCTTTGCTAATTTTTACATTGTATGGTTTATATCCAACTAATAAGAAAGAACTAATAGCAAAGACCTGCTTTTACATTTTATCAACAGAAGCTCCATATAATATAAAATCGTAAAAGTACATGCCAAGGAAAAGTTCTCCTTTGAGCTATTTCTCTCAGAGCCAGTTAGCATAGCTGTCAGTTTCCCAGTGCATTCTTTAGAAATTAAATTGCATATGGATTGACATGACAGCAGTTTTAGCATCAAAGAACAAGAATTATATAGCTACAGTGTGTCATAATTCAGTTTCCATAAAAACATTAAAATATCAGAGTCAATACTATCATAATGAGTTTCCTCAAAAAAGGAGATAATAGAATAAGTTGTGTGCAGTGGCTTTCATTCAAAAACTACTGACAGATGTATCTCCTGATTTTGCTGACTATTCTCATACCCCTTTAAATGCATTCAAGGTATCAATATTAGTGTATGGGAATAAGCACTACCAGAATAAGACACCTCACTGGTATTACTGATTCCAGTCAACTATTTCGGTCCAAACTTTTCAGCTTAAACCTCATACATATCCATTTGCTTATTTAGTTCAGCTAAGACAGTATCACAGTTCGAGTAGTTACAAACCATTTTCTTCAGTATATTCCAGGTATTCAGTTTGGAATTCTTTCTGAGAGACATAAGCTACTTCAAGACAGACAATACCTCTGACACAAACTTTCTGTATCTTTCATTAAGTTAATTAGCTTCATCTAAATTTACTCCAGAAATTGTATTTAGCAATGGAGGAAAAAAAAACAACTCAAGCTCAAAATATTCTGTAGCTCTGCCTACACCCCCTGGTTTAGGGTGAGATGATTTTTGTCTCTAGGAGCTATCACAGGAAACTTTGTGACTAAAGAAAAGTGGGGCTAGTAAGGCATGTGGGACGAAGGAGAGGCATTTACTAAAGCTTTCAAGGGTCAGTGGTGAGCAGTTAATTGGACTTTTTGGCTCTGAATCTGTAGAAAACTATAGAGGGAGACTAGTAAAATTAGCTTGAATGGCTAGAGTTACGGTTTTGGGATACCTCACAGGTGCCAAACACTTAGGTGGCTAAATTTAGACGAGGTAAATCCCATTTTGAGTGTGGTGTCAGTTCTGTGGTGCACTTAATCAGGAGCCACTTTACAGCAACTGTTTCCTACTGATAGAAATTAGAGAAGAATACGATTTTTTTACTGGATCAAGGTTATGAATAAGTATTATTGAGGATAATTTGAAATATACTTCCTTTGAAAATTATAACAAAATTTTAGAATTGGAAAATTCATTAAAGAATAAATATTTTTATAGATTTAAAGAAAACAAAAACCTCAAGCAGCAAGGTAATTTAGTAATTTTTTAGATTATTGAACCTTTGATATACTTGTGGTCTTATGGGGAAATGACTGTTGTCCTGGTTTGTGTGAGAACAGAACTAATTCTATTCAGTGATTTCACTTTTCAGCTCAGTTCTTCTAACTCACTGCACTGTCTGAAGTCAGCAGCCTGTTCTCACAGGCAGTGTATGCTTCTGGCAGTGAGAACATCCCATGTTTAGAGTGAGTACCAAGGATTGGTGTGCAGACCAAGGCCACTGATGCATCTTGTGTGCCACAATGGGGGGTGCAGAAAGTGAAAGGCTGCACCTGCAGGGAGGAGCGGACAGGACGGATGACCCTAAACTGACCAACAAGGGATTCCAGCTCATAGATGTCATATTCAGTACAAAGCTGAGGGATCAGGAGGGTCAAGCCCAGCTCGGCTCTTCAAGATTCTTTCTCACTTCTTCAATGGCTGGCATCCGAGGACTCTGTCTGTTCTGCCTTCAATCCTGATCTGTGTGTTCCTGAATCCATTACCAGAATCCAGTTCCTGAACACAGCTCCAATCTGCTGCTTGGCCCAGTCTGGGACTTTCCCAGTGCCTGCTCCACAGTGGTGACGGTGACATAATTGCCATCGGGGCGAGGGTGGTGTGGAGGGGTGGGTTCGATACTGGTTTTGAATATATTTGTATATATTTTTTATTATTATCATTTTAATTTTAATTAAAGCTGTTCTAGTTTCCTTTTCTAATCACTGAGCCTCTCTCCCTTATTCCCTTTCTCTTCCCCTTTGAGGAGGGAGGGGGGTTAACAGAGAGCATCTGCTATAGGTCTAGAGGGCTGCCCTGACCCTAAATCATGACAACTGTGAATCCCTAATTAAAAAATTAAATTCCAAAGATTTTTGGAATAAAGCCTGAAAGCTTGGGTTTTCTGCTTCTAATATTCTTTGTTATTTTTTAGGAACTTTAATCATGATACATTTCTGGAAATGGGAACTGTAATCCAGATATTTATGTAAAGTGGAATCTATCTCTCTGTGATTTCCAGATTTATGTTTTTTAGGGGAAGACTGGATCCATGTTCTTCTATCTTTTCCAAAATATGTAACAGGGATTGTATTTCGAGACTAAATCTCTCACAAGAAAACTCTAAAACTTTAGAATTCTCTTTTCCCATGCCAGTGCTTTACATTTCTCTGTAAGAAAAAGCAGATCGAGAGGAGAAAAATTCCTCTACTTGAGAGGTGTTTGTTTATACAATTTCCTTTCTCCACTATATCTGTTACAGAGAAAAGTGAGATATTGGTGTTCTGTGGTCATACTCCTATACTCCTTGTCAAGCCATGAATGCAAAATTATTGCAAGAACACTGAATTCTGAGCTTTCAGATTTGCTGTCTTCTTAGCAGAAATGAGTTTTCTTCTTTTCTCCTTTCCTTTCCTTTCCTTTCCTTTCCTTTCCTTTCCTTTCCTTTCCTTTCCTTTCCTTTCCTTTCCTTTCCTTTCCTTTCCTTTCCTTTCCTTTCCTTTCCTTT
>JANVCC010000018.1:36217878-36356999 GCA_025345505.1 Todiramphus chloris collaris | reverse complement strand
TTCTTTTCTTTTCTTTTCTTTTCTTTTCTTCCCTTTCCCTTTCCCTTCTTCCCTTTCTTTCCTTTCTTTTCTTTCTTTCTTTCCTTTCTTTCCTTTCTTTCCAATATTTCTCATGCTACTTTGGTACTTCTTTTGCTTCCTTCTGTTTCTCACTGTTTTGGAATTCCAGTAAAATATAATCCTATGCACACAAGAAAAACAACAGGAAGACATCACATGATCTTGTAGCGTTTGCAGATGTTACACTGTGAGCTGTGAAAGGTCTATGTAAACTTCAGAAATGTCGTAACATCCAGCTGCTAACAAGAAGAAAATTAAACAGCAATCTTTAGTTTATAGGAATGTCCCGTCACCTCATGATGTTTGAGAATGCATAGAATCCACATAAATGTCATTCATGCTTCATCTGTCCATACAGAAATGAGTGGTATAAGGACTAAAATAAACCTTCAAGATATCCTGCCTCCAGTCTACCTAGGAGAAAGGACTCTGCTTTTTGTATTTCACCAATACAATACTTGACTCATAACTGCCAGACCTTTGTGCTATAACTCATACAGTGTAGCTGAAAACAAGACACAAAATGAATTCATACAGAGATTTTAACAAGCTGCTTTAATCACATAAATGTTTTACACAGTAACTGTTCCTATTGCTGTTTGTGTGGGTAAGTGTTTCCTGTCAAAATTAGACCTGTAATTTCAAATTTCAAATGAAAACAGCATTGGTTTTGATCTGAATTTGGAACACCTTCATATTCTTGATGCCTCTGGTTATCAAATTGCTGGCATAATAATAAATTATTTGAAATTACGTAAAATAGTTTCACAATTAAGAGCAAAAGCACAATAATGTAACATATTTCAACATTATTTATTTTAATGAACCAACCGCAACTCTGTTAATAGCTATAGCAATTCTGGCAGAGACATCAATTATTGGGGAAAAAAAAAAAAATTAAATAGACAAATGACATCAGCAAATTAAGAGCCTTTACACTTTTTGCCAAGAAGATCTGTGGCTACTGAAATTAGATACTGGATGAAGCACTGAATGCAGCGCAGCTTGAACGAACCGAGCCAGATAAAAGTCATGAGTCTGGGAATCATTGCATGAGAACATGGACAGGCTTAGTAAAGGCTAAAGACCATGAGGAGAATCCATGGCTACTTGAGAGGAAGAGGTAGGAAATTCCCCTTCAGCTCCTGTCATGAGAAGAAAGAGGACTTCTAATATTGGAAATCTTCATCTGACTGTTTAGGGCTAAAGGCTGCAGAGCTCAATGGATAAGAGAGGAAGAGATGTGAGGATTTAGCTTCTCTTTACAAGGTCAGTATTACTTCCATGACAGAAAGGGAAAGGGCTGTGAAGGCTGGTGTGGAGATTAATTAGGGAGTCAGGGAACCCAAATACGGGGCAAGAGAGAACTCCAGCATCCTCATGCCTGCTTGGGAGAGGGTGTCATTTCCAAGTCTAACCACTTCATTTTGTTCTTCATTAAAGAAAACAGCTAAATTCATATGTAATTTACTGAGAGCAAGCTTTAATATATTACTTCTGCCTTTAGCTTTTTGCTTATCTACCCTGAATATTGCATTCTGCATTCTCAAGTCCAGGCATGTGGGAAAATAAATGATTTGTTTTCTCAAGGAATTTTTCTGCAGTTAAATCATAAACTTTCCTGGTAATTTAGCTCACGGAGTTGATATATGAAGACTGATGTATTAGGTCTCTCCAACTGCAAAAGAGATATGATTACCTAGGGAAGAAATGGGAAAGGTTACTGCTTGTACTTAAGCATCTTGCTCTGAGCTTCATGAGGCCTTCCATTTCCAAAAGTAGCCAGAGCCCAGTGTGGAAGGGGAAGGAAAGGGAACATTTTCCTCCCATAAGCAGGAATTTCAAAGATTTCCTCTCTCAGTACATTCTTTTCTTTCTTTCTTTCTCTTACCACATAAGCTAAATATAAGGAAGGCCTTCAAGAACAAAGTAGGTATCACAAACAGTATTTGCAGGTGTACTAAGTTACTTACTGAAGTAAATTAAAATTTATGGCCATTACGAAGAGCTGCAAAAGGAAATAATAAGTGTGATGTGACTGATACTGACTGAGTGTCCAGGAAATAAAATGGCAGATAAAATCCAGTAGAGATTACTGTAAGGTGATACACAGAGGAAGAAACACATTCATCTTAACATATGCAAAGGTGGACGCAGACTAGACAATTACCATTGTGGTCTGAAATCAGGCCATATAAATAGTTACTGTTTTGAAAACATCACCTTGGTGGTGAGCAGCTGTCAAAGCAGACAGACAGTTAGGAATTATTAGGAAAAAACAGAGGAAAAAAAAAAGTGGAAACCAGTACTATGCCAACAACAAAAAATTCAAGATGTCCTCACATCTGAATACCATATGCAGTTCTTTTCATCCATCTCAGAAATTATATAATAAAACAAGGGAATGACAACAAAGAGAATGCAAATTGTCCAACAGGTTTATTATGAGAAAATGGAAAATTAATTCTGGGAAACAGTTGATCTAGAAGAAAAAGGTAAAGGTTTACAAAATCCTTTACAAAATCCCATGTAGCGTGGACATAGGAACTAAGGCATGATTTTTCACTGTCTTTTCCCACAGGAGCAACAGCAAATGAAGCGAGCAGGTAACAGATTCAAAATAAACACAAGAAAGTACCTTTACACATACACATAATTAACCTGTGCATCTCCCTGCCACATAATGTGGATACTAGAAGTTCACATAAATCAAATGTCATTTGGAAAACCTCATGAAAGCAAAATCTGATCCAGGTTTTTAATGTAAATGCACCTCCTCTAGCTCAAATGCATCTCCCCTAGTTCCTGAGACAGAATTCACTCAGGAGAGTACTCCGGGAAGTGTCACTACAATGCTTGCTAGTAGACACTGTTTTGGTTTTTTAACCTGGTTTGACTCTTGCTGGCAGCAGAAGAGAGACAGAGAGCACATTTTTCCTTACAGTGGAAGATGTCTATTGATGTATTTTAGGCAGAAAAGCACCACCCTCAATAGAGACATGAGAACTGAGACAGGTGATCTCAAAGAATTTTCTAAACAATGGAACAAGCTGTCTAAAAGACCAGCTCTGGACACTCCAGAAGGACAATGCACATCTCTCATTCTCTGGAAGGCACCTTAGCTGCTGAGATCTGATTCTTCAAGATGTAGCTCCAATAGAAGATATCATTTGTCTTTTGTGTGTGTGTGTGTAAAAAGAAGCCTTTTTTTTTTTTTTTTTAATATATATTATGCTACAAATTCATAGGGAATTGCCATTGGTTCTCACAAAGCATGCTTCTGTGAGGGGTGCAGGCTAGCCTTTCAGTTGAACACCAGTGCTTATTTCTTGTGCTTCCTTTTGTTCACCATAAGCTGCAGGAAAATATTTGCTTGTCAGGTATTTAATGTGCTCAGCACATGTATTTCAAGACTGTGTTTAGAGCTAAGTGTCTTTGGTATGACCCAGCACAGTTGTTCTAATAGTCTAATTTATTTAAATGCTCTCCTAGGTGATTGGGTCTCAAGTCTTGAATTAAGGGATTTGCTTCTCATGCAATTCCACTGCAACTTAGAAAAACCCAGTGAGCTCACTTAATTATTGGGATGAGCTTTGATCAAGCTGTAGATGGAAGAATCCTGCCCACTTGAGGTCCACTTGAGCCCTCTTCTGTTACACTTGAACTTGAAGGAACACAAAAGTACTTTCTGTCTTCCCTGTCCCTATTTGCAGCACAGTTTCTGTAGCTAGTCAAGCACTCTTGTGAGACATGGAAGATGTGAAAGACACCATGAAGGCATCAAGCCACAAGGCTCTTGATTACTTGGTAGCTGTTGTAACCACTATGATATTATGCAGATGGGGAGCATTAGCACCATTCAAAATAGTATCTACAACTGCATTTTAAGAGCACCGAAACCTGTAGGTTTGAGTGGACTCAGAAGACTCAAGCAGAAGAATGGCTTATTGGATCCTTCCAGACTTTCCCTGACCATCCCCAGGGACAGAGAGATGTACCGCTAGAAGAGGCAAGAAACCATGCTGTATCCTTTTGTGATGTAGTGGAAGCATCTGCCAGTTTAAGCAAAAGCTGAATGTGGGGGGTGGAGTCAGACTGTAGATTAAGACCTTGGCCTTCCTCAATTCATGTCTAATTTTGATGATGAATCTTTGATTAGGTGAAATCCTCTACCATTGCCAACAGCCTGGCAATACCTTTTCTTCAAAGTTTAGAAGTTTAACTAAAATGCTTAGGACTGACAAAATCTGTGGAACACAAATAATTAATATCTACGTGAAATATGTAACAGATATGGAATATATAAACATAATACTTGAACTCAGCAACCTAAGCTAATGTATCTACACACATAAATCTGCATAATTAGACTTTTTGGAACAGTTTGTTTCTTTATATTTGCAATGCTGCACATCATGCTGTTGATGTTGTTGACACAGCAATATCATTCTCAAATTAAAACAAACAACAAGTGGCTTAAATCAATCACCACTAGGTGTTTCCTTCACTACTGTGAAATAAGAAATATTGCCAATATAAACAAGTTAAGAAAGCAGAGTTTTTTAAAAAGCTAGATGTGAACATTACTGTAGTATTACTGACACTAAACTGGAAAAATACTAAAAGCTTGTCATTTGCAACCCATCAGTTTCAAGCCATTAATTAATTCTTCAATCACTATGTAATAGAGCAATGCAGTAGTCAATACAGGATGTATGATTATGGCATGAATTTTTACTTGCACTTCAGAATGCCAGCATCTCACTTCCTCGTTAACTTTAGACTCCTTTTTCTGTTGCAAAGACTCTTTGTCAAAAAGCTGGGAGAATTAAAAATCGCCTTTTCAGCCATTTGAGGAATTAACTTTGTTTCAAGTTTAAGGAAAAAAAAAATCCAATAAGTTATTGGAACATGCACAAAACAGAGATTTGCTTTGTGAGATTGTATCTTATATGTTTTGCGCTCTCTATCCAAAGGCATCAAACCTGGTTGAGGATTTTAGCAGCTATTATAACACAAATGAATTTCAATGATCCCCTTGTACAAGCCCCAGGCAGAATACCATCAAAACATGCTCTAACTCCCAAGTATAGGATGCCCTTCTATCTTCCCTACTTTTGGATTCCTTGGACTACTGCCTGTCACCACCAGGTCAATCATGGGAGGGACCCAGCACAACCATGGAGTGAATTGGAAGTCAGCCCTGCATTCCTAGTGAGCTAGATCTTAGCTATACCTCTTGGCATTGTATTTAAAGTTCTCAAACTAATTACTTTCTTCATTGCTTCTGCAAAATATATTACAATCCAGGTGCTGCTGCGTTCTGAAGTGGTTTTTTAAGTAGCTTTACACTCATTTGTCAAATAAATGAACCTGGCACATTCCTTAATACCTTTATTTTTTTTAACTAATTGTAAATCATTCATCCTCAGTCAAATGTAATCCTTAATGCTCTGCTGGACTGTAATCAAATAATGAAACTAGTGATACAGAAACTACAATAGGATTTCAAATCACTACAGATTATCAGGATAACATTACAAATGCTTTCTTGTCAAGTGCCCAAAGATTGTACTTACAGAATTACTTCTTACTGGCTGTGCTGCTTTGACCCTGGCTGGATGCCAGGTGCCCACCAAAGCTGCTCTATCACTCCTCGTCCTTGGCTGGGCAGAGGAAAGAAAATATGAAACAAGGCTCATGGGTTGAGATAAGGACAGGGAGAGATCATTCAGCAGCTACGGTCATGGGTGAAACAGACTCAGCATAGAGAAAATAATTTTATTGCCAAGTGATTCAGAGTAGTAAAATAAGAAATAATAACAAATCTGAAAAACACCTTCTCCACATCCCTCCCTTCTTCCTGGGCTCAACATCTCTCCTGGTTTCTCTACCTCCTCCACTCAAGCTGCACAGGAGTACACAAATGAGGGTTGCAGTCAGTTCATCACATGTTTCTGCCACTTTTTCCTTTTCAGAGGGAGGACTCCTCACACTCTTCTCCAGCTTCAGCATGGGGTCCCTCTCAAGGGAGATAGTCCTCCATGAACTTCAACAATGTGAGTCCCTCCCATGGGCTGTAGTTCTTCATGAACTGCTGCAGCATGAGTCTCTTCCACGAGGTGCAGTCCTTCAGGAACAGACTGCTCTAGAATGGGTCTCCCACAGGATCAAAAGTTCTGCCAGCAAACCTGCTCCAGTGTGGGCTCTTCTCCCTCCATGGGTCCCAATGTCCTGCCAGAAGCCTCCTCCAGCACAGGTTTCCACAGGGTCCATGCTGTTTCAGCATGGGATCGTCCATGGGCTGCAGGGAATCTCTGCTCTGGCACCTGGGGCACCATCTCCACCTCCTTCTTCACTGACCTTGGTGTCTGCAGAGTTGTTTCTCTAACATATTCTCACTCCTCTCTCTGGCTCTTGTTGCACAGCAGGTTTTTCCCCTTTTAAAATATGTTATCACAGAAGTGCTACCACTGTCACTGATGGACTCAGACTTGGCCAGCAGTGGGTTCGTCTTGGAGCTGGCTGGAACTGGCTCTATCTGACACAGGGGCAGCTTCTGGCATTTTCTCACAGAAGCCACCCCCACAGCCTCCCAGCTACCAAAACCTTGCCACACAAATCCAATACGCTTTTTCCAAATGGATAACCAAAGCAAAACTGTATGTCTCTGAGCTCTCTCACTTCATTTAATCTTGAAAGGATAAAGGGGTCAATGTGTACAAATATGATTACAAGGTCAGAAGTTTCAGAAAGGAAAAAAATTACCCCAAAAACCCACCAAAATAATTTTGTGCAGTTCTTACACCTGCCTCCTCAAATACTCACCTTACTTCAGCCAATCTAAAAAACAAATAGCAAGTGCAACATTATCAGACTTCAGCTGTTATTGGATGCACATAATATAGGACTTCTTAATATTGTACTGGGAAATGTAAGAGGTTCACTGCAATATCACTATTCTAAGATTCCCTTAAATTTTGCTTTTGTTATTCTGTGTACCTAACCCCAATCCTTATCTCAATTCCCTATGTAGAGTGCAATACCTCTGTAGAGTACAATAAAGGCATGTTCTCCTTGGAGTATTTTGAGGAATGACAGAAGTTAAGCTATGACATATCTGGGACCTGCATGCACATCTCTGATAGACATGCATCATGCATAAGGAAAAAAAGAAAAAAACAAAACAAAAACAACCAAAAAAATGGGCAACCAACAAAACCACAACGGTGAAAATGTGTGAGGAGACAGGAAGAAATCTGAAGTTGTACTGTACCATGCTTTATCACAGAAGTAATGGCCTAACTTCTCAACTCCTTGCCAATGGCATAATGGGAAAGCAAAGACAAGAAAAAGACAAGGACAATGATGTCAGAGGACCAAGACAAAACAATGAGCAATTTCCATGACAGAACTGCAACTTTTCACCATTTAAACTGCAATTACCAGGTCCCCCATTGTTTTTTAATCCAATTTCCAGAAAAAAAAGGCAGCAATAGCATTTAAGTAATACAGTACAAATAGTCTTTTTAAGTCTTTTAAGATTTTATCTCTTACACATCAAATACCATTTAGAGCTGTAACTAGAAATTGTGTGTGTGATTCCAACTCAGATCTCAGGAAAACTGAAATAACAGGTGAAATTCCTTAAGGAACAAGTGCTATCACCATAGAATAATTAATAAGTAATATTTGTAATGACCTGCAAGCCACTCCCTAAAATATAAAACCATATATAGCTTCAGTGCTTTTTGAATGGTTTTGATTTTCATTCCAGCTCCTCTTGCCTGTCTGGCTTTCCTCACACAAGTACTTTACAAGACTTAGGAAATGTATCTTTGCAACATGTTGTACAACAAGGGCTTTGCAGACAAAGTGGGAAAGCCAGTAACATGTTCCCTCATGTCCACAGGCAGGTTCTCTGGGAGAAGGTCAAGTCCTTTCCAGACTCTGAACTACAAAGCTCTTCTACCTAGAAAGGGTCTTTTAAATATATATTTTCTGTTTGCATTGAAAAAAAAAAAGTCACAAATTTCCACCAGTAACCTGTGGACAAGTGTATCATGCGGTTTCCCAGTGCCTTTACCAAATGAAGTTATTGCTGGCATTCTCCCTCACCTACCCTTTTTTGCACCACTTCCACATGCTGGTATATAGCTTTATGTGGGTCGTACGAAGTGCAGAGGACTACTTCAGTTAGCAAAAATCCAGCAGAAAATAGTTAATAAAATTGAGCTGCCAATCCACTTTGCTCTGTTGCCTCCACACCCAGCCACAGCAGCACAAACGTGCTGTGGAAGCAAGTGACTCGGGGTGGCATCACTGCTCATCAAACCATGGCTTCAGTGACCATAGACCTACTGCACACCGCTTTGTGCCCATCCTTATTTAAGTATATACTTACTATATAAGTGTGTACTTACAGAAATAGATCACTTCTAGATGCTATCAACAGGTTGTAACATTCACTCTTTGTCCTGAGGCTTGAGAAAGGACATCAGTGGTTTTTGTCTTGTAGTAACAACTTACAAGATGGCATGGCTGAGAAGAATAAATTCATTGTCTTGAGAGCAGTAACAGTAATGCAATAGGTGCTGGAGTGAAAGGCAAGGTTTTCTGGTCCTCCTTAAGAAAGCACTTGAAGATTCTGACTCCAGAGGAGAATGGAGCACAGATAAGAGCCTCCTCTTCCTCATCGAAACTTGTCTAAAATGACTCAGGCTTGAAACCTTTACTTCAGTTGGCTGAAGTGAGACAAGCCTTATTTATTATGTAAGAGTGGCCCTTATACATTAATAATTTTTAAAAGGCCACATTTAAATTTTATTTTCATTTTTTTTCACCCTCAAATGCATTGTAAATATGAGTGTCAGGTTATATGATCCAAAACTTTCCCTTTCCTGAAGAATGCACACCCTCTACATATGAAATTGTTCACTGTTCTCCTCTTAGTTCACGGATTAAGTTGCTGTGCAAGTCCAAACTCAAAGTTGTACTATTTTCCAATAAAAGGTTTGCTTTTTATTGCTATGCTAGTAACCATACATATAAATCTCTTTTTTTCTGTTTATCTGTGCAGTTGATGTACTTCTATGATCTTAATTAAGAAAAAAAATGTAGGATTTATTAGCTATGTTTTAGTACACTGGGCCAAATTCTCAGTTCACAGATGCTTGATGAAATAATAAAGTTAAAATGTGTTAGATTGTTTTAGCCATTCATTCATTTTTGTTACTAGTTTAACTTTCACACAGATATATATAAAGCTTATCATAGTCTCAGCAGAATTACAGAACAAAGCAGACGGGATATTGTAAATTTAGGTAAATTTAAGGTCCTCCAGTCTACTGTAATAGTTTCTCTCCTGCCAGAAAATCAAACCAGGAAGAACAAATTAACTCCTTTATTTAGAACCCATCCTCTGACAGGAGCAAAGACTGTAAAGCAGCAAAGCTTTATCCTGAAAAGTGTTAGACACTGAACTTACTCCAGCAGCTAAGTATCTAAAGACTTTGATGAATGAGGGCCAGAGTTCTCAGCACCTCACAGGAGGGAGTTTATAGTGAGGCAGCCTCCGTAGGAGATGGATTCTCTGCTCTTAGAAATGAACAGGCTGCTCTAATAGATGGCTCAGAATAGGTTTCTCAGAAACAAACAAACAACAACAACAAGAAAAAAAAAAGCCCCAGAAAAATTAATTAATATAAAGGCAGATTTAAAGTCTTCAATTTATGCAGTCTTTTTAATGTATCTTGAATTAAATCTATGGTGCCCAGGAATCTGGATGACCATTTGAGAGACATTATTTTGACATATTGAACAATTTTTTTTTTTAGAAACTACAAGGAAGGCCCATCATGACTTCAAATTGGTACGAATGCCACCTGCATCTGTAAAGGAGAAGATTCAGAAGCTAAATCTATGAGACATGCTGTACATTAACCCCCAGTGAAACAACAGACTTATTAAGGAGCTTGGGATAGGAAGGGAAAGGGAGGACTGACAGCTACTGTAAGGCTGGCAACAGCTATAGAGCATTCCAGTCTGATTAAGACAACTGCTAACAACTTTAGGACATAAATAATACCCATCATGACATAGTCAGTATGAAGAGATTAATATCAGTCATCAGAAATAAATAATAAAGAAGAAATGTGAGATTTACAATTGTATCATGGAATCCATGGACAAGATAAAGGATATGTACCTCATCTGTGGTGCTTTTCATATAGAAAATTTGACATAGCTTATTAAAAATACATTACAGTAAGTTCCATGAAAACAAATGTGGCTGAGGGAAATAAACTAGGAACTGCAGCCATGGCTAAGACAGTACTTCCATTTTATTTCTTTTAAACTTCAAAACTAAATTCTAGTATGAACTGTCTCAGGATTCTTGATCACGAACCCCTTTACTTTCTTTAGAAATCCATGACTGAACACAAAAAGTGCTTCCTGGTTATTAAAGAAACTGGGTCACTGGTTTCGGCATTCAGATATGTTCAAATAATGTGGCTTTTAAATCTTTAAACATGTCTCATTGTATATAACCCTCAGTAAGGAATGCGCACTCTGGTGCATATGAAAATAATGGCTGAGACACCAGGACGTTTGATATACTGCACATGCACCATTAATTTCTTTTCCCTGACAACTTACATGCATAGCTGTTAGGTTATTCAAATATAAACTTACACATACCCTGAAAGCTTGGAAGGTTCACACCCTTTTAAAATGCAGGCAACCTTTCTTCTTCATGAATTCCCATTAGGCATCTACACTGCACTTGCCAGAAGGCTGAAGTTCAGCAGGTGTGGTCTTTCTGTAAATTTTTCCCAGTGGAAGTTTAATGGGAACCTCTCACACATATAAAAATATAATACTCACATGAATGTTTGCTGGATCAGAACCTCAGTTTTAATTTTTTTTTAATTTTATTTTTATAAAATAGCAGATCCTGAATCTAGATCAGGGTCCTACATGCCATAGGAAATTAAATAACAACAGAATAGTCATCAAACTGTTCCCTACGAAAGGTGCTAAATAATGTAAAGGCACAGCTCTAGAAAAGCCATAGGCTTATTGTGGAAATAAAAAGAAATTCAGGGTGCTCAGCACTTTGTATGATGGGCATTTATTTACTTGGTATGATGTTTCTCAAAATGAAAGTAAAAAAGTGCAGCTACATGTTTCCAAGTAGGTAACATGAAGATTATTCACTCAGTCTTTACAAAATACTTTGGAGATTAAAAGTTGTGCAAAGTTTACATGTTACTAAGCACGCACTTTTGTTGCATCTTTGCACTGTCATGCTCATTTGGACACAGTAATTATAGTGGTACTCTGCTGAGATGGAGATTATGTTTCTGACAGTTTCTGTTCCTGACCCAGCCATAAAATGTCCTTATAGCTAAAACTGAATATACCAGCATCTGGCCTGAAAGCAACCAATTTATACCATTTGAACTGAGATATCATTTGAAGAGAAGTTAAAATCAGCACCTCCTACAGGAAAGTTACCCTCCCCCTTTCAGCTGCACAATTTGTTCAAAGTCCCAGGCCTGGACTCACTGCACGTCCCATGTAGCTGATTCTTAGAACAAACAATTCCTTTGGGGATCCAGGTCTAAAACGTACACTGGAATCTGACTCAGTTGGAATAAAAATATTTCTAGCAGGAAAGAAATCAGATTAGCTCAATTTGATCAGAGAAGTCAAAGCAAGTATGTAGTATAACCTCATTACAAGGAAAAATCTATTGTCAGTTACAAGCATCAGAATTATGGAGAAAGATGCTGCCTACTCAGTTATCTATAGATGCATTGCGTGGACCGTGATCCCCTGCCTTCTGCAATACTCCTTTCCAGACCACCTAAATTTCACTAGTTAATGTTGCACCTACATCACATAGGGAAAAAAAAAAATGTATTTGAGGACTCCAGCACTGGAAATCTTTTTTTTTTCTTAACAGTTATTCTGATAACAAAAGGAAAAAGAAGCCCACCACCTTTAGATGCTTGTTTTAGGAGGTAACGTCTGTCACCTTATGAAGGAGAAGCACTATTTCTTGTGATAAAGAACACTGACATTTCTCTTTAACATATGTTAATAGTACCTCCCAGATGCCTTTTTGGTTTCCTCATGTCCAAATTTACCACCTGGAGTCTGCATTACCATAAGTAAATACAAATCGAGACTTAGCCCCATGGCACCTCAGCTACACTGTGATTTCTGGGAACACAGCCCACATTTATTGTGCCACACTACCTGGACTTGCTTTGTGACCGGTCTGCATTGCCACAAGTCTGTTGCCCTTCCTCGTCCGTCATGCAGATGCATTTGAAGGCACCTGTCAAACCCCTTCAAGTTCAGCTTTCTATTCGTTTCTTTCAATTTCTACTAGGGTGTAAACTAGTAAATGGTCATGACCTATTCCTGCTTCTAAATTGATGGTGGAATAAGCACCTAGTGAGACCACAACATACTGGGCTTGAAAATTATAACAATTTCTTCATGGCATGCAGGATAGTTGCAATAAATTCATAACTGCCCCTCTATAGATCAGTGCTTCTAATACAACAGAATGAGCATAATACAGTAGGATCACTGGTATGCTGACTTTAGGTGACTAGTTACTTCTTAAGTGTCTGAGCAGCTGATTAGTGCTAGTGCAAAGGGAAGTTCTGACTGTGCTCCAAAGTATAGCTATGTGCAAACCATGAAAGTCTCCTGCAACCCAGATTAGCATTGATCAATTAACCATTAAAACAGTTGCAGCAATGGAGGGTTTGTGGTTTGACCAAAGATTATGGGGATCAGACACAGGACAAGTTCTGGCTTTGAGAGAATAGGGAACTCACACCTTGTAGGGAAAAGGATTATACTTGTACCCATAGTTAAGTTACCACCTCTAATGTCCCATCCACTGTTTGTTCACTATCAAGGCAAGTTCATGAGAACAATTCCAAGACCTACAGAAAAGGCACATGATACCAGGATTTTGAGAAATTCTTTTCTGACTCATGAAACTATGTCCTGATGTCAGAGAGCTTGGCAAAATAAATTCCGACTGGACGCTCACAGCTGCAAGAGGGAGGTGGAGTGAGATGCAGTTTCAAAAGTCCTTGCAATAGCAAGTGATTGGGTAATGAAAGAGCAGATAATATTTAATCCAAATATTACACACACACAATGGATGACTCTAATTTACTTAAGACCACTTAGGAAAGAGGCCACTAAGTCAGTGTAGATATTGCTCTGAAAACTGGCACATTATTTGAGAGGCAGCAAAAAAAAGTCTATAGTTTCAGAAACTATTGATACACAGAAACTGAACACAAGACAGACTTTGTGATGTTTTATAAAGTCATATGTAGTACACTTGCATCTTGGACACTATCTGCAGTACTGGTCATCTCAATTCCAAAGAGTTTTAGCAAAATAGAAGGTGGACTGAAGTACAAAAAGATTTAAATAGTTTAAGACTCCAGTTTGGAAAAGAACCTACTGCATTGGGAGACAACAGTTCTCTATATTTTGACTGTTTCCAAGAGTATAAAGAGGTAATGATTATTTAACATTTCTCATACTACAAAAGTAGGGGTCATCCAACAAAATTATCAGATGAGAACTAAGAACACACACCACCCTACATTTTGAAACAATACATTGTTAATTATGAAACAAATCTCACCAGGATATTGTATAAACAAAAGCGTAGGGGTGCAAAACAAGATCAAATCCACATTTACTAGATGTGGTGGTCTGCTTGTAAAGTCTGGCCCAGGAAGTCTCTAGTCCCTGCACATTATTGCCATGAATTGAGAAGGGATACCAAGGAATGCTGTTTCTTATAATGTCTCCTAAGAAACCGCTTCATGTTGCTTTTAAAAACAGGATTTTGTGATAGATGACCCTTTAGTCAGATCAAGTGTGACAGTTCTTATGGTTTATGCTTGTACATCAGACAAACCGTATGCAAGATTTTATTACCCACAGAATAATGTGGATGCTGGCCACTGTGGTTAATATTGTCCATATGATTGCGGCACAGTGAGCCCTACACCTATGCAAGGCTAATTACAAGTGGGTTTGCATGCTGTGGTTCTGTGGCTGTAGACCTGATATAACTGTCCTAGCTAGGCTGAGCCCAGGCTGGGAATCATGAACAGATGCATTCTGTGCTCATGTTCTGGCAACACAGAGAGATGAATAAGATTCTTCAGCATTGGCATATAATGCTGTGGGAGCTTAAAGGGTACTCTTAAAGGTACTGTGTTTCAAAAGTACCTCTGTGGTTCTCTTTCCCCTAGCAGTGCCTTTCATTTGAGGAAGACTGCATGGGACTATACAGAGGTGGGATTTGCTGAAAATAAATAATAACCTGTTTTAATGGAGATTTAGAGGGTTTGGGTGATAACATACAGGAAATACATGGTGTTAACATTCCATAAAGAGTTATGAGGGCTCTACAAGCAGTAATGGTAGGATGGAGTAACAAGCAGTAGTATGCAGCTTTATTTAGACACACTGTTCTCTCCTGATAGGATTAAACCATTTTAAGGTTTTTTATTTTAAAATTAATTTTACATAAACACTCTTAAACTCTTTTAAGTAATGTTTTTCTTCAGGAAATCTCTTCTTCATTCTTACAAGTACGAATCAATAAAGCAGCTCATAAACTCTTAAGCAACAAGACATCTGCTTATTTTCCAGGTATCTGGTAGCTTTCTAATGCTGTATTTTATCAGTCCAGTCTGTGCACTCTACCTATAATTTCCCATTTACTCATATTTCTCCACAGAGCTTGTTTATAGCCCAAATTTATTTATTTTTTTGAGTAATGTTTCCTGAAATAAATAAACTGTGCCCTTCAACTGTCCCTTGCAGTTAATTATGTTAACTGGGACAGCTATTCTTTTGACATTTTATAAAACACTGAAACTCTCATCTGAACTAGGCCACTAACTAATTGCTATGCACAGGCAACAACGCCACATTATTTCTGAAACCCTGTCATCATTGTCCTGTAACTGAAAATCCACAGTAATGGTGGATTATCTTGTGCATGACCATTTTAAATCAGAAAATTTACTGCTTAAACAAAGTCTCTGTTATTTCACTTCTTTGGCATGATAGAAAATAATATTAGTCATTTTTACAAATTAAGTTTCAGAAGAAATAATCTCAACATTGTAAAAGGACACAATGCTATTTGGAAAATAATTGTCAAAACCCAAAATGACCAGGTTAGTTCATCTTCAAAATATAGTCTTAGAAATTTGGACTTTTGGTATGGCAAGTTATTGTTATCTGTGTAGGAATCCAGGTTTGTTTATCTTTGTTAGATGCTTGTTAGCTCCATATTTAGGGTATGCATAACCACTGCATAACAGCTATAGTAACCAGACCTCCGAGTGACTCTATGGAGCTATATAGCATGGCTCTTAGTATGCCAAGGTGAACAGATCTATCAGTGAATAAATTCATGGGACATTATCTGCTACTACCTGAGAAATCACATTGAGAATGACCTCAAAAATGGTTGGAGAGAAATGCTATTTATTTTCTGGTGAAGTATGAACTGAAAAGGACCATCTCTGGGGACTACTCATGAGCCCATACGCAAGGGGACTCTTTTAGGTGCTAAGCTAAGTAGAGTACACAATATTACTTTTCCCTTATACTTTGCACTCATGCTGAAGCTGTCTAGGTCTTTTACAGATCCTAACGACCCAAGCATTGTATCCACCGACATCCCTGAGTCCTTGCACCTACTCTACAGACTCCTGTTAAAGCAGAGTGGTAGCAATTCATCATTTCAAAAACTTTTGCCTCATTCTTCTTTCCCGCTGATTTAGCTGACTTTAACTTTCAAATAGTTTTAACTGGTCTTGTCTAAATGATTTGTACCCAAAAAAACCTAAGCACGGCTGTAATCTCATGCGCTGAACCTCCTGCGCTTTGGCAAGTGACCTGCATGTAACAGACCCCACACAGCTCCCTTTGCATAAGGAAGGGTTTCTGATGAACTCGGAATTCTGCTTGAGCTTCTGCCAACATTTCCGTCAGAAGGCTTGTTTTTAACATTGCTAATGATTTGGAAAGCAAAACGAAGTCTGTGGGACAATCTCCAAAATATTTGTGGTAATTAGCATGTGGAAAAGAAAAAGCCCTTCATGGGGTCTCCATCTGCCCTTGTATAGGAGAGGATGTAGTTAAAAGAGGAAAATTTCTGAGCATGCTTTGTCAGTTGCTAAACCACGAAAATTAGTGTGCCAGACATAACCGTGGAAGCAAACAATGGAAGCGCACTCCCTAATACTAGCTCAAATTATCCTAAAGGTGCTGAAGTTGTTTGGAATAATGTCTGTAATTGGCAGAGCTGAAAGAATTCACCCCATTTTTATAAACAATGGAAGGAGTCTCACAGAGTTACCGCTCTTATTGCTGGAACGCACATCTGATACAGTAATTTAAGTAAAAATGCTCTTTGAGGCCTTTTTCTAAATCCTATTATTCCTAGCAAGACAGTGAACTCCCAGTATTAAGATACAAATAATACCATAAAGTCGTAGTAATTTCATTTTGGCATTGAATAATCTTCAGCTCCAAATTCATTGTTAGTGCAACTAAAATGAAGCCAAGAAAAATTTGTTCTGGGACGCTTAACCAATCAGTCTAAAAATTTTTAATTCTAGTAATCTGATACATTCTTCCACATATTATTTCTGAAATATCTGAGATGTAAATACGTGTGCTCATCTACGTTTCTAAAACTATGTGTAGTGTTAAATGAAGGCATTTGTATCGGTGATGAAAAGATAGCACTAAGATTTTATATCTTTCAGATAAGCAGGCTTAGGGAATCTAGAAATATTTGACATTCCTCATCACCAGCCAATTCAGGAAATTAATTTTAAAAGGGTATTTCAAGGAAGATTTGCTTTGAGCATTTGGTACAGTTTGAAAAGAAGGAATGTGTTTTTTCCATGCCTTTATGTAGGTTGTTTAAATTACTCCAGAGTGGCCATATATTCAGAATAGAAGCATCTTAGATCACCTTTGCAAATCTATTACTACTGACGTTATAGCTGTTCTTGTGTAATGAAGTGACAATTAAAGCAGTGAATAGTTAGGCCTCTACAGTTGGAATATTTTTTTTTCTAGTAGAAATTGGAAAGTTCTTAGGGAACTGCACTATTTGGACAACTACTGAAAAAAAGTTTGGATGCTTACTTTGTGCATTATTTAACCTCCTTGAATCATAAATTGGGCCAGAATATCTTCTGAGGACATGTTGCACTGTAGCATATGTATTTTATTTGCCTTGTACTAGTTCTACTGCAATAAGAAGATCATGAGCTACAAGTTAAGAGAGTAACACTGTGGAAGAATTAAATTCTCATTCTACCCCAGACATACCGTGCAGCAAAAATGACTGGCTATATAGACATATAACTACTTTTATATGACTCTTTCTAAATTACAGCTGTGTTAAGAGCTCACGAGGTTGCTAATGATACCATGTACATGTGGATATTCCCTCACAGTGCTTCAACACGTACAGCAACGTGAGTTGGTCAGGAACAGCGTTTTTCCTGCAACACCTGGACTATGCAAGGGCAACTAATAAAAATTGCAATAGGCATTTTTACTGTTTTATTCTATTTACATGTATTTTGTGTATATGTTATACCAAAATAATTTTGGTATTTCTATGAATCTGGCATCAGATTCCCAAGCTGTGGAAACTTAAGATATTTACCACCAGTTCTTGAAGTTAAATGGTTTAATTAGATTTAAGGCATGTAGGATAAAACCCCTGCAAAAATAGGGCAAAGTGTGAGAGGTATGAAGACAGTTCTGGTAAAAATCCCACTGGCCAAATATATATATATGCTCAAGTAGAAATAGAGACAGAAACAGAGGAGCAAGATCACAGAAAGTTGGTGAATTCACAAGGAGAAACAGCCTTTTGTGGTTGCAATGAAATTCCTGTAGAAATGCCTGCATGTTCACAGAATTTGTCATTCTCAGCAGTGTACCACCCACAGAATCACAGGTTGGAAAGGATGTCTGAAGTTCATCCAGCCCAACCTCCTGTTCAAAACAAGCTGAACTTCAAAGCCAGACTAGGTTTCTCAGGGCCCTGTCCTGTCAAGGTTTGAGAATCTCCAGGCATGAAACTTCTTGACCTCTCTAGGCAGCCTGCTGCATTGCTGGTGGGAAGTGTCATGCTTAAGCCTGGCTGGATGTTCTCCAGGTGCACCTTGCTACTGCTGCCTCTTGGCATTCCACTCGTCACCTGGGACAAGTGCCTGGCTCTGCCTTCTTAGTCACTGTCTGCCATGCCAGGGTGCAGCGAGGGCCAAGGGGCTGGGAGCTCCCCATGTGGGCCAGCATAGCAGGGTCTCACCACCCCCAGAGAAGGAGGAGGGCAGACTGGGGGCAGTCAGGGCAGTCCCCCATTCCAGATCTGCTGTGGCCAGTCTGAGCTTGAGCTGGGAACGTGCAGAGGGGTAACCAGGGTCAGATACAACCCCATGATCACTGCATAAGTCCATAGTGGACGATGATGACTGAGGCCGGGCTGGGAAGTCAGCCTGTGGGTGGGCAGGGTCCAGGCCATCAGGTCACATGGCCAGGCACAGTCTTAGTTGTAGCGGAGCTGGGGACCAGCACTGCTGCAGCATTGGTGGGGCAGTGACCAATGGTGCTGGTGAGCTGAGATGGAGCCGTTGGCAGAGTGGGGAGAGCCCTGGGAGGGTGGTCAGGGACAGGCAGGGCTGGTGGTGACCTTGCTGGCCCTTTGGGCATTTCAAAATTTCCATTTGATTCCTCTCCTAATTTTAGGAGTGCATGCTTTAGCTTAAATTTTTTTTAAATCCACTTTTGTGTTAAAAAACACTTTTAGATAGTAAAAAAATATCAAAATTAAGAGTAAACAATAACCTTGTACTACTTATGCTGCTTAATTTTTCCTTCTTTCACCTTAACTAACTAAAAACATGCTTCTCAATGACCAGAAAATGAACTTCATTTTCAAATTATCAAGCAGAGTTGACATTGCTAACACTACTGTAAAATGTTTATGTAATAGAGACTTTACAAATGCTTCAGTTCTATTTTTAACTTATTAAACAATTCACCTTTTTTAAAACTAACCTTGTGTCTCTGCCAAGTTTGACTTGATATTGCCAACTCATTCAGCCTGCTTCCCCGCGGGGAAGGACATGGGGTTATATCAGATTGCAGACCCGGCATGAGCTAACGGTGTTGCACTATTGCAAAAAAAGCAAACACTGTGCTGAGAAGTAAAAAGGGAATTGCCACTGGTAAAACATGTGAAGTAATGCTCTCAGTTGATTCAGGGCTGGCAAGGTCTTGGCTGCAGTACCATGACCCATAGTGAGCACTCGACAGTTATCACCCCTTGGGACTAGATCGACTGCAGATCTTGATGGGGTAAGTCAGACGTGCAGTAGAAGTACCATCCTAAAAAAGCAGTTAATTGGATGCTTTCATCAGAATGTAAGAGGTCACTTTCTCTTCTTCCAAACCAGTAGCCCTGGAAGGTAACCCTTCCCCAGTGCCACAGCAGGATGGGGAGATCCCAGATTCAACAGTGGATCAAAAAATGGTTTGAGGGGGTCCAAATCCTCTCACCAGTCACAGCCTGACACAAGGACGTTTTCCAAGTAAATATTTAAAATGGGTCAGCTAACTACTTTATCAAGAAGGAATTATTTTCTTTCTTTCTTTCTTGTGCTGATCTCTCCTCATTGTTGGCTTGCCAAAGCAGGTTGTGAAGTCTCATTTATTGGAGCTTTTTAACACTAGGCTGAGATATGAAGGTACACTACATGACCAATGTTCCTTTCTAGTCTCTTTTTCTAGGACTATTTTAAGTAGAGCTTTTCATATATCCACAGTATCCCTGGGAAGATTTGAGACAAGACAAGTAATAACCAGTAAGTGGGAGTGGGAGGAAACCCTACATATAGGTATGGATGAAAAATCATGAGGAGTTTTCAAAGTGTAACATATAGAAACTGAGATTTAGGTACCTGCCAGAAGGGCAAAAGCCACTTTATTTTCTGTCAGAAGCACATTGATAACATACATTGCTCACTGATCATTTATCTGAACATGGGCTAACATTTGCAAAAATACGCGAAAGTGTCCTCCTAAAATTTGTCAAGGCAGTAAAAATGTATGACAAAATTAGCAGGAGATTATAACAAAATGAGCAGGAGGTTATAACCACTAGCAAGGAAAGCAATCACTAGCAGCAGACTTGGACAAATAAGTTCCTACTAATCCCATTAAATGCTAAAAATATTCCAGGCCTCAAGTGGAAAGCTTCGACGAGTGACACCACCTTTTCCTCTTTCTTTGGTCTCTGAGCTGAAAATGTCTTTTGCCATTCTGAGAACTCAGGGACACTTCTATCCTAACAGATAGTTATGATTTTGGTTTTATTAGTGTCTGAACATAACAAACAACGTAAATTATATTTTTAAGAAGACAAGGAGGAGTAAATTTGTACTTAAAACACAGTAGTAAATAGTTTCTGAAGTCTGGTTACATAAAAAAAAATCCAAATGCACTTCACCTGAATTAGCTGCTTCATTACATACCTTTTTCAACTGGGACGAGGTGAGTCAGGACAAGTCCTTACCAGGGGTCAGTCCTGAGAACAGGTACTCACAGTGGTTGCAGTGACTTTTGGCATAAATCAGAGGGTTTTTTTTATAGACAGTGTTGCAACACAAAGATAAAAATTACATCAGTACACCTTTTCTAAATGCAAAAATACTTCATTTACATTAGCCTTCTAGCAGAGTGGTTTCAGCATAGACACAAAGAAAGGAAAAAGAATGTTTCTACATAGCTTTTTATTTTTATCATGACTCTACACTGGGTTTATTTTTACCATGTCTAAGAAAGACATGAAATGCTACCCTGATAGCCGTGATACCTACTGAAGGTAATATTCAGGACTTGGGTAGGTAGATATGCACCTCTCCAGACAAATCCAGACAAATCCAAGGAGGGCTGGACAACTGGTCACAAAGACTCCAGGTTTAAAGTTCCTTCAAAACTTTTTTATTAATACTGCTTTCCATAATACTTTCTGAGATGGTGGAATGAGGGAGAAGCTTATTTACTGAATTTTCTGCTGACTTGCTAATTAAGTTTCCAGAAATATAGTTCTGGAACCCTCCCAACCTTCTTTTGTTAATTAACCCCAAGTGAACTTTTTAGAGCTACTTAACAGGAAATTCAGAAAAGGCCAGATTCTGTGGGAGGCTATTTTTTTTCTAATTTTTTTTTTTTTATTAGAAAATATGAGGTAGCAGAATGGATGCAAGGCCTACAGATTAAGTGTGAAGAGTTAAGTTTAAAGATCTGCAAATTTTTTTTTATCTGTTTGTTGCTGCTTGACAACAGCAAGCCCTTTTATCCTTAAGTATTTTTCTAGACACGCATTTCAAGCTGTGTAATTTCTCTAGCAGGACTACGGTATCCACATGGAAATTATTTCTGCTTACATACATGAATTCAGCAGAATAAAGCCACAGCCATACACTACACAACAGATCGTATACGAACAATTTCAGGACACGTTGCTGACAAATGTTAAGGACAGCAGTACAAACCAGCTGCACCCCTGCTCTGCCCCCGTACTCTCCATCCCGACCAGTCACAACCTCAAACAGCACAGCTGAAGCCGGTACACCAAAGCTAATTGCATCAAACACATGCTCCTGACTACAGAACTATACAGCCCGTCCCCTTTGGGAAAGGTTGCATTTCACAGTCATTTAATAGTAGAAAGTGAAACGATTTTATTCAAGCACACACACCCAGCTTCTGCGTGCGGCTGAGCCCAGAGCTTGGCCGCGGAGTCCCCCCCCGCGAGTGCCTGTGCCCAGGCTCGCAGGTCCATGAGCTGCATCACAACGCGCCGCTTGCCAGCATTAAGCGGCTGCGTTCCTTGGGCTGGGCAACGCCAGGTCCTGCGTAAAGTCCGGCGTGATGAGGGGGAACTGCTGGTGCCTTTTCCCCTCTGCAGAGGATTCGAGGCCATCCTGTTTCTAACGGGCACAGAGCCACCCGGAGGGGCTCTCCGAAGCGGTAGAAGGAAGGGCAGTCTAAGCCGGGCCCGCGGCGAGCCTGCAGCGGCCGGGCCTGGGCCGGGCCGCCGGGGATTCCCGGTCGCGGGGAGGGCTGCAGGCCCGCACCTCCGCTCATTCCCCCCCCGCCTCGCACCTGGGCGCCTGCCCGGGCTGCGCGGAGCTGCCGGTGACTCAGCGACAGCGGCGTCCCGGTGACCCCCTTCGCGGCGGCGGCGGCGGCGCCCTGCCGCGGCTCTGCCCCCTCCCTGCCTCCCTCCCTCCCTGCCGGCAGGATCATCCCACCCCGCCGGGCGGTCACCTCAGCAGGAGGAGCCGGCGCTTTGCCTCCGCTCCCGCAGCGACCTGACGGCAGTCAGCCTCGTTTCGCCGCGCCATGCAAGCAGGGAAGGCAGCCGAGAGCCGGGACGCCGGTCGGCCCCTGCAGGTCACCATGAAGAGGGGCTACGATGTGCTCCGCGACCCCCACCTCAACAAGGTATGGGCGGGCGGTGTAGGTGCGCCGCGGCGGCCCCGGTCGCTGGGCAGCGAGAGCGGCAGACCCCTCCTTCGGCCCGGCCCCCCCTCCTCCCCGGGAGTCAGAGGAAGCTCCAGCGGCTCGGGGTTGCCTGGGGAGCGGGAGCCGGGCCCCAGGCGGTGTGGTCTCCGGGCGGCCTCTCGCAGCCGCCGCCACCTGTCGCAGCACAGCAGCGCAGCGCCTGATGAGCGTCCGGGCCGCCTCCGCGCAGCGGCAGCCGGGCCGGGGACACCGGCGGAGCGGCGGGCGAGGGGCAGCCGCCGCACTTCCTGCGGCCCGGGCGGCGCTTCCTCTTCCTTCGGGGCGCTGGGGGGCCCGCGGGTGGCGGCGGGTGCTGTGCTGCCTCCCGACCCCGCGACCCACCGGCCTTGGCCCCGGGGCGCGGAGTCCGCCGAGGGCAGCGACGGCGTCCCCGTGGCGTCTCCCGGAGAAGGGAAGCAGGGGCAGCCCGGGGAGGATGCAGCTGAAAGTTACGCCGCTCCAATGCGAGTGTCTGTGTGTTTTCCCGGTACCCTCCTTCTTTCCCAGACCCGTGTCCTGCGGGCAGGTCTGTGTGTTCTGCCTTATGTTTTACCCCCTGACAGGTGGAAAAAGCATTTTATTACCATTAGATTCCACTCGCAGCAGTAAAATTCAACTCCAGTTTGCCCACAGCGCTGCATCAGTGAATGCAGTCAGCTTTTAGGAGATGCCATAGCACAGCAAAGCCTTTTTGTTGCACGTCTAATTCACCTAAGAACCATAATTCAGCTTGATAAAACTTTCTAAACATGCTAAACTAATCTGGAAAAAATAAAGCTAAGTAAGCATTTGCACAGCTCTGATAAAGATGCAAAGTTCAGATACTAAAATACTTTATTGGTGTGGCAGGCCCTGGATTTGCTGCCTAAATAAAACATGGGTAAAGTCAAAGGTGGATGATAAACCACACCTAGAATATGAAGCCTTGGTCAGGTGCCCCAACTTTGTTACACATTACTTTCAAAGGTGCTCTGACTTGTACCTTACTTGCTTTAGAATGTATATACTGTCATTTTCTTATTCAATAAATTGACAAAAACTATGTCTCTAGTTTTTCTGGATAGGTTGACTCATCACTAAAAGCTCCATATATTAGTTAGATGAATAGTGCTTTTATTAGTCCTGGTGCTTGACTACAGAGTTTCCTCAAAGGCTGTCTTATGTCTCTCTGTGTGTAGGCCTGAGAAGGTCTCCTGAGGTCAGGTGAAAGGAAAATTAACCAAAATATAAAACTCACAAGAAGAAACGAAGGAGAGGCTGTTTGGCTTGGGACTGCTTTTAAGCAGATGCAGTATTCATGGAAAAAGTCTGATCCAAAATAACTGGGAAAGCCAACCCAACAAACCCCAGATTGTTTTAAGAGGTAAAATGGGGCTTATCCTAAAATACATTGAATAAAGGGCAGTCAGAGTCAAAGCAGGTTCATTGCTACCTTTTTCCCCCTCAAACACACCTGGCAATGAGGTGCTAAAGAGGAAGGGTCTTGCTTGTTTTCCTGTCTTCGTCTTTATTCTTCCCTTCTCCCTCAGACGCTGGTATAGCATATATGTACCATACAGTAGAGGAGCAGGAAAATGTAGTTGTTTGATACCAGCTAATGCAGAGTTTGGTGTTACAGAAGGTCAGCTGAAAAATCCAGTCTTTGTGCCCATGAGGAGAGTCTGATCCTGTTCTAATGAAGAACGGGTAAGCCAGTTTTCTGACTAAGGTGATTTTTGAGACAGGGTGTAGAGATGTATGACACCCTACTATACGTATACGTACACACAGACACCCATATACAGGTGCACACCCCCTGATATATCTATGTTATTGCCAAATGTATACACATACAGGCAATAAAGTACGTTGAGTACTGCCAACAGGGTTGCCAGTTTGATAGCCTGTGGCCTGCTTGCATGGTTGAGAGCTGGTACTCTCAGTTCACTCTCTATTGCCAAGGCTGTTAAACAAGCATCAGATTGCAGGGAATTCAGTTTGAAGTAGATAAAATATCTCCTTTAATGATTCTAAAGTACAGGGGTTGTTTGCAGGTCTGCAGAAGTGCCAGAACTTTCTGCTATCTCCTGGGCCCTGTCTAAGAGCTGCAATTCCTCGGTATCAGCACTTTCTTTTGGATACGGTGCCAGTTTTAATAAGCTTATTTGCATATACTTGGCAAAAGTAGACTGTAAGTACTAAATAGTGGTATCTAGCAGTGACTTGTAGAAAAATAAGACAAATTATGTTTTCAGGGTCTCTTAAGCCAAGACAGCTGACCTGTCAAGCAGGTAAAGCTGAAGTGTGCTGCAGTATTTGGAAGCTTGAGGTTTGAGTCTTCATTGCATTCCTTTTCTTAGACAAGTTGAAAGGAAAATTTTACAGGGAACCATTTATACTTGGACATCTTTAAAAACAGAAGTAAGAAGAAGTAAGGAGCTAGATTTTTATTTTGTTTTTAAATACCTATCTCCATTTAGTGCCCCACTCATCCAACAAAACAAGCTGGATTTCTGTAAACTCAGTGCATGCATCACTTTTTATACTTAACCTTGATCTGTTGAGAGGTGAGAGAAAGAGCTGTGGGAATGCAAGGGCAAACACCCAAATTTCTTCTTTTCCACTTGGCCTCTACTTCTACATGGAGGGCAAAATTTCTATAACATACTAAGCACCGAAGTTCATTGAATCCCTAGGCAATGTCTTTCTTAAATCTTTTACATTTTACTTTGTAAGTAATTCTCAGGCATGTATGAAGTGTGATGAGTGGTTTGCCCCATCTCTGTAGCATCAAAAATCATGAGGAACAGTGGGTTGTAACACACAGAGTTTAATTATCTAAGGACATGTGTCCAAATCTATGGACACTAATCATGATTCAGTTTTATCATCTGATATTTTAGGTGTGTAGTGTTTAAAAGTGTATTTAGGCCCTTTTTGGTAATTGTCTTCTTTTTTCCCCTCAGGCAACTAACCGCATTGTGAGTAGCAATTACAAGAAAAACAAACACAAGTTCACTTCTTTTCTCTAAACCAGATTGCATTAGAAACACTTGGCTGGGAGTTGTAGGCTGATGAGTTACAGAAGAGTGAAAGTAATTTGCTTTACTACTATAAATCTCATTTATGCTTTATTCGATGTATGAGTTTGTGACTTTAAAGCACACAAATCATTTAACTCTAAACTTTCATCTCATCTTTAATATTTTTTTACTTTTAATATTGTTCAAACAAATCATAGTTTCCTATAAGCTGCGTATTTTCAGGAGCTGAATGTGAAGATATGCAAATGTTTTTTTTCAGTACCAAGTTTTTCCAATAGCCTGTCTTGGTTGTGGAATCTAAACAGTTCCCTGACTGAGAAACTTTGCCATTGAAGGAGGAGTGCTTTGCCTCCAGGCTGCTTTTTCTTGCGGGTGATTCAGTGAGTAGGAAATAAGTGATCATTGTTACTTAGTGCATATGTAAGCTGTTGCTCCCCCTTTTTTTCTTCTCCTTGATTCATGTTGCACAAAACCACTGGAGAATTTCAGAACAGACTGTCTGATGAGGCTGCTGAATATGTGACAGCTCCCAGTCTCAGTCCCACCTGCAATGGCATTGATGCTTTATGCTTACCACCTCCCATATGTGATGCCACTAGATGTTGGTAAGTTCTGAACTAAGCAGTGACATGAGTTGCTGTCTGTCCGTCCACTGACACGTGGGATTTACTATACAAGAACCATACTGGAACAGACCAAAGGTCCCTTTATTGCAGTCTTGTTTCTGTCAGTGGCCACACTGTATCCCTCAGAAGGAAAAGAGCTAAGGTTGCCTCTAGTGATGCTTTCTCAGAATAATCAATTCCAGGGTGACAGAGTGAGCAGTTTATTAGGGGGTTATTAAGATATGAATGCTTGTCTTTCCTATCAGATTACACATGCTAACTTAATAAAAAACAATTGTAAACATGTGGTTTTTTGCTTCAAGTGAAACCATTATGTGAGCTAGAGAGAAGCATGGACTTCTCATTGTGTCCCTATGTTTCATGCAATGGGAGGAGAATGCTTGTGAAGTACAGATATATTTTGTTCTGTATACAACTAGTTGCTTCACTAAAATCAGATCAATAGCAAGAATATATTTTTTTTTAGTTGCTGATGACTTTGTCTTCTACCTCCTTTTTTTTCCTATAAACTTTTTGCCCTTCACAACTTTATAGTTTTTAACAGTAGTATTTCTCAGTTCTTATCCCCCTCAGATCAGCTACCTCAGATCAGTTCTAATCTTGACAGGGATAAGCACATGCTATTTTTCTGGTCTTTGACAAGAGTAAATGGTACAGTGGTTGTGCTGTCACAGAAAGCAAATCAATCTGTTCTTCATTTGAAACCTTTTGGTATGAACTGGTATCGATTTTGCCTGTGTGTTTGGTAAGCACTGTAATTTTCATCTATTACTAGGGTCTCTGACACTGCAGTTGTTGTTCTGTGAAATAGCAACCTAAAATAGGAGGTTCTTCAAGTGTGAGGTTGACTCACACCAGAGCTGTTTGCTCTTTAACCATCAGGACCGTAAGTTGCAGGCAGGCAGAACTGCAGCTACCTTATACTCTTGGGTTTTGGTCAAGGGCATGAGCTCAGAGGTGGCTCACCAGTGGGTAATATAGGGCTGGCTGAGGAGGTTCTACAGTTGCCAGCATATTCTCCCTTCTTGAAATTAACCTCTTGAGGTGTGAAGGAGGACTGGTGATGCAGGATGTTTTTTGTGTGAGTGAAGGACCTTTAGAAACAAATTCCTTGATTTTTTTTTTTTTTTCCACCTTTCTTACTTTAGGTCAGGTTTGTCCTGCATACTATTAATAAGGAAAAAGTCTTGGGGAAAGCACAAAGTATTTCAATCAGGTTATTTTACCACTGTCTTCTATTTTATGTATACAGCTTGCAGGATTCACTGCCTCCTACTACTTTGTTCCCGACCCAGTAGGTAAGTTGCTGTGCTTGGTGTTACATTCTTTTCTTCCTGTTGGCTTCCAGTTCTTTGCTTGCAGTTATTAAAAAGAGTGCTGAGACTGCAAGCTGGGAGCAAAGTTCTGTGACTTGAATTAAAATCAAATAAAATGAGGGAGAAGAAGTTATGTAGTAAACTATATAGCAGTAATACCAACTGAACAGTGGTATGAGTTGTTGCAAGAAGCTGAAACCTAGAATTGTTTTGCTGTGAAGCTGTTTCAGGCATTAAAAATACTTCTCAGTTGTGTAATTTTCTTGTAAACCTCAGTGGTTGAACACAAAGTTAACCTTTTTTCTTTAGACCAAGGATTCCTACGCCTACTGGGTATAAATGCTACTTGAATAGAAACACTAATCCTGGCACAGAGCACCTTGCAAAACGGATTTGTGTATTTAGAATGGGTTAAATGTGCTTTTCTACATACGGACTCTAGCCACTGAACTTGGGTGTTATTTTTTTAATCTTCTTGATGGATGCTGACAATAAGTAGGATAAGAGCTTGCTGAGGAATTGTGCTCGCAGATAGGTAAAATAAACTGCAGAGTATGTTTGTGCTTTCTGCAGAAAGCATATCTCAGAGCACAGACATTCTTGTTTTGTATTCTTTACTTTATATATCCAGTTCTGCTGAGTCAGTCTCTTGTGTCGAGCTGTGTCTGAAAAAAGCCAGAAGTTGGGGCCATAGCAGGCACAAGCTTTTCTCCCCTGGCCTTGCTTCCCTCTTTAAGGGGAGGAGGAAGTTAAATGTGCGTGACAGCAATATTTCTTAGTGACTTGTGACCCCAGGTTAAAATGTGCCATCTTTGCTTTGTCATGCCTTTCCCTTTCCTTCCTCACCCGATCAGGACAGCTGTATATTTGGTGCATGACTTGCTCGTGGCTGCCATAGCCCAGGCCCACAGGCGTTGATGTGAGGTTCCTTGCTGAAGGTCTCATTGCTCCAAGGTCTGATGGCTAAGTGGCGTGCTGCAGTTGTGATAAATATTTTATTGATGGAGGTCTGAAATAGAGTATTAACTCTTCAGTTAGGTCTTTTAGTTAGTTTTTTTCCTATTTATCTTAGAGAATTTTACAGTGGAGCAGCTGTTTTGAAGAACTGTCAAAACCATCATTTACTGGAGAATGGGGTTCTGAGATTTCAGCCATAGAAGGAAGTGGTTTGTGCTCCCTGCAAATCTGAAGAACTCTTATAAGGTGTGTCCTTTGTGCTCCCTGGGACAAAGCAAATGTACAGTGGTTGCCTGAGAGCTCTGTGGCCCGTCATGGCTGGAAGTGTAGCTTAGAAAGAAGGAAAAAGAACAGGAATAAGAACATTGCTGGGTTTGTGTGCCTTTGTAATGAGATGCACAGGGTAATGACAAAGAAAGGAGAAATTGTCTTCTGTGAGCATTAATAGAAGTGGGACATTTAATGTGCTGAAACATCTACCTTTTTTTGTTGTTGGGTTTTTGGTTTTGTTTTTCTTTAGGGAGGGGTTGTTGTGTTTGTTGGGTTTTTTTTCCCCTTTAATGATAAAGTTGGACAGAGTGAGATGCTTTTAAAAACCAAAAGAACAGACCAGTTCCATTCAGTGTACACAGGAAAAACCTGTTACCTGTTAAATGCCAGCTGGAGAGGAATGGATATCCATTTATTATGTGACAAGTACCTGTGGACGTGTGTATGTGCCTATCAACAAGGCTTTAATGCACGGAAAGGAACTTGAAGAATTGTGTGTACTTTTCTTTGGATGGTTGCTGTGGTATCAGTCACACAGAGATGTTTCAAGCATCAATTCATTCTATCATAAATGAGTATAAACTAAGGTTCCCTTGGATTTAATGAACAGTGCTATGTTTGATCATGCTGGTATACATACACATGATCTTCTGATAAAAAGATGGTGATCTCTGAACTTCCTTTAGAAAGACTTGTCCAGTGAGGTTACCAAGGCCATTGTCAGAGGAAGGCTCAGTCTTACAGCTTCTGAGCGTAAGGGATTAGCTGTTTTCAGCAGGAGGTTTTGTGAGCTCCAAAGCCATCGTGTAACTAGGAGAGGTGAGAGTTTTGGGAACACAGACTTATTTTCTACAGAAGCGGGTGCAGAGACTACATCTCTACTGGTACAAACCAGATGCTGTAACACTTGTCGCTGTGTGCGTGTGGTGGCCGGTGATGTGATGCTTCAGTGGGTCTCTAGCCCCTTCATCTCCTGGCCTCTTCATCTTCTCTGAGTTTTTCTGACTCTTTTCTTTGCCACGGTTAAAAGCAGTAATACAGTTTGAAAGTAGTAGGCCATTAGATAAGCTTTGAACGGCCTTCTCGTTCATGGAAGGGCTTTCTCTTTTTTTTGTGCCAGGGCAGTGAAAGCCAAGCCCATGACTGCAAACAGTTTTACAGTAATTATCACCATTGACTGGTTTAACAAAAATCAAGGAGCTAAATATGGTGTAGGAAAAAAGCAATAAAATATTGTAGGATTACCAGTTTTAATATACAGTAGCTGCAGTTTTGTAAGGCAAAGCTGCAGTAAAATGTTGAAATGATAGCCTTGTGCAATAAATGCAATAAAATTCTGAAACAGTAGCCATGTGTCTGCAAAACTGGGATAGGTGGGACTTGGAGTAAACTTCCTAATGGGCAGGTAGAAACAGCCAAGAGTATGCATTAGCTTGTCAGGGACCAGGCAAAGGCTTTGGTACTTCCAGTATTTTATACCTGACCTAGGAGTTCAGATTTTAAATAAAGATGCTGACAGCTTCTAGTCAGAGACAAAGGGTCAAGTTTGCTTGACAACTAGAATGTTCTGCCTTATCAATCATGGAGAAAGGTATCACACACAGTCAGCAGCACTATGTCCTAGCAGGGCTTGCAGACATGAGAAATCTACCTTACCCAATCAATATATCAAGATGTGATATTTATTGTGGGTGCCCTATTGTCAGTAACTATGAATTGACTTGTGGTTTTGAAATTGCAACTGTGTAAGCTCTCTGTGGGATGTGCTGTATGTCTGTCCATCTTAAAAAGAAATCAGTCATGGATGAAGTCAAGCAAGGTAGGGGAAATCATCTGATAGTTACTTTGAGAAAGTGTCAAAATATAGTTGAATCACTTTTGTTAACATTCACCCTCTGTAGCCCACATAAATTGAACTTTTCTGCCAGACACTCTTCTCTTTACCTTCCTGTTTCTCCCTGTCACAGTTTAGGGTCAGGGCAGCCCCTTAGACCTATACCAGATGCTCTCTGTTAACCCACCTTCCTCCTCAAAGGGGAAGAGAAAGGGAATAAGGGAGAGAGACTTAGCGATTAGAAAAGGAAACTAGAACAGCTTTAATGAAAATGAAAATAATAGTAATAAAAATGGAATATATACAAATATATACAAAACCAGTATGGAACCCAACCCCCCTGATGGTAATTCCATCACCATCACCACTGATGCTGTGGAGGCACCGGGGCAGTCCCAGACTGGGCCCCGCAGCAGACGGGAGCTGTGTTGAGGAGCTGGATTCTGGTACCGGGTTCAGGAACACGCAGATCGGGATCGAAGGCAGAATGGACAGAGGCCTCCTTGGGTGCTCCGAGGAAGGAACCGAAAGAGGACCCGAGCCAAGCCAAGCAAAGCTGGCAGAGCAGTCCAAGAGGGGAGAAGAGCCCAGAGACACTTCGGATCCCTCAGCATTAAGCCGAATATAATGTATGTGGGCTGGAATGCCTCCTTGGTCAGTTTAGGGTCACCTGTCCTCCGCTCCTCCCTTCAGGTGCAGCCTTTCACTTTCCGCACCCCCCAATGTGGAACACAAGATCCAGCAGTGGCCTTGGTCTGCACACCAATCCTTGGTAGCAACTCTAACCATGGGGTGTTCTCACTGCCAGAAGCAGACACTGCCTGTGAGAACAGGCTGCTACCTTCAGACAGTGCAGTGAGTTAGAAGAACTGAGCTGAAAAGTAAAATTACTGAACAGAATTAGTTCTGTTCTCACCCAAACCAGGACACTCCCCTTGAAGAGCAATTTTATAGGTAGCATTATACCTTTAATTGAGAAGTAAATGATTATTGTCAAGCATATTGTAACTCCATCAATTTATTTTAGAAATATTTCCTTTTTTTTTTTCTAGACTCAATAATATAATACTGATACTCTTTGAGAGAAGAAAATTGCTGCATAGTTATAACACATTGGGTTATCATTTAGACTAATATTCATGATTTCACGACATGTAGCAAGATAGTAGTAATTTTAAGACTGCCCTGAAGGATTGTCAGTATGATGCACATTGCAGACACCTTCAGGAGCCGGGACTGCCATGGTACACAGCCATGGGCAATCTAGGTTGGATCATAATCACAAATAAGCTCATGGCATTTATACGAGTGATAAATTTGTGTAGGATGATATTAGAGCAGGGGCTAAGGACCTGATTCTCATACTGGTTTGAGTAGTGTAAGCTGAGAGTAAATTTATGGTAGAGGGATGCAAGAGGGGATGCAGCTGCAAAACTGTGAAATTAGCACTGGTGCATTCATCCTTTAAAAAAAAACCTGAAGAAACCCCTTTGGCACTTGGCAGGTGTGAGGTCTTTAACCTCCACAGACTTCTAAAACTTGATTCCTAGCAGTCCATTTAGAAGGAAATGTTGAAATATTCATTCAATGTGGCAGGTGAATGTTTTTGTCTCCTATGTGCTTTGAGACTAGTCTAATTTTATAAAAAAATAAGAATATTAGAGTATCTCTTTTATTAATTAAGATGAGTTTAAATAGTCCAATTATTTAGGAAAAAAATTGCTAAATATGTTTTGATCTCTAATTTTGAATGAGAAGTATTTTATGTATATTCCTCAGTATAGATTTTTTTGTTTTGTTTGTTTTTAAGGAGTTAATTTTTAAAAAGCACACAACTGAATTGCATGCGTAAGGAAACAAGTTTTGGTCTTATCAAAGTTTAAGCTTTGCTAATGTGTTTTGTTGCATAATTCAGGAAGCAAAAATCCTGATTTAGAAGAAGGAGGTCACAGAGCACCCTGGAGGCAGTTCTTGTAGGCACTGTGTACTTTCTGTTGAAATCTGTGTCTGGAGTTTACTTGGACACTGCTAGTGCCTATTCCTGTGTGAAACATAATACTCCATGCAGGACTCGAGGTTGTTTACAATGTAGAGGAAGCAGAGGAAGTGTGGAGTAAACGTTTTTTACATACACAAAGAATACATAACGTAGGAGTGAAAAAATAGCATTGTAATTCTCTTACATTTTGAGTAGTTGTGGCTTTCATCCAAAGATGTAGAAATACATCAAGATGTACTTATCTGGTATAAGAATTCAGAAAGTAATTCATCACTGTTTTGCTCTTAAAATATGAATGAGGCATATAGCAGCAATGCATTTTATCATTGCATGTTTATGCTTAGGTTTTTACCTTCTTTATTGTTCAAGTAGCAACTGCTACATGTTTCTGGCTTAGAAAAAATTCACCCCCCCAATAATTATTCTAAGTTTAATATTAAAACTAAAGTCACTGTTCTGTTTCTTCTTTTTGTGCATTTATAAAATAAATATCCCTATAAGTGGCTTTAAAAATTACAGACTCCTTAGATTCAATGTCACTTTGCTTAAATAAACTTGTCTTTAGTATTGAGTTAGTATTTTAGATTCATCTGTCTTACTAATGAATTGTATGTATCTTTGGAATGGAGTAGGTGCTATGAGGTATTACAATGATTTTGGCATACAGTTCAGATAGGATATCACAGTTTAACTTTATTCCTTTTGTCCCCCATGACTGATACACTTTAAAGTTGGCTTTTTGGCATGGAGGTTGAGTCAGAAGTAGTACAGAGTCGCTGCTTTGCAAGAAAAGAACATGAAATGCATCATTCTCTTTTCCACAAAGGCAAAAATAAATTTGGCTTTTACTAATGACTTAAAAAACCCAAATCTGTCCTGCGGATGAGTGCATAGTGGTGATTATAAAGCATGTCAGAACGTTCTCAGTTCTAGTGTCTAGCTGACTGATTAGATTTTTTCCTCCAGCTATCTGACTTTAGAAAGCAGATTTATATGTGGAGGTGTATTATGAAAGCCTCTTTACCTACATAGTATGGAAGAGCTGAGTAGTTACAGATAGCAGTCAGAACAGAAGAACACTGACTGCATTACTAAAGGAAGCTGAATACCTGAGTCTGTGAAGCACTTGATGTTGATTTGATAAGCCTGACTCTCCTGAAGTCCTGTATGATGTTTTTTTTGCGGGGTTGGACGGGAGCAGTGCACCTGAGGCAGAGGAAGCCTGTTTGTGTTAGTTGGTAGATAGATGCCTTTTGGAAGGTATTGATGATGCTTCTGCATCTTTGCTTCTTACACATACACTTCTCCACTCTATCTTTGCTTAAGATCTGAAGAGACTACTATCTAGTTAATAAACTTAGGTTAAAAATGTGAGGTATCAAAATGAGTACTTCACCAGCTGAAGACTGATTAAGTGTATGGTTTAAAACTCTTAGAAAAGGAGTTTTCAAGATTTTTTAGGACCTTTTTTTGCCATCATTAAATGTCTTAAAATGCAACTGGGTTTATGTAAAGTACAAGAGTAATTTAACAGCTGAAGAAACATTTTAAGATTCTTTCAAGTACAGAGTATTGAACTCTAATGCTGATATATTCAGCATTTTTAGTCCATGATAGATATGTGGAATAAAATCCTTGTTGAATTTCAAGATACTGTCTATGGAAAAGTAAATTCATCTGCTGTTTATAGGCAACTGGAAGTTATTATGAAAATAAATTTCAAACCTTTGATTTTGTGCTGTAGCAGTAGTTGAGGTAGTTTGTTAAGGTCCTTGGTTTACATAGCTTTGGTTTTGCCCAGGCATAAGCTGTTGTTAAAAGTCACATCCTAGGAACAAGTGCTGGGGGAGGAATGAAGAGCCTTTCGCCAGAGGACTGGGACCTTCTGCAAGAGTGAGGTCTGGCAGTAGTTGGTTCCACCCTCCACCCATGCTTTTCAGTCTTCCTCAGATGCTATGTTTTAGATTACTGCTTGACATCTTCATTCCTAAGGCTTCTCTGAAATTCTTACCTTGCTCTTGTCCTGAGCCCAAGTTGTACAGCTGTGGTGATTCCGACACAGCTTCGTCTTGGGATGTTTCAAGTTGCCTCTACATCAAGTGCATTTTGGAGCTCAGTGATGCACCCTTTCCACCTTCTTCTTACTGAGGTCCTTGTTTTTTCAGACTGCTACTGAACGTAGATGTCATTTTACAGACTTTATCTAGAGCTTTCATGCCTGGTAAAGGAGAGCTGGTTCCCTGCCGCGCTTCAAAGCTTTTCCTCTGCACAGGGTATTCACTGAAGTTCTTTGAAAAACTTTACTTGAGTTTGTGGGTAACAAAAATCTATTCATGAAGTCAGTGAACTTTGGTGTATTATTTTTATGCATAGAGGCATAGAACAAGCTTGAGGTAATATAATTTTGAACGGAATTCTAGAGAGGAAGACATCTGCTGTTTGTCTTTTAAGGCATGCAAATTTATGTCTTTAAGGCATACAGTTTTTATAGTCTTAGTAGAGCATTAGAGCAGTGTGGGGTGTTTTTTTGTATTGTTGCTTTTTGTTGAGACAAGATTTCATGCCAGATTCTCTAAGGATGAGGCTTACCAATTGCAGTGTTTTGTCTAAGCGAAGGCTGGATAAAGCCTTCCCCTTGCTCATGTGATGGAATTTGTCATGGCTGTCAGGTAAAGAAATAAGGAATGGCCTTTAAAATAGCTTGAAAATTCTGAGTTTTCATATTTTTTGCTTTGTACAGAGCATACCAATTCTTGCATTTAGAACATTTGCAGTTGTTCAACTAAATACATTGGTTGTAGATGAGAATAATTAAATGTAGGTGAGTTTGTGTAAACAGGTATTAGAAAAGGTGTCTTACTTTCTGTACTGCTTTTTTTCTGCATCAAAGGTGGCTTTCACCACACACCCTCAGCAGCTGCTTGAGAGGAACACTTTATCTAAGCTCAGGAAAAGTAGAACATCTCACTTTGCATCTTATTTGGAGAAACATAACCGGTCTGTCTCGGTCTCGTAGCTACTGGCTTTGCATCTGCCAGAAGAGCAAAGTATTCCAGGTCAGGAGTCTGCATGAAACTGGAGCCTCTGCTCTCCTGCCAGGCTCTTTGAGGTACTGAGCTCTCGTGCTTCTTAGAGTACAAGGATAAACTCAAAGTAGAAAATAAAGAGCAAGTGCTTCCTTCTGAGGTGTAATTCTTAGAAAAAAAAAAATTAATAAAAAAAATCTGCAGGATAATGAAGCACACCCTTCAAACTAACATTATTTCCTGAACTTACTTCTGTGTAGTTCATGGCAAGACACTTTCTTCTGTTTCTGTAGTTGCTGAGTCCTCAAACTTCATTCTGCAGTAAGGCTATGGGTAAGAAGAACAGATGAATATAGGAAAGTACAGTTTAGTTGTCATAATGTTCCACTAGCAATTTAAACAGGGTGTGTGACTAACAGACACCCTTTCTGGTTTGCTTTGAGTTACTTTACAAATCTTTAAACATATGATTGAAGCTTTCTTTGTCTTACTTGAGAACTATGTAACGAGTTTCCCCCCCCTGTAATTACTGAGCTCTACTTCAGCAAGAGAGACAAAATATTGTAGTAGATTGGTCACTGGACTGGAAACTAGGTCATGCACTTGCGATTATTAAATCTTACTCATTTGGGGGTTTTTTATCTGAAAAGGCAAGCAGCGTTTGAGAAATGTTGAGGATGAAAACTAGTGTGAAGTACTTGGTCTTGTATAAATAGTGGCCTTTTCAAATAGTGTTTTCCTATGTTGTCTATGTACTGCTGTCATCTAGTTTCTGTTTGCAATTTTCTTTCCTTAGTAGGGGAAATAATCATCTAGTTTTTGTACTAAGTGGTCAGCAGGCTGCTGTTTCTTCTAAAGTCTCCTCTAAGTAGACCATATCTGATCTATATAGTCCTTACATATTTTGTTGATGTCCTTCTGCATTCTGATGTATTGTAATTGCAGGTAGGGAGGATATTAGAGGGTGTGCAATCTCCTGTACGTACAGCTTCCTAGATCCATGAAAAACCATTAGACAGGACTACACATCGTGGCCAGTGCTGAATGCTGGGGGGAAAAGGAAGATCTGAATAGGCAGGAAGAAATCATCCATCTGTGTAGCTAAACCTGCTTCTGGCTTCAGGCCACAATGTGCCACATGCAGATTAGTTCCAATTAGATGAAGAGGAACTGACCCTTGGCTGCCTCTTCTAAGCCTCCTGGTCCTGGGCAGCATTGGTAAGAGTTGCATCCATTCCAGCTGAGTGGGGAGAAGAGGTGAGAAAGCATTTGGTATTTATCGGCTGAATGCCTTAGGAAGCTCAGGTCAATACTTCCTGCAAGAAAAGATATTCCACTACTCAGTGGTTTTTAACTCAGTGAAATTTTATTTCTTCAAGAGATAGGATTCATGTCTCCAGGACTTAAATTCATGTCATGATGTGAATGAAGGCTAACTTTCCAAGGGTATATTTAGCTATCTGAAGACTCAGCTAGTGATTTGATCGGCAGAGGTGATACAAATCTGAAATAAACTCTGTTCCTACACTTAAGATTCCGATATTGATTCCTTGGAGAAAATGTCCTGCATAAAACATGTCTAAAGGTTGGATTAATCTCCTGACGTACCTTGTCTAGTGGAGCTGACTATTGCCCTCAATGAAACCTTTTAAATTTTTCCTTTCTAAAATATCCTTAAAACAATGCACCTGTATTTCATCTAAACAGAGAGGGCTGCATACATGTTCTTTACAAGTTATGGCATTCTTAGAAATTAAGCTTCTGTAGTGTTAATACCCAGAAAAATAAGATTTTTCTTTGCAAGACAACTTGATGAAGATTTAACAAGTAGCATAAATGAGTCTGTTTTCACATCAAAATACTGAATCTTAATCCTCCCATACCTTGTAATAATTTGTTTAAAAATAAAATTTGTTTAAAAATAGATTCCTGTTTTCTATTATGGGATTTCAGCAGTGACCAGAAAGCATACATGATGAATTAATATCTGTGAACTTAATCCTGAAAATACTTAATTATGTAAGCAGCTACAGAAACGTAATGCTCATCTGGCTGTGCTCCAAATTGTCAGCAGTGCAGCTCTCAATGATATCCATTTTTTGGCCCTGAAAATACTTACTTGCATCTATTTACTTAAATACATTGAAATAATCTTCCAGATACTATGAGGAAATATGGCACATGCATAAAAGCCCCCTTTATTTTGTACTGGCATCTTACTTACACTTCCTTCCTTTAAAAAGCAATAATGCAGTAGTTAAACATACAGCTGTAGAATACTGAAGCTGAATCTGCTCTGCGTTCTGTGAATCTGTTATCCTCAGCAAATCTCATTAATAATAATAATAATCATAAACCCCCCATTAATCTCATTTTGGTACTGTGGGTATTAGAATCCAAGTGAGATTTTCCACAGTGAGAAATCCATCTCAGGTTGAAGGTAGACTGACAAACAGGAATTCTCCTTACCCGTCCTGCCCTTTCTTCAGTTGACAATATATGTTGCTATAGGCAAACTACTTTCTGTTTGCAACACCAAATAAGTGTTTGCAGGAGCAGAACCTGTTCTGCCTGGAAACTCTTCTTTTTGAGTAATAGCATGAAGAAAGCTTCAGCCTCTCTAGATCACGTATGCTGCTATTCCACTCTGCCTTGAAATGAGTAGTTAGAAGAAAATGCAAGTTAACGACTGAGTGGTTTTGTCAGATGTGGTGTGTGGGATCGAAGTATTCTAAGTAATCACAACAGCATGTTCTGGGTATTAAAACAATATCTTCTAAACAAAATTACTCCCCTTCCTGTAGTTTTCCATGCTTAGGAACTTGCAAAGAGAGTATTTTTCTACGTCTTTTCCATGATTTATCGTACCCAATTTAGTCTGTGCTCTGACATTTTATCTGTCTAGTAAATTTTGTGAAAGCACGTTAGTTCAATTTTGGGGAACAATTTCATTATGTTTTTAGTGCATGTTTATTGCACTGCAATTGGCTTATCTCAGTAAGGCTTTCCAGTGCTTCAACCCATACTCAGTGGGTTCACACAGATGTGTGAAAGTGAGTGTGTGCTCTTTTAATTCCCCTACCTGACTCAGAGTAACATCAGAAATCATAATGATAATAATACAAACCAATTGAAATTAAAGTATCCGGCATTCTTCAACATGGAGTTAGTTATTTCCAGTGTCCTGTGCTAAAAGCCATGATGATTCTTGGAATGAACTTTTTTTTCCTAAAACTATGAAGATCTGAATGCTACTTAGAGGAGGGAGCTTCTATTATCATCATGGGGAACGTGAGTTGAATATTATTATAAAACCATAGGGAAGGGATCTCAGGAGGTCTCCAGTCCAACCTCCTATTCAAAGCAGGGTCAGATATGGAGAGAGAACAGGTTTCTCTCAGACTATATCCTGTCAGGTCTTGGAAACTTTTAAGGACAGAGACTGTACGGCTTCTCTGGGCAACCTATGTATGTGTTTGTGGTCATGGCAGGAAATTTTTTTTTCTTATATCCAATCTGAGCTTCTCTTGTTTTATCTTATGCCTGTTATCTCTTGTCCTTCTGCTGTGCACTCCTGTGGAGAGCCTGGCTCTGTCTTCTAGATAGCCTCAGCATAGGTGCTGGAAGGCTGCTATTAGGTCCCCCCAGAATGTTCTCTTCTCCAGGCTGAATAAGCCCAGTTCCCTAACTGGGGATATGCTTCAGCTCTTAATCATCTCAGTGGCCCTTTACTGAACTCACTTCAGTTTATTCATGTCTTTCTTGTATTGAGGACACAAAGTTGGACTCTATCATAAATGCAGTCTAATGAGTGCCAAGTAAAGTGGTATGATCATTTCCATCAGCCAGTATTCCCTCTATCACCCCTAACACTCCAGTAATCTGGACTGTTTGTGTCCTGTCACATTGCTCTTACAGCAGAAGTGAAGGAGAATGAAGTCTACCATAAGAACAGGGGCCTGTGATCTGGGGACAAGGAACAAGGACAGTTTGTCAGCCTGATACTTGGTTAGTGATGTTGGTAGAGATACATGTTGATCTCTGCAGTCAAGAGACTTCAGTTATTCAGCTAAGCATTTTTGTTCTCCCTATATAAATAGCAGGAGAAGGAAGAAATATCTGCATACACATAGCACATGTGCACAACCTCTCTGTCAAACTCATAAATTCTGTTGAATACAAGCCCCTTGGCAATATTGTACAAGTTTTGGAATACTATAAAAAAAAAGAGAGAAGCTCTTACGTTTCTGGTTGCTCTGCTGCTATCTTTGGAATTTTCAGAGCTATCAACACTTCTGTAAAGGAAACACAGTGCAACTAAAGCAATTCCTTGAGAAGCTGGGAAATATTTTTTCAGGCAAACCCAAGGCAGTGCCTTCTCTTTAGAGCTTTATTCTGTTGCAGAGGAAAGATCTAGCAGAACTCTTCTTCTTATCCCATCCTGCTCTGCCTGGCCTGAGAGAAGGCTGGCTGGGGCTGTTTCTAAAGCAAAATTACTATTTTCAAGGAATTTTCATAATAACTATTAAGTAGACAATTCCATCGTCACTAAAGAAATTTAATTCTCAGCTTGAAAACCTTCTGACTGGGTCTGTAGAGCAAATTGGCTGTGATTGTTAGGTGGGGATTTTTTTTTATTTATTTATTGTTGGTTAGTTGTTGTTGTTTTCCATACCCCAGTTGTTTTCACTTTCCTCAGCTCATTTAGATCTTTTGATGCATGGAAATTAAACTGCAAGCCACAGTCCAAGTGTGCTGCAGAGGAGACATAAATGACAGGTTTGAAAAGCTTCCACACCAACTGGTTCGAGTTGTCACCTGCTGCAGTTGAGTGAATTGTTCAAGCAGGCCCTATATCTGTTACTAAATAAACTAATATGAAAGCTAGTAAAGGCAACTTGAAACTCTACTGGCTAGCTACTTACAGGTAGGTTGCTGTCGTTGAGAGTTCAAGCCAGGTAGAAAGGACAGTCTATCTTGCCATCATAACTGATTTCACTTATCTGGAAAAAGGGGCAATTCATATTCATCCTGCTAGATTTGTCTCTGTTTTTTGGACTCTTTCATTCTCCTCCCCCCGCCCCCTTTTTTTTTTTCTTCCTGTCCAATTTCAGCTGTTCCCATGCCAGTTACCTTTCTTAAAGAGGTTTTTGGGTTCTCTGTGGTTTCTGGATGCCCTAATAGTACCCTGGAAACTAATACCCAGAATAATTTAGGTTGGAGGGGACCTCTTGAGCTTATCTGCTCTAGCTTTTTGCTCAGAGCAGGAGCAACTTCACAGTACTATGTGTGCGAATGAAATTAAACCAGATCAAATGGAGCCTTGACCTATAGCTTATAGGAAATTTGGATGCCTGTGTGCTTTTATCTTTGGGTTCCTGAAAAAAGCTTGCTTCATTGCACTGAAACCTTGCTGAATGTGCTGTCTACTTCAGTGACATTTTAAAGCAACCTCTATGGCACTGGCCAGCTAACTGACCACCTTCCTTGTTGTGGTCTCAGCCTGTTCAAAAAGGTTGGAGCTCTACAGGCTCAGTCATCTCAGAGACTGGAGAACCTCATCTTTTAGACCTATGCTAGTTATGGTGCTTACAAGAGATAAGAATAAACCATAAATTTTGGTTAAAGATAAAGAAGACCTATTGGGCCTGCACTCAACCTAATCAATGATAATGGAGTGGAAACAGCTTGGTGAGTCAGAATCTCTGCTGACCAGGAACCTCTTTTTAGGGACAAAGCCAAAATCTGCTGCTGTTGCTTCTCACGGAATTATAGGCTGTTTTTTTCGATTTGCAATTGTTCTGAGTCATGTGTAATTCTTTATGACTGCACAATTCAGAATAATTTAATCATATTATTCTTGCTTATGTTAACGTGTCAGTGGAAATATAACAAGTACACCATAAAAAAGAATGTGACGTCTTTCTCTTCTGTGTTCTGTTGAAGAGAAAAACAGAGCCCTTGGAGTACCCAACACTCATGTTAGAATAGTTTCCACACTAACCTCTTATATCTTAATTGAAGTACTGCACTTACATGTATAGATTTGCAAACTGTATGCAAGTAATAAACAGTAAACTGTATGCAAGTAGTGAAGCCTGTGTTTTTCGATAGCAAATAGTGTTGATCTGTAAACCAGATGCCCACAGTATACTGTATTGAGGAGTTTTTTAGGAGAGTCAGAAGCTGGAGCTATTTACAAATTTATTTTAAATGTTTTGGGGGAGGTGAATTTTTTTTTACTTTTTTTTTAAGGTTTTTCATCTGAATTGTTTTGTGTGTGTATGGTTTGGGGTTTTTTTGTTGTGTTGCTGTTGCTTGTTTGGTGTTTTTTGGTAATGAGCAGAAGATTTGTGCATTTTGGGGTTTTGGTTTTGTTTTTTTTTAACTTCTGAAATAACTGTAGCCTGACCCTATGGACTGAACGCCTGCTTACAGCTCAGGCATGTTGGGTGAACTCCTGGAACATATCTTCTAATTACTTTTTATCCAAAAAGAATTAACTTCAAGTGCTCTGAGACTGTTCCTCAGTATGAGCCAAATACAGTGAGTGGTGGCAATCAGGAAATTTGATTCTAAAGCCTGCAACCCATTCAAACAATGTGCTTGCATCTAATATATATCATTAGGAAATAATGGATTCAAACCCTTTAATTGTCAAGAGTTAAGCACTTCTATGGATCCCAAGGGCTTTTAGTACAGTAAACATGTTTCATAGATGTTTTAAATATATATAGATGTATGCTATGGTTTAAATCCATGAAAAATAAGACAATATTCTTTCCAAGAATTTCACTTGTTTATCAGATTCCATACACAAAGTGGCTGTGGCTCAAAAGTTAGTGCTGGTTTACTGTTGGTTTGGGTTTTTTTTCCCTGCTTAAACAACCACCCTTCTTATCACAAAGAAGTGAGAGAGTTTCACCTCTAAATAAATAAGATCAGTGAGATTAGACATGTACCAAAATGCAGGCAACACTTTCCTGGGAGTGTCCTGGCATTTCCCTTTCAAGCTGTCATCTGCTCCAGTTGAGTGACTTGTTAAAGCTAGCGAAGGAAACTTAAATGCTACTGACTAGCTACCTACAGATAGTTTGCTGTAGTTAAGACAAATACATTATTTAAAGAATGTCATAGTGAAAGAGTGAAAAGATTGACAGGTAGACCTGCTTACGTACAAGATGCTTTTGTGTCTTTTTGCATATATATATAGAAATACCTTGGAGGAAACAGTCTTGGTTGGGAACAGAACTTACTCTGTGTGAGCAAATGCAAAGATAGGGTCTAGTTCTTAATAGCCATCAAAAAGTTAGACTGATGGCAATATTTCTGCTGCACTTGCTTTACCTGATGTTCTAAAAATGTTGTGGGGTCCACTGCCTTAGCTACATTGAATCCTGAAGATCCAGAACTGGTTTAGAGACCAGTGGTGCCAGCAATCCCTCCTGTATTTTTTCTTGGCTTTAAGAAAAGCAGAGCTGGCTGTTCTCTTTCCTTCCTGAGAAAAGTTTTTGTATGCTGTGTGTATTGAGCCCTTAGCAAGCATATTTTCAGCTTCCTTTCCTTGGCTCTTATCTAATCGCTTTGGATGCATAGCCTTTGGGTCACCGTGTTTTTGTGCATTTACTCCAACGATATCTGGAAGGAAAAAAAAAAGCAAAGTAGGATTACATTTAGTAACATAAAGTAACAAAGCCTAATGCTGAAATTCTTGTGGCTGTTACTACGGTTGGATGACTACTGCTATCTTGCATAATATCTTCAGAAAGTACTATTTTACATGAAATATTAAAAAGAATAATATAGCTGACAGCCTGTATTTTGTTAAGCTAATAGAATCTGATTATAAGGTACCTCTCAGCATTGCTGAGCAAATTCTCGCACTTCTTTGTGATAAGAAGGGTGGTTGTTCAAGCAGAAAAAAACTCAAACCAACAGTAAATTAGTAAATGAGCCACAGCCACTTTGTGTATGGAATCTGATAAACAAGTGATATTCTTGGAAAGAATATTGTATTGTTTTTCATGGATTTAAACCATAGCATATGGTTGCAATTGCAATTAAGGTGCAAATAGTTGCATCTGAACTTGAGTTCAAATGGAGGAGATTCTTCCAGCCTCCCTCACCTGTTGCTGAGCTGCTGCCAGGATGCTCCTCTGTCTGCAGCTTCTCATGCTGGTAGGCACATACATCATTTAAATTCCCAGACTCCATTGGCTTTGGAAAAAGTTTACAGCCCCTCCCATTTATATGTTTTTCTGCATATTCATTCGAGGAGCAAAATCTATAAAAATGAGGATCACTAGAGCTTGTTTCAGAACAATGTGGAAATGAAGAACAAAGAGCCAATTTTTCACGTAAAACATCTTCTGATAGGCCGTGGGACCATCTGCAGGCCATTGTTTCCATGGATTCTCACAGAAAGTACTGGAAAGAAAATGCAGTGGTATTTGTATTTATTAGTATCGGTGATGTAGCCCTGGATTTTTATTTTGGTTCACTGATGTATGTATACCTAGGATAAAACTCCTTCCAGAGCCTATATAGGAGTTTTACCTGGAAAATTGATTTTGGATGATTATGTAAGAGTTTTTGATGGCTAGACATAAATCCCTGACAAAATTTAAAAGGTTCATTTGTAGGATATAGAGCAGGTCTGGATAGGGGTTTTGAGGTAGATTTCAAAAGCACGGCAGAATACAAATCATGTACTTCCTATTCCTAATGGGTCACAGACTGAAAGGGTTCCAGAAGGTTTTCTTACTGCAAGAGTAGTTATATTTTCTCTTCTTTTTCTACAAGAGAAAGTTGATAAAGTGCACGCAAGAATCACCTCATTCAAGGAGCTGGAACGCTTCAGGTTTTGTAAATGTGTTCCACTTGGAAAGTGTCCTGACTGATGACCCGTTTCACCTTCCCTGCTTCAGAAATGACCTGTGTGACCTCGCTATCTGCTCTCCCTCAGCAAGGAGAGTAACAACGCTTTTAATTTCAGTCATGCTACTGCATTAACCAGGGTTATGTATTAGTTTCCATTTCATTTGGTACAAATCTTGTTACAAATGAGTGGACCAGATTGAAGCAATTTTTGGTGTGTTTATGTGTTTAAAGGGCTGCTTGTACACACTGTTCAGCAGAAACAAGCTACCCAAACCAAAATTATTTAACCAGACATACTTTTTTTTTTTTTTTTTTTTTTTTTTTTTTTGTATTTTTTTTTCAGCAGAAACAAGCTACCCAAACCAAAATTATTTAACCTGACATATTTTTTTTTTTTTTTTTTAATGGCAGTGATGTGAAGTGTTGCTATTGAAGGCTTTCTCTGGGAGGGATGGTTGGTGATTTTGTGGAAGGCTGCAGTAGAGCCTCTGCTGATGCACCCGTGTTGGTAGAGCCCTCTCATGGAAATGGGATGTATTCCTGCAGGAGGAAGTTTCGTGTCAGAGTAGCTTTGCTACTGTCTTAGGCTATGTGAACTGACCTTCCAAAAGCATTCTTCTGCTGGCACATCTGTCAGGGCTGTTGCTCACAGAACTACTTGGCTAAAGTTTGTGACTTTCTCCATGTGATCCAGTCTGACACAACCTTCTCTTTTGGCTTATTGTGGACTGCTCCTGTGTCCTCTATGCACAAGAATGTGCATAGAGGTCTTGGTAGCTGCAGATCTCAAGCTGAACCTGCATTGCTGAAAATGTTTACTGTCTGTAGTGTATTAAAAAAAAAAAACCCTTTTATTATTCTCAATTACTTTTCTGTATGCGGATGAAAATGATCCCTTCTGGAATTAGCATCTTTAGTATACCTTAGAAATATATTAATCATTTAACAGATACTGCAGGGAATTATTGTTGAACTGTGAAAAATCCAGCTGTTTAACAGCAGAACATTTGTGAGTTTGATGATCCTCTTAGAATCAGTATACTTTAATGTTGCTGCAACTTCCACTGGCTTCTTTTTTGTGTTTCTGTTTTTAGTAAGAACTGTCCAAGGGTGAGAATTGACCTAAAAAAAAAAAAAATCCCTCCAGCAATGTTTCTAAATTGCCAGATAGTGTAAGATGAGTAAACAGAGTAGAGAGAATAATCATAATAAAAATTTGTCTGTCTCTCATTATCTGTGCTATGCTAAAATAATGTCACATTGGTGCTATAAATATTTCTATGATCTAAATTAGAAACAGTATTCACTGTGTTTAGGACAGTCCAAAGAAAAAGAGATGATAGTCATCTTTCAGCCATTTGTTATTCACATCAAACCATGGATAAAATAACATTGATAATGAGAGAAAATAATGTTAGATTAATCTTTCCACCTTTCATAATCCCAACTAAAAGTTTCTCATGGAAAACTAGTAGATTCTACTACAAAAATTGTCCTTAAGATGAAAAAGCTTGGTTCAAGTAAACACAGAAAAGCTGCTAGTACATTAGCAAATATTTATTATGCTTTCTTTTGTTGCAAAGAGAATTGACCCCTTGAACAGAGAAACAAATTAGCTCCTAGATTCCATCCAGCAAAAGATGAAGTTAGAAGAAGCAGCATTTCTTAGAACCTCTTACTCATTTTCTAAAATGAAAATGTGAAAATAAATAGTTGTCTTTGGAGAAATATTTCCGCCAAATTTTTGTTTATTTGCCTATTTGAAGAATTGTTGCAAACTGGTCTTTTCAATTTCTAAACCCCCGTATTTAGAAAAAATACAAATCCAAACCCCAAAAAAACCCTGTGATCCAGAAAATCCTGTCAAGGACCACAGGGGACTGGATGTTAAAGGGAAGTTGGACCAAGCTGGACCAAGGTTCAGACCATGACTTTTATGCTCTCCTTGGATTCAAGTTTTCTGTTCCACTGGGAAGTAGAACAAAATTATTATTTTAATTAATGAAATATTGTGGTTAAAAATAGATGGGATGAACAATTTAGCATCTATATTAATAAGCCATATGATGAGACAGACTGTACTGTCTGCAAGCCTGTGGACTATACATGTTAGAAGGCAGGCTGCTTTCTGAAGTTAGCTAGAAATGCTGGAAAAATGGTCTGACAGGAACTCCATGAAGTTGGTAAATGCAGATCCTTTGATTAGGATGGAATAACCTTGTGGAACAGTACAGGATGGGAAACAAGTGGAGAGAAAGCAACTCTGTAGAAAAAAGCCTGGGTGACTTGGAGAATGGTTGAAGATGAGTTCCCAGTGTGCTCTTGCAGCAAGGGTGGCCAACTGCAAACTGAGCTGGTTAGCAAGAGCGTAACCAGCATGTCAAGGCAAGTTTTTCTTCCCCTCCATACAGTGCTTGTGAGACCACATCTGGAGTACAGCTTCGGACTCCTTACTACAAGAAGTGGACATGCTGGAGCTAGTCAAGTGGAGGGCCACCAACATGGTCAGGAGGCTGGAGCATGCGGAGAGGCTGAGGGAACTGGGTTTGTTCAGACTATAGAAGACCTGGGTGCCTTACTGCTGTGTGCAATTACCTAGTAGGATGGTGTAGAGAAAAAACAGGCTTATGGTGATAGGGTTAGAGGCAAGGAAGACAAGTTGCAATATGGGAATTCAAAACAGTAATAAGGAAAAAAAAAAAATTACCTTGAGGATGGTCAAGTGCAATGGAAGGCTGCCTGGAAGGAAGTGGAATCTCCAGCCTCAGAGAGACTCAGTACTTGCCTGGAGATGACTCTGAGCAGCCTGGCCCAGCTGGGCTGGGCCAGGGGACCTCCCAGAGTCCTTTCCAACTGTCATGATTTTCTTTTACTTGTGGTTATCATGAAGTATATGCATATAATAATGGTTTGGATTTTATTACTAAAGACATTATACAATTTTGTTCTCTTAAAATAATGCCCAGTTAACTGTTTTCCTGTCTTTTCAAAAAAGCTTTGCTCAGATTGCTTCGTAGTAGTGACTTCTGACTCCTATGGAGCTATGGAAACTGGTCTAAATGGGTCAGGATGGTTCAGATGGTTAGGTATTCACTTGCGGGGTTTATGAGTGAGAACATAGCACTATAAATTATCTGGTTAAAAACAACCTGTCTTTTCACTTTGATGCAGTCAAAGTGACATATATAGGCAGGGTAGATGCTACAAGAGGAAATTAACTCCAGAAATTCCTTTTTTTTTTTTTTTTTTTTTGTCTATCAGTTGGCCTGTCTTTCATCTTCTCACTCAACAGTGTATATTGAAGCACTAGTTGAAGGTTTTTTTCATCTGTGGTTTTGTGTATCTCATGGACATTTTATCAACTTGAGGACAAGAGTTTTTTTAAATCAAATACCTTAAAAGTGAACCTTGTAATTACTTTATTGTGGACTTCAGTTTCCAGGAAAATGTTTAGTTGTGTGAGAGCTCATTACAACTACAGTTGTAACTAAAACATTTTCTGAGTGCTCTTTTCAAAGGGCGAAACAAGTTTGGGGTTGTTTTTGTTTTCCAGTTAATATATATGCCTGTAAGAACAAACATATGTAGGGTATGTGAATGGTGGTCCCTTAAAACTATCTAACGTTGGCATGTGGGCTTTTTGGCATCCAATTTTGAAGAAAGCTCAGGATGTATTTTAGTGGTTTCCTCTCTTTAGAATGAAAAGAAAGAAGAACAAAACCCAAACAATAGAAACCAGTCTAGACCTGCTCCCTCTCCAGTGATAATTATCTATCAAATAGTGCTAACCTAAGCAGATATTACCAATTTATGATCTGTCATCTCAGAGCCAAGTATGTGGTTGGGTTTGCAGGGTGGTGGGGAGGGAGGGGGAGGGGAGAAGGGGGCTTTTAGAATCATGTGATTTTTGTTACTTGGATTCTGTTTTATCCAAGCTGCCTGCAGTATTATTTATGGAATTTCCCAATCCACTTCTTTCTTTAAAAAAACACACTCTGAAGTCAGACCATACATTTAAAATGCTTGGGAAGCTTATGGAAAGCAAAGAGCAGAAAGAAATAAGTGTTAGCTGAATAAACAATGTTGACTTTTATGTATTTGTCTGAAGAGAAGTGTGTGAAAAGATACCTAATGGTCTAGATAAAAGTTTTGCTTTAATGGGTAAGAAAGTATGCTGAAATCTTTGGGATTTTGTTGGTGAACTTTCTGCCAGTGCTCTGCATTTTCATGAAACTGTCATCTGAAACAAACAAGTAAAAATGGTTTATTTCTGAAAGACTGTGAATTCCCTGTAACATAGAATTTCTCTTAGAAGGAGGCAAGTTGACTGTTTTTTGGTTTTGAACAGGAAGATTTCCTTAGCAGTGCATCTGATAGCAAAGAATGAAAAAGGTGCTCAAACTGGACACAGGGAAAGAAAATGGGAAAAAGAAGGACAGAGCTATGTGAGCCCAGCCAAGAGATTCTCCTGACCTACTTTTAGGTAACAGTTCTTAAACATGGCTGTCATTGACACTTTGGGTATGGCAGACATTAGATACCATAGTATCTTAGGTAATAACCTAAACAAAAGCTTTGGGATTTAGTTACTTTTACTCCAAAATTGGATTTTCCTTTCGTTTGTACTAGAAGAGGTTTCTTCTTTGGCACATTCTGTAGTCTATGGAGGATGTTACCTAGTTTGTCAAGTATATGTCTGTATATGTAACAGGATACATGCTGTGGATTCAGTTCACACAAATCCAGAATTTTCCAATTATCTGTGTTTCTTGGAGTTGCATATGTACCTTTCACAACCAGCATCTCTACTTTTAGACATTTCTAACCTTTTATATTCTAATGCTGCTTAGCTCAGTCTCCCACATGTGGGAGAAATTAAGAGTATCTAGTAGGGCATTTTTATTGTTTTCTATAGTACTACTAATAATAGACTTGTTTAAGCCCTTAAACAAAAGCATTCATTTTGCAGAGGACTAATAAATAGTTCTGGTTTAACACAGGAATTTAAAGATTCCAGCTTTAAAAACTTGCCAAACTGGGAGATGCTTTCACAGTAGATGACATGTTTTGGGTACCTGCTTTGTTTGAGGGACCCTTGTATTCCCCTCTTTGTGTGTGATTTGTAATTCCCTTTGAAAGCCATCTGGGATTCAGGAATCATCCTGGTGAACTTCCAGTGGGATAGTGCAACCCATAAGAACAGTTTCTGATATGTCTTTTTAAATAGTAGATGCTTTTCCCATGCTGATAAATCAGGGATAGACACATAGGATAGTTTTGGTTGGATGGGACCTTAAAGATCATCTAGTTCCAATCCCCCTGCCATAGGCAGGGACATCTTCCACTAGACCAAGTTGCTCAAAGTCCCATCCAACCTGGTCTTGAACACATCCAGTGATGGAGCATCCACAACTTCCATCCTTATCCTCACACTGCTTTTGGGCCTAGTCAATAGACATGCTTTGTGCTGCCCAGTGGAAGTGGGTGGTTGTGTCCTTAAATTGTTGTGATGGAGAGACAGCTGGAAGGGTGTATGTAAGTGTAAAATCAAAGTTGTACATGAATACTTGTTCTGCCAAGATAGTGACAAAAGCTTAGATATGGTGATACTGGTGAACTTAGAACTTTGTTTGTGAGACTATGTGGGAACAAGTAGCTTGGCCAAGGCCATTAATTCCAGTACTACTGAAAATCCATAATCACTGTAAGGGCTCATTCACTAGTTTAGTTTTCCAGTGCTGCTGGAGAGCCCTCCCTCGCTGTCCAACACAGTGCCCATCGGCTGTGCTCTTGAGGCTGCCCAGCCCTGCCTGGGAAAGGAAATGGTACCTTTTGCAGTGTGATTTAAGCTTTCCATCCAGGCACAGTTAGGAGCAAGCAGCAAAGGAAGGTACTTGGTGTGTGCGTTTCCTGTGAAGCAGGTTGCAGCAGCCCAAAGCTCTTCTGACACAAATACTTGCAGCACCTATTTTTTCATTCTCGTATTCTTCTGAGGTTTCTTCAGCCTTCTTTGGCCTTCACATTTGCGTTCATGCCTATTCCCTGATCTTAGTGTTTCCGTGCACAGGTTGGATTTGCTCTACACTGTCAGTGGCGCCTACCTTTGAGCTGTCTTGCAGTTATCCATAGAAAATAAATCCTGTTACTTTTTCATTTGCTTAGCTTGCTTTCCATTCCCCATCTGCTTGGGCCTTCTGCTTAACTTTTCCATTTCTATTGCTTTCAGTCACATTGTTCCAGTCCTGCCGCTTTCTCTACTTTCTGTTGTGCTCTTTCAGCAGCTCCCAGCAACTCCTTATTGAGCCTTTCCTGTTTTTACTTTTTTTTTTTCTACAAGAGTCACCTACTTCTTTTGGCCGCTGTGAGAGGCAGATAGATGTAAAAAAATTTGGTCTGTGTCTGCAGGAAGGCTAGTGACTGCATGGTATTAAACCTGGCTTCCTGTGAGCACTGAGAAGTGGATTTTTTACTCTAAGGAAACCAGTTTTTCTCATGAATCTTGTAAACAGATCCTAAAGTTCGATCTATGTAAATCACATTTCCTACTAGAAAAATAAGCTGTCCTTGGAAAATTTTGCATATTATAGCTTAGACATATGGTCTTATTTTGAGTGCCAGTGCTGATGAAAGAAATCTGTTCCTTTCAAGGACTGCTTTGCTATGCTGAGAAACATAAAACTGACGCTTCTGTACAACACCAGGAACTACTTTTGAGACCAAACCTTTTGGAGAAGGGAGAGCCAGAGTAGTCTTTTCTGAAACCAGCCACGCTGGTTTGGAAGGTTGTCATTCTGACTTTGTTCAGCAAGCAGTGGTATGTTGGGCAAAACAGTCAGGACCGGGAGCGAAATAACAAAAGATTTTTAGATTGACATCAAGCCCCAGATGCACCTAGTCATCAGGAGGGATTATGAACATCTGAAGGCTCCTATACCTTCATGTGAAGTGGCCTGAATAGTGTCTGGCTGAATTACTACAGTATAAGTAGTCAAGGTATGGACAACTGCTGCGAATGGGATCCACTTTTCCATTGAAACTTTACACTGTATACTGTCTAAAACCCCAGAAAGGCAGTTTGGGTGACTGAAGCTAAAGAGCCAAGTTTTGTGCTCTTTGAAATGCTTTTGGTTCAATTTGGTTTGCCGTTTGAGTTGAGAAAGTAAGTATGTGTATTTTGTTGTTTAATTTTCTGAGTGTTTTTATTGTGATCCTTTCATCTGTTAGAGGAGAAGCTTGACAACAGGCAAATTTTGCCTTGATGTCAAGAAGTGTCTATGTTGGGCTGTTTTGTTATCATTTCTTTTCTTATCTCCCTGTTTCTTGCCCTTAAAGATGGTGCAGATCCTTAACATACTCACGGAGGGGCTCCCATAATAGTGTGCAACAAATACATTTGAAGATTATCTGCTGCCAGACTGGAAATAAGATATACTCTCAAATATGTGTAGAAATAGCAAAACTAACAAAATCCCCAGTTACGGTTTTAATTACATTGCATGCACTAGGTGAACTAGAAGTACAGTGTGCTTCTCTACTGTGCTTTCCTTTTCTTCATCATCTGGTCTTCTAACCATTGGGTACCATGTGAATGTGGAACTTCATTTACTAAGAACATCAGAGAAGGGGCAGCACATTTCAAGTCAAACAACCAAATCCCCAAGTTTTGCATAACAATGTCCAGAAAGGCAATGTGCAACCAAAGGAAGTTTTCCCTTGTGTGTTCAGGGAGGTTAAGACTACAAGTGGTGCTTGCTCAAGTCCTGTGGATCCACTGCGTCATGGATTTCAGCTAGGACTTCAGTGGAGAGGATTGCTTATATATCTATATATCTATATATCTCCTTCATTATTTGTGGGCCTTTTTACATATTTCCATTTTCTATAATGAGTGATGAGAATGTGGCCTTAGAACTTTAGGAACTAGCTAACGCGTTTACCATGATAATTTGTAATATGGAGGTTAATAAGTAAATAGAACATGTGTCTTTCTGCCTTGTTTTTGTTACTGTATTTTTTTATTCAGTTTTGCTTGAAAGGGGCTTAATTTTGGTGTTACAGGTCTGGTTCACATTAACTGTGGATTGTTGAAAATGTGTTTTACCAGTTTATCTCAAAACTATTTCCTCTTCTGTGTTGCTGATTGGTCTGACCTATACCGTGTAGACGAGACGCTGTGTTTATAGGTCTGCTAGCTCAGTGAGTCCAGAACAGGCTTACATCAAGGGCAGTGGTTAATGCCCGCTCCAGATGAATCAGGTTTAAACGAGGTATTTGTTCTGCTTTTGTACAAGCGACGGATCTGGCGCTATAGTTTCCTTTAGGAAAAGCAGCGGTTTTGCAGCTAGAAAAAGCTTTTAAGGGGGCTGCATAATTAGACACTTGAAAATGTGAAAAGTGGGAGTTGTGGGGAAACATTTCCTTCGGGTACAATCAAATATGCTTTTGTTTAATGTTTAATGGCAGGGTATTTTTTCAATGTCAGCACAGAAAATTGTTTTCATAAGGTAATTCTGGTGGGTTGTTTGTTTGTTTGGTTTTTTTTTTGTTTGTTTTTTGTAGTGGTTGCTTTTTTGTTTGTTTGGTTTTGGTTTTATGTTTTGTTGTGGGGGGGGGTTCTGTGTTTTGTGGGGGTTTTTTTGTTGGTTTTTTCTTTTGTGTTTTTTGTCTGTTGGGTTTTTTTTTTGTTTTGTATTTGTTTCCATAACTTAGGCTTTCATTTCTGTGAGTGGCACAGATGGATAAAATGCTTTGAAAATGGTAGCAATCTGAAAAGAATAGGGTCTACTGGGAAGGGATTCTTGGCATTTTTTCACCTTCACAAATTTTCTTTCAGGTAAAACTCTTGTGTGTCTGATAGCAAATTCATATGGTTTTATATTGGCTGGTTTCCTTAACTACCATTTAGATTTTATTTCCATAATATTCACTTTTCTTTAATCTAGTATTTGCTTTGATGAGTCTAGCTCCTTGGAGAGCAGTCAAATAAAAAGGAAAGTGATACACCCCATTTTATCACAGCTTTTTCAGTGATTTATTTCAGTCTGATCTTTTCTGTGCAGATACAATTGATATACAAGTTGTATCTTGGCAAATGCAGAGCTGTATGAATCCATCTGGTGGGGCACTTTTAAATGGAACTGTTCTGCCATTAGTAGAAATCTTACTTTGACCAGCTAACTTTTTCCATACTCTGGAAGGCTATTGCATGACTTTGCTTTCCGTCTATAGCTGGTTAAATGACAGATTTAGGTACAAAATCAGAGCTTGCACTAAGGTTCTGTGTTCACTATATCTTATTTTTCCTGTTGAGTTTATGTTTTAAGAGTTTGCCTTCTTAGTCAATCTGATTCTTGATTATTTTTTTTTAGTCCTGCCTTAAATTAAAGGGATAGAACCAAACAAGATTGTGGGAAGGTTTAGAAAGCTTATCATTTTCAGGAAGATGCATAAATGTATGACAAAGCTATATGCACCCTTCTATCCCTTAGCTGCTATTCCAGACGCTGTGATAATCTTTGCCTGTGGTTCTCGTGAAGAATGTGGCTACTGATGGCTACTCTGTTTAAGATTTCAAAATGGAAAAAAAAGGACCTTATCATGAAACAGTATGTACTGAGTAAAACTAACAGGCAATGGTAGAAAAAGACTACTTGTGATTATATAGAAATTCTTTCACTATGTATTGGGTTTGTGTGGCAAGGTTTTGGTAATTGGGGGATCTATGGAGTGGCTAGAAGCTTCCCCCATGTCTGACAGAGCCAGTTCCAGCCAGCTACAAGACAGACCCACCGCTGGCCAATGCTGAGTCCATCAGCACTGGTGGTAGTGCCTCTGGAATAGTATACTTAAGAAAAAGTTGCTGCATAACAAATGGCAGCCAGAGGAGAAAGGAGTGAGAATATGTGAGAGAAACAACTCTGCAGATACCAAAGTCAGTGAAGAAGGAGGGGAGGAGGTGCTCCAAGTGCCAGAGCAGAGATTTATCTGCGGACCGTGGTAAAGACCATGGTGAGGCAGGCAGTACCCCTGAAGCGCATGGAAGATAACAGTTGAGCAGATATCCACCTACAGCCCATAGAGGACTCCATGCTGGAGCAGGTGTGTGCCCAAAGGAGGCTGTGACCATGTGGGAAGCCCATGCTGGAGTAGGCTCCTTGCGAGACCTATGGACCTGTGAAGAGAAGGAGTCCATGCTGGAGCAGGTTTGCTGTCAGGATTTGTGACCTGTGGAGACCCACGCTGGAGCAGTCTGTTCCTGGAGGACTACACCCTGTGGAAGGGACCCACACTGGAGCAATTCATGGAGGGCTATCTCCTGTGGAACAGACCCCATGCTGGGGCAGGGGAAACATGTGAAGAGGTCTTCTCCCTGTGGACAAAGGAGCAGCAGGGACAACATGTGATGAACTGACTGAAACCCCCATTCCACATCCCCCTGTGATGCTGGGGGGAAAGAGTTAGAGAAAACTGGGAATAAACTTAAGTCCATGAAGAAGGGAGGGGTGGGGGAAAGGTGTTTGAAGATTTAGTTTTTAGCTTCTTTGATTGGTAATAAATTAAATTAACTTTCCCAAAGTCAAGTCTGTTTTGCCCATGACAGTAACTGCTGAATGACCTCTCCCTGTCCTTCCTTTGACCCATGAGCCTTGTGTTATATTTTCTCTTCCCGGTCCAGCTGAGGAGGGGAGTGATAAAGCAGCTTTGGTGGGCACCTGGCATCCAGCCAGGGTCAACCCAGCACACACTACGTTTTGGTATTACTGACAATGAAGCGTGCAAATGTGCTACCTACTGCCAAAAGAAATAAAAGGGAGAGGTTTTTTGTTATATTTTGTTGGCTGTATGTATATAATTACGATAATGTCTTGCTTCAATAAAGGATTGTTTCATAAATGAACATTTTGATTTATGCATGGTCAGAATTCTGTGAGGCCCTTGATGATGCACCTTTTCAGAGGTGTTAGGGATGGGCCCATTATCTGAAGAGACGTGTTACTTTTCTTGAGTTCTTGACTACAAGAGCCATCTGCTTTTATACTTACACCATATCCCACTGTATAAAGGAAAAAAAGTGGTAGGATAGCCCCCAAAATTTCATAAAGCTGTCAAGGATTCAGTATTTGGCACAGGTTTATAGTGAAGTTTAGGATGTGTGTATATATATATATATATTAATTTTTTTTTCATTAAACATGATAAAAACATTCACAGTTAATATTCACCTGCTTTTCTTTTTTACATTCTTGAATAGCCATCTGATGTAGTCTGGAAAATAAGGGTTGAGGCCATGGAAATCAAACGACAATTTAGGTAATATAAGTCTGTCTAGCATAGTTTGTAAGGTAATAAAGTATAATAACCTAGTAATATAATCTTTCACCATATTTTTTATTAATTCTATATTAAGCCAATTAAGTTGTCTAACATTTCTACTTACTTACTGAAGAAAGCAGTGCAATTTATTGTTTGCAGTTATTGGTTATGTGATACTACCTTTAAGAGGAGAGAAATTCATAGCTGCACAACGCTGATCCAAAAATAGCTGGTTAGATTGTAAGCCCAGGGTTCGTTCCGCAGGTTGCAAGGCCTGGCTGGTTGCTTGAATTTAAGATGTCAGGGTTGTGTAAGTGAACTCTGTTACTAGAGTGGTTCACTACTACAGCTGCATACTATATAACTATTGTCTCGCATTCTTTCCAAGGTTATTCAGTGTATCATCATATGCTTGTCTTTCATTTCTGTATGTCTTAGTTACAGTAAGTTAAGTTTTTTTTTCTTTCTTTGCTGTTACAATACAAAGCTGTTTTCATCTGGGGAGGCCTGAGGAGGAGGGAGGAAAAAATTGCTTCTCAGAGTGGCAACATTTCTAAATTCTGAGGACACTGAATGAAAAAAGATTGATGATTACAGTTTCAAGGAAAGGTCTTCAACTCTGCATATGCATTTTTTTTTTTTCCAATTATTATTTTCGATTTTTTTAGGTAGAAGCTGCAATGTTGTTGATAGCCCTGTGCATTTCCCAATACTGATAAATACATCAGGTTCTTTTAGAGATTAGGATAATTTGGTTAAGAGCTATTCCCTAATGTCCCTAAGTCTCCAAGGCTCCCCTACGTGTTTACAGATTATTTGCATTTTTAGGTTAGGTGATGTGCTCTTGCTTATACCGGAAATCAGTTGTACCTACATTTTTTTCTTTTAGTTTTTGGTATTTGATGTTAGCTTTCCAGATGTATGTCACTGGCACCAGCCATTTCTGCTAGCGAGTTGCATAGCCTGGATATGTTTTGAAGTCATGTTTTACATGAGGAAAGTTCCAGCAAGAAAACATTGGTGTTGCACCCAGTTCACTCTAATTCAGTGCTGGTATTAGTAAAATAAGTCCTCCAGGTTATGTAGAAAACAGATCTTACTTTAAAAGTCTGGGTACTAGCCTGATGAGACTTTTAATAGAAATCTTGGTTACAAACTGTGTGGTTGGATAATAAAAGTAAAATGCGCCCTGGCACTCCACAGTATTTTTATTACAAGAATAAATCAGATTAAAGAAAAGCTGACAACTTAATTTTGGTATAATTAGGAATTTGGGATTGGGTATGTTGGGAAAGTTCTTAGTTGAGTCATAGATCTGTTGTTGACTAGAAGTAATGTGGCTAGAATTCAGTTTACAGATCGAGACATCTAAATTTTGGCATATGAATAGGAATTCAGAAACTTAGGCACACTGTAGATTATAAAGCTATTTTAAATACTCCAGGGTGCCTGAGAAATGTTCATGTAGATGGCACACATGACACAGAACCTGTGTTTCTGGAGTGATGGCTGGAGGCCAGACAGGATACCCTTGTGGCATCTCAAATGTATTAAGGCACTGTCCTCCAGATGCCTATACTTCAAAGTGAGCTATATCAGAGTACTTAGGCTCAATTGATTTTTATTGCCTCAATTTCCTTTGACTATAATGGATGGGAGCTTAGGTACCTTAAATCTTCTGAAGATGCTTCAATTTAGGTGTCAGAATCTGGGAGATGAGTCTTATCTTTAACACTTTACATCAGTTATGTAGAATGAAACTATTCAAAATGCTGGCTTTTTCTTGAAACATCTGAAAACTTATGTCTGTAACCATGACAAGATAATTGAGTTATCTAGCTTGTACCTGCTTGACTAGTGCTTTTTACTACAGCTAAATGTAAACTATATCTGAAAGTTCAAGGGAACACAGAAATTCAATCTGTAAAAATGCTATTTTGAGATGTTGTCAGAGGAAGTAGTTGTCATCCCTAGAGGCTGAGGAAAGTAAGGTTATTTGTATACAGAATACCAGAGAGGATGCTACCGCAACATACAGGTCTTCTGTTGCCATCTGTTGTCTTCTGTTCTCTATTCTGTTGGAATGGCTTTTGTTCGTTCAGCTTCAAGCACATGCATAATTTCATTCACATGAACAACTACATTGATCTGAATAGAAAGGACTTGCTTATGGACAGATGAGAATGTATGTAAGTCCTTACAAAAACCACACTGGATAACCTTAAAGAAAAGCTAGATGTCTTTTATGTGTTCCACTCATTTACTTCTTACTATGTTTGGTTTCTTGCTTTAAGTGTTAAAAATAAGGCATCAGTTCCCTGGAATGCTCAATGAACTTTCAATAGGTATAAAGGTATGTTTTGGTTTGATATTTAAGATTTTAGAACTCTACCACGTTATGTGACAGGGAGGGCCTTATAGCTTAAAAAAGTGAGAATTACCTGAAAGTAAGATATTTAAATAGATATATCTGCATTTATTCTAGGTGTCTAAACTCCCATATGGTCAAAGACATTAATGAAAAACACCTAATTGCAGGTCAGTTGAATTTCTGAGAACACATCTGATCAGTACAATCAAGAGTCCATAAGTGTGAGTGAAGTGTACATGTATCTGCGTAGACCCCTAAATTTAGAGACAAAACTCAAAATTACTTCCATCACAAAATGTGAATCTGAATAGTAACATCTTACTATGGCCAGACTTGTGTTCTTCTGATAATGTTGGTCTGGAACTACCTCCTAAAACAAACCACACATGGAAGAAGAAGGAGGAAGAGGGTGGCTTAGCTTAAATGGCCCATTACAAAGTCTGACATCTCTTTACTTACTAGTGTGTGATGTAATAAGACATTCTAAACTGCTGAGAAGTTAATAAACTTTATACGTAGTACTCTTGTATTGAAGAGCAAAATGCATAATCATCTCTCATTTTCTATCTGAGGAGAAAGACCAGTTAGTTTCTTTTCAATTTAGCTCATTAGGAAGCAGGTAAAAACAGTCAAAATGGGCATTATCCCACAAAAGAGCTGTATTAATTTTTAATTTGGTATTGTTTATGCTTCTTACCATTTGTGTTGTCCTGCCTGACTCAGCCTCCTTCTATACCACCTCTGTGCTTCCCAGTTCATCCCAGTCCCACTTGTGGAGCTGGAAGGGGAGGAGTGCTGCTTGCCTAGCCTCTCTGCTCTGACACTGATTAGTGGGAACGTCAGGAGAGCAGGCAACAATTCCTATCTGTTCCCAGACAGAAGTATTTAGGGTAATGCTGAAGAAATGAATTGCACCTTAATACTGGTCACAAGAGGAAATAAAGACTTCAACTGTGCTGTATTTCTGTAGCATGATAGTTTCCTTGAGCTCAGCTCAATTGAACTGTTCTTGGGGGTTTTTTTATGCTAATCAAGGAATTGAAAAATCAAGTAAGGAAAATAAATATATGAGCAGAATTGTCTCACTAAAGATACCTGTCAGAGGCACATGGCAGCTAATTCTGAGCAGTTCTTCTGTTTCAGTGTGTAAATCTAAATTCAGGTTTGACCAAGAAATGTACAGCAGATGCTGGTGGGATATTGTGACGTACCATTTGCCACCATGCTCTTGCAAAACTTTGTGGTACATTAAATAAAGGTACTAACTTGGGTTAAAGGCTGACATACTGTAAAGAAATCCTACCAAAAGCAGTATTTTAAAATGTGAAAACTTTTTTTTTCACACTTCACCAAAGAAAATCAAGTATTTTTGCTAATTCTTACTGTGGCACTTGTACAGAACTAATGTGAAATGACTGGCTAACATCATCAGAAGCAAATGCTGAATGGCCACCTGATGATAGATGGTTCTCTGTCCTAAAGCATGTTCAATTTTCTTTTTTTTTTTAGTTATTTTTTCAAGAGTTACAAAAAGAGTGATAAGCCATTCCTATGCACAATCTTAAATGCTTACTTTGTGATTAATGAAGAGAATTTGTTGCCATCCACTAGTTAGCTTACCCAAAGTCCTAAGTTGGCAATTTTAATCACTTTGTTCATGATAGCATGAATTTTGAATGATTTTCAGCAGCTTTTCAGGAAGAAGGAAAAGACTTTTACTTACAAGAGAATGTTGCAAGTAGGATACTTATTGTTTTGGCAAAAATGGAACAAATGTCTACTTGCTGGATAGCTGGCCAAGTTCTGCTTAGAGGTCATGTGAATTCAGAGTGTAAATTTTGCTTGTTGCTTAAGTTTGAATTTAAAGTACTGCCAAATTCTGAGAACAAAAGCCAAGGTTGGACGAAGCAAGCTCCCCAAACAAAGGGTCTGGGTAGGCTTTGCTATTTTCATGTACACATGCACTGCCAGCTGTTAGACTGAGATGGTAAAAGCAAAAGTAAGTTACGATCTACCGAAGGGAAATGATTGGTAGGTATGCAATGTATGCTATGACTGTGTGTGAATAAGATTTACTGGTGACAGGATGTGGTAATAGAAATCCTGAATTAGCTATGCCAATGGAAAGTATTAATCTCATGCATTTAGTCTGAAATAGTTGTTTACATTATAGTCCAAAAAAGAGAAATGGGTGCATCCTTGCGTCCCACCCAGTGTTTCTCCATAGTTTGTGGAAGGTGCCCAGAGGGCTAATTTCAGGTAGGCATGTAACTTTTAGACAGTGTAACAGTATGCTACCCATGATTAATCTGATAATCTGTGTGACTGGTGTCAGCATGTTTTAGTGCCCTCAGATTTCAGGTGAAATCTTTGTAGTTCATCAGGCTGGCCAGTCTTCCTGTCACCACATCGATGCGATAGGGAGAATGCTTGCAAGCTGATGATGCTGGTATTGTTGTAGGTGTGGAAGGAGTTGTTCCAATGCAGCCATCTTTCAACTTGAGGTCCGTGTGGGTAGGAGCATATGTGGGTCAAGGAAAAGCATCTACCAGGGATGAAACTGCGAAGCAGGAAAACATAAATGTCAGGCATCTGCGTGTCAGCAATTGCAAGGCAAGTAAGCACTTATTAGCTTGCTCATCAGAGGAAAGATTCACTTCTTTTTGAATTGCCATAATTAGGAAGAAACTTAAAAATACCATTTTAAGATATGCTAATCTGTGTGGAGAGCTTTTTCTTTTTAATTGCCCATTAAACAAACTTCAAGTCTGCACCTTCTTTGCAGTAGTTCTGCAGAAACGTGCCTTCTACAATTCCTTTCTGCTCGCATCCTTTTGTGTTGTCTTATCTTAGGCTGTTTCTTTAGATTTCATTTATACCATTGTAGTACTAGAAGCAAGGACCATAGTATTGAGATTGGTTTTTGCCTTCCTCTAAGCAACTCTGTATTGTAGTATTTAAAATACTTATGTTAATTATTTATCATGCTAGCTAAGAGAAAATTGCCACTTAGTCCCATCAGAAGCCCAGAATACAGTAGCTGGTAATCTGTTTAGACTCTGAAAGGCAACAGTAAAATCTGTTAAGCATATCAGGTTTATCAAATCCCCTTGGGATTTTAGGGCTTACTAACCTGTATTTGGTTAAGTACTTATTTTAGACAGATGGAATTTTTGGCAGTCACTGAAATTCCTCTTCGACCTACATGGAAACCATGACTGGCGCTCAAATATCTGATTTTGCAAATGTAAATATTGCATATTGGAGACTGCATACTTGGAAACTGTACTTTATTTGTTAAGTTATTACAGTTAGAGAGCTTTTATTTGACGTTTTATTTAGAATTATTCTGGTTAGCAATGTATTCCATGTCAGCTGATACTATGTTCATCTAAATTCCCTTCATAAATAGAGATTCCGTGTTAGTTATTCCACTGATAGCATCACAGGCATCCTTAATTAGAGTTATATCAATACTCACTCACAGCATCTACTATACAAGTGAATTAATTTCTTAAGTAGAATTTCTGATATGGTCTAGTAAAACTTAGTGACATCTTTGTTTTTAAAAAAATCCCTATCATTCATTACATTTTTAGTTCCTGTGTCTATAAATTATGCATCTAAGCATACAACTGCACGTTGATACCTCTGTAGAAGACAGGCAATATTAACAAAAGCAGTAATTAACATGATTAATTTTGTTACTAAGATTCACCCAGAGGCTTAGAGCTCTAAACTGGCCTACATCCAGGGTTTTTGATCTATAGGATAGGTAAGATGTGTGGAAAATTGACGTCTGCCATAAGAACATGCTTGACAAGTCTGAAAGCAATGTTGTACACTGGTTTTGTCTCGTTCCAGAATGGTTCCCATAGCCAGAGCTTTCCTAAGTTGTCTATTTTGAGGGTCAATACATCCCAAGGGAGTTTTAAACTAAGAAAAAAATGGCTCTGAAATAGCTAGGGACAGAAAAAAAACCCCAAAACAACAAAACCCTTGAAAATTGGTTCAGCTTCTTTGGCTCTGCGGTTTTAACTGTGTGTCATGCTGCTGTTTGATCTTGGCTGCAGCAGCAATCAAGAGAGCTGAGACAGGTCTCTCCACACTGATGTGATGTCCCTTCTACAGGCTTGAGTCAAAAGAGACGCAGATCACAACCAATATTTGTTAATAAGTCTCTTATTAATTTAGTGTTATTACTAACAGAATCAAGCTGTTACTGTTCGTAGCAGATGACTGTGCCCACTGAGCCAGCTCACAGGTCGCTCGTGCACATTTGTTGTAGCTCCCAGGTGGGAGCAGCAGTGGGGAGGGCAGCCTCCCTCTTTACTGGGAAGCAGAGGCTTCTACTGGTGCACCCTCCAACTGGGTGTTCGGAAGGCTCCTCAGGGCCCCTTGTTTCAGCAGGTATCTCTCTGCAGTCCTTGTCTGCACGCAGCGCCTTTCTGGATGTGGTCTGAGTTGTGCAGCTTGAGGGGAGCGTGTGCTGGGGGCCTCACGCAGAGCTGGTGACTCTGGGTGTGATGAATTTCTCATGGAGTCAGCAGCACCGCCAGTCTCTGGAGCTCAGAACACTTTGGGAGACTTCACACGCTGCGTTTTGTCAGGCACACTGTCACCTCCTGTATTCTGGAGACTATTTCTCCATCCATGGACATGGGGACCTACGGAGAACATTCACATCAGCTCATGCCTGCTAAAGTGCGCAAGTGTTATTCTCATGTGAAAAGTGAGAGGGGAGGCATCTCTGCAGATTTTACTCTAACACAGTTCTCCCTGAGCATCTAAATCGTTTCAGCTGCAGGTGCTGTGGGGTGTGCAGGTCTGTGAGTTTGGGAGGTGGGGTACTGGGCATTCTGGCCCCTTATGTGTTACACTTTGTAAATTATTTTATGGCTTTAAAATTACGTGAAATTTGCTTTTAAGACAACCAGCTCTGGATGAAAGCATACAAATGCAGCTCTAGCAATTTCTTTTTATTGCTTTGAGATTAAAAATTCCTATAATAATATGAAGGATTCAGGGTAAGATGACTTTTTTAATGGGACACATGGATTGAGGAGTCAAAAGGGTGACCAGGGCTTGATGTAGCTGCCCACATATAGGCAACTAGTGCCCCTTGAAATACAGAGGAGTACTGTGCCTGGCTTTCATCTGTTGCTGAGCAAGTCTCCAATGCAGATGATTTATAGCTGATAGCATTGCCATAATGAGCTATGCCATGATGGTTTATCCCAGGTGACAGTAGGTGCTTATGTGTGTTAATCAGAATTTGGTCTATAGTAAATATAATTATGGGAGCAATTTGGATTACTGACTGCAAGGTATCTGTTCAAGGGCGAGCTAGATCTTTCTTTAGGCTTTTTATTTTAATCAATACTATATATGCTATAATTATCCCAGGGCAATAGCTGCCTAGATTGCATATGAACATCTAAATTTAGTGTCTGTCTAGACTCAGTCCCATTCTACTTTATACCACAGCATGCAATATATTTTTATATACTATTACATTGGTGACTTGTTTTACTGTTCATCTTGTTACTGTTTGCTGTTTGTGTAGAGCTTACAAACTTAAGGTGAGGAGAGATTATGCAATGCAGAAAGTTTTTACAATGTATACGCATAATAAAGCAAATGTATACAAAAGGTTTCTTAAAATAGGCTTGCCTGCTTACTTTCAGATGGTTGTTTACAGGAGGTTAAAGGAGGATTGCTAAAAGAAGAATGCTGTGATGTGTGCTGTCTAACGTGCTGGTCTGAATCACGCTTGTGTGCAGTCACCATATCAGCTCACTGCAAGGCTGCCAAGCTGCCCACACATTCCCATGATGACTTTGCCAAGAGAAGGCTGATCTCCTTCTGGCCATCTGCATTTGTTTTGAGTCATAAGTCCCTGGGTGTGTTTATTAGCTACTGTATTTATTTCTGTTTTATTTGTTGGAAGCTGGTTTTGACTTTTGTTTCAGTTTCCCCTGTTGACTTCACTTTTTAAGTTTGCTTTTGAAAATCCTGTGGACTTAGAATTGGTCTGTGAATATACTTCAGGCCTCTTGGCTTTCCTGAAAACTGTAAAAAAAAAAAAAATAAAATGGTGTATTCATTATACTGTAGTATATCTGTCATGACTCGAGAAAAACAACCTTGAAATTATAACGCCAAATGTCAGGATATAGTTCTTCAACTGAAATGGTTGTTTAAAAAATGTGCATAAGCCAAAACCAGTGCTTTCTGGCACTTTATAGCTGCAACTAGGACAGTTCCTTCTTTTCTTGTATGGTCAGTGGTCTGCCCATCAACTATAGTATGGGGTTTTTTTCATATACCTTCAGCATGCCTCATAGTCTCACAAGTCCTGATTCATGCCTGTGGACAAGGGCTTATCGAAAGGAGTACAAGTGCTTTATCTAAACTGGGTTCCGCTGTTTACACTTCACCAGTCCTTTTCTGACCTTATCCTTCCTTGTCCCAGACAGGGTGGTTACCTCTATGTGGCTGGCTTTCCAAACTCCAGTTCAGGCACTTAGTAGCAGGATTCCCTGCTGTTTTAGGGAACTGGGCTGTAGGCAATGGTACCTGTGTGCTTGGTACTGGTACAAAGACCACAGAACCAGAGTTCCTCTGCCAAAGAGGATTCTTAATAACCATCTTCTATACTGATTTTTAAACGTTAATCCAAAATGCATAATCCAGAGCTAACCAATGTGCCTCACTAAATGCCCAGATTATATATAATAATTTATATATTCATTAATTATATTTGTCATCTTTGTCCCTTGTCTTCAGAAGTACCGTTTAATAGGGTTATTTTCTTTTCTTTAAAATTTTAATAATCATTATTTATTTTTAAATGAAATTGGATTCTGTGATTCAAGCCCTTCTTTTGCATATAGTTTTTACAACAAATCATTTCTAAAAAGAAATGTGGAGCTCTCAGTTAATGTAACTTGGCATTTTTTGGGGCTGTTTTATTCCTCAGGCACAAAAGAAGACCCTTAATGACAGAAAACTGTGTGTGAATTTGCACCAATAAAAACAATTACTCCTTCTCCTTACCTACAGCAGTCCTTTTATGTGACCAATCTGGCCTAAAGTGCTAGTTGCAGAAGAGATAGCTGCCTTGGTTGCCTATGCATCTAATATTGTTTGGCAGTCACAAGAATGGGTAGAGAAATTAGCAATAGCATCTTTAGCCATATGTAGTGCTCCAAGCCCAGTGCCTTGCCATGAACCACGTCTATTTTCAGCAGAATGAGTTTATTACACAGCATGTGCTCCATTAGTTATTCTAAGTATTTCCTGGGGTATTGTGCCTTGAAATGAGTGTTGGACATGGAGTATTTAAAGTATTTATCTGGTTTCTCTGAAGTCATGTTCGGATAGTCAAAGTGCAAAATGGAGGGAAAATGCACGTAAAACTTTATTTTTGCCTTTTCATAAGGTAATTAAAAAAAAAAAGTACTAATTATATAAAATATCTCGAATGGATTTGCAGATCAATAAACTCTTACGTAGCTTAAAGCACTTGAAAATTCATGTGTACTACATTTTTATAGAGATTTTCTTAAAAAAAAAGTGAACATGTAAAATTTTGCAGGATTGTGGGGGGCTGTTTGTTCTGTTTTTAAATATTCTGATCTTAAAGTGATGTATGATTTTTTAGGTGCCTGAAACTGTTTTATGTAGCTCATATGGAGCAGGAATATACATTTTGTTGCTTCTTCAACCTTAGAAGTTTTCCTTAAAGTAAAGCAAAAGAATTGTTTTATTATTATTATTAATTTTCACTTGGGTTCTTCCTTAATAGTACTAGAGTTGTGTGAGAAGCCAAAAGCATTGAAGGCAAAAGCTTGACCAGCAAAAGAATTGCTTGCAAACAGTTATGCATGCCAAAGATCGTGTTTTCCTAAGGACTGTGTCTACTTCTGCAGTTGACTTTCTCCTGGACACAACCGTATACATGAAGTGGTGTGAGCAGTATGGGACGATGTGTGACTGGCAGCTAGTAGTAATGTCACTGATTTTTCATTTGAGATGTCTTGAGGGGAAAAAAACTCTTCTCCCAGTAACTAGAGAATGGTTTTGGCCTTTCTGCCAAAGGCATTTGTCGTCTTTGCGTTTCCTTGAATATGGAATTGCAGGGTTCTGTAAATTCATTCGTTCAAAGAATTGATTCAGATCTTGAGTCGGCTTGTATTTCAGGCAGCTGTGGGATTTTCTCAGAGCTTTGTCTGGCAGAGCTCTCCTTGGTCTCTTTTACTCTGCTCAGGGTTACCAACTGCTGCAGCAGGAGGCTGCAAGAGGTGGCGTTGAGCCAGCTGTCCTCCTTCCAGCCATGGCAGCAGATGTTGTGCATATGCAAGTACCTCAGATTTGGGTGGTTCTTTCACGATATTGTTGAAGTTGGTTCACTGCACTTTTATGATTTAGATATACAGAATGAGGTTTTTATTGGAGGGTGTTTTTACTTTTTGATGGACTCTGAGACAATGATGAACCTACTTGTCTGTTGTCCCCAGAATACTTTAGAAACTGATTTTTCTCTGTAGTATCTTGGATCACCAATCCATAGATTTCTTTCATATAGAATAGATGGTACTTCTAGATATGCTTTCTTGCAACACCTTTTTACCTTTGTCTTCATTTCTTCCTCCCCACCTCCAAAGATCCATAGAGCTCAAATATATATGCAGGTACTTGAGTTTGGATGTTGGTGTTGATTGTTGTCTCCTGGGTCCCAAGGATGACCTGAAGTCTTATGAGGCTTGATCTTCTACCAGAGGCTGAGGAAAGATTCACTGAGCCAGAGAACCTTGGACTTGGACATGGTTTCCTCTTCTAAGCCGGCCTCCTTCTGTATGCTGTCAAGCTAAAAGCTTTGTGGCATACCTGCAGTGAGGCCAACGGAAGGAGATAAACATTTTTTCTACATGAGTAGGAATTTCTAAGAATGGACATTTTGGACTACTAGAACAAAAGAAGGCTAGATCTTGAAAGAAATTGGAGGAGGTTCCCTGCAATGAATACTGTCTGGAGGTGCTCCTGGCTACCCTTTAGTGAAGCTGAATCTCATTAGCGCGTAGACAGGATGCACACATTACTTTAGTGCACTGTCTTTTTCTAGAGAAGTTTATATAAACTTGGCAATTCGATGAGTTTCAGATACGCTATCTGAACAAAACCCATGTCAATCCAATCTGATTTCTGTTAAGAGATAAGGCTCGTCTCTGCTGAATGTGAACTGAGGCTGAGACAGCCCTTAAAATGTTCTGAATATGCTCTCTGTCTTCTCTAGCACTGCTTGAGAACTCCGTTGAAAGCCAGTGCAAAAAGCTGTCTGATACGAGGTGATGTTGCCCTGTTTATTCTGGTTTATGGCTTTTCAGTGCTGCAGCTAACAAGAGCATTGACACATATGGAATTGCACTAAAACAAAAACCTACAATATCCTACAAAAACTGTAGTTGAGGCGGTTTGGGGGAAAAAAAAGAGAAGCCAGGCAAAGGACATATAGTTAACAGATGAGTTGATAAAGTGATAGAGAGTAAATAATGAAAGTTATATGTAGTAGTAGAAATCACTGCTACAATTGCAGAACTTGACAGCATTACAAATGGAGAGACAAATTCAGAATTAAATGTATTTACAATGAGTTGTACTTCTTGAAAATGGAAAAAACAGCTGAGAATATGAGAGGGCGTTTGTGTGAAAGGAGCAATAAACCCCCTAATCCAACAGTTCCACCAAAAGGGTTGTGAGAAGGGAAGATAATGAGGTGGCTGAAGAACATCTTGGTTTTACCAAAACCAGAGCATATAAAGAAACATATGAAACACAAACCTTTAAGAACTGCAAACTCTTACCTGGGAGGCTTAATAATTATGCTTTTCATCTCTATGATGTACATGTTATTTTTTGAAGGCATAAAGCAGTGAATAAATCAAACCAAATTAGGCAAAGGTTAATGCTTATGGTTGCGGACTCCTGCCCTTGTGCTGCTTTTAGATTGTCACACTGTTGTTCTCCTTGGACAATTTATTTGGGATGTGGAATGCAAAATAAAAATGCCCACACGTTTTGTTATAGTTGGGGTGCCCTGTAGATGATGGAAGGCTGTCCCAACCAGGTGTACACAAAATGTGTCTCTCAGGAAAAGAAAGGAGTGCGTAAACCAAACTGGACCTAGAGCCCTCTCTGCTGGATGGCCGGGAAACAACACTTCGAACAGGAAAAACTAAGAATTCTGATGTAGAAAAGAAAAACTGAGAAGCTAGTGCAAGAAATCTAGACATGAACCGCAAAGCTTGTGTAATTGAGCTCTTCCTATTATAAGCAGATGAAATAGCATACATTTATTGCAGAAAATGGTCTTCTGTTATTAAGTCATCAGGCAGTATACTTTTATTATTGATATTATTGAATTAATGATAATTCTTTTCTTTTGAGCATACATGGTATTTGAGGGTAAAGAAGGAACTAACATTCCAGCTTTTAAATTTGAAAAATTCATCATATCTGTTCCAAAGAAGAGTATGCAAGTAACGAATTTTTAAAATCTTTATTATTTAGGAGGTGTAGATGGATGCTGTATTTTTGTAGTAATGCCCAAATTAAATTAGCACTTACTGAGGGAGCTGTAGCAATATGTGGAAAATATGCTATTCCAAGACAAAGTAGGTTTGGTGTTTTTTTAAAGACATTTGGCAAGATGTATCAGCTTTTCACATGTCTGTTTTAAAATAAAATATATTTTCCAGTTCGAGGGGAAACCCTATTGTAGTATCCGAAGTCCATATCTTATTCCTAAAGTGAAGGCAAACCAGACTTTTTTGAATTTCTTTTCTTTCATAAAATGTGACTAATAGAAGTAGGGGAGAGGAGAGATACAAAGACTATTGGATTGCCACTTTATTGCCAGCACTGAGAGATCTGCTAAAACCACGCAGCTCCCTAAAGTCCAACCATTTGGAACTGATGCTGAAGTGTGTGTGCGTGTGAACACACAGGCATAGCTTTTATGTGGGGGTTTTTTAAAGTCAAAAACAGTCTACTGGAGATAAGAGGGATCAAGTTTGAATAAACTCGTGAGCAGTGTTGACTCTCTGTTTTTCCATGATCTTTCAAAATGGAATAGCAGCTGAAGACACTCATGACATATCTCACCACAGAAAATTCATTCAGAGACAAAAAAACCCCAGGGCTTGTGTATGCTTTTGAAGACCTTTGAAATCTTGTGTGCATGGAAAAATATAGCAAAACAGTTATTGACCTTTATTAAACTTAGTTTCCCTCTATTTCTGTGTGTGGGAGAAACTTGTTCTGGAAATGTTTGATCTCCTGTCAAGTGCTCATTATGAAATTTTTCTTGTCCTTTTTTTTTGGGGTCATCTTTTCATTTAAGGGTGACAACTGCATTTTATTGCAGATAATGTCATAGGATTGCCTTAGATTTTCTCTTTTTTCCTACTTTTTTTTTCAACGAAAAATGACATAACTACTTGAAAATTGCTTGGATTAAAAATATTTTAAAAGTAGAGTAGTAAGGGACAGGGACATTTTATACTATGTTTTTGTTCTGTAAGGTGGGTATTTCTGAAAACAAAAAAAACAAAACCCAAACCGACCAACATACAAACAAAAAACCAGCCCAACAAAAAAACCCCAACAAACAAACAAAGAAAAAAAGCAGCCTGTGTCCAGGTATGAGTTTATCACATTGCTCACTAGCTGTTGTGTGAAAGGCAGTAACAGCATTGTGTAAAAGGACTATGAATTTCTTCTCTCGAAAAGGCAGGAGTCATGCAAATGTACAATGAAGGTTGTCTTTTTGTATTTGTGCTCTTGCTTTACATGTTTATTTTTTTCCTGTAATTTGTTTAGTAATTTGTAATTTGTTTTCCTAGCTAATTCTAGTGGAAGCACAAACAAAGACATTTTATTTATAAAGGTAGTGTGAAAGTATCTTAGTAGTATTTATTTTCCACAGGAGAGTAGATGCAGAAACATTATGTTGCCATTTTTTCCTGCTTCATATCTCCCAAGCTGTTTTCTCAATTTTTATTTTTTTTTCATAATAAACAGTATTTTGTATATAGTTGTACAATAGGTGCAGAATATTAGGTAACTGTCTAATGGCTTAAACATGTGCATGTACCACACACACACATACATCTTTTAAGTAGAGTAACAAATGTTATCTAACCTGTAGTATATTAACTTTTGAATATGTTTAAGCTACATAAGTGTATTGCAAAGACTGGAGACATGTTTTATCTAACCTAAGAGAGAGACCTCAAAGACACTTGCAGTTCTGCCAGTACTGATTCTGGAGTGGAAGCAATTCAGGCATGATGCTAAAGAGCTGTCACCAGAGCCACCAACCAGTGGCTCTAGTGTGAAACAAATGCATACATTTCATAGGTCATACATTGAAGAAACTCTTTTCATCCCCTAAATTTATCCAAGATCTGATCCTGTCCCGTCAGTCCTGTCTGGCTGTAGATACCACAGCAAAGTAAAACTTCATCAGTCTTATACTAGTGTGCTAAACTCACGGTGATGTTTCTGCTTTAAAAGAATCCTCTTTCTTACAATAGATTGAGTAATTTCTGAAGATGTTTTAGACAGACCTCATTAAAAAGCAGCTATTTGTCAGCCTCTGCCAATCCATAAGCTGGTGTTAAGTGTTCTGTGACTGCCCGTGTAACATACTAAATAATTTTAAATGTCTTTTCTGGATGCAATAAAGAAATCCAGTAAGTTTGTACAGATTTTTCTTACTGTAACTCAATGTGAATTTGAAAAACAAAATACGTTTGCACTTAACTCACTATGGCCATGTTTCTGCTGACTGATTTCATGAGGTGCTGGACCAGGCTCTTTGGCTATAAAATTATAGTGGTAACTTTATTGTACCACAGAGTTCTGTTAAAAATTCACATGAGCATCTGAGATAACCAAGATTTTGAAAAATTTCCACATATTAAAAGCATGATGTTTACACTGGAAATGGACATTATCCATACTTTGTGTTTAGAAGGCAGACAAAGAAATAACTGAGAATATACTGCTGCTCTCTTCTTCATCTGTAATTAATAATATTATAGGTAATAGTCTTGCAGTGTCAGACCACCTTAACTCATTCTGTGTTCGGATGGAGTTATTGTACTGTACAGGCCTGTTCTCTTATGACTCAATAAAAACTTTTTCCAAAATCATTGCATAATTGTTAATTCTGTTAATATTTTCTCTGATATTGACTTTACCTGTTCTGTATTTTGCTGTAGAATTTTCTTAAAAGGAATAGCTGTCATATGTATGTATACACATTTTTTATTCTTCTTTTTTTCAGGGCATGGCTTTTACCTTGGAGGAGAGGCAACAGTTGAATATTCATGGATTATTGCCACCTTGCTTTCTTGGTCAAGATGCACAGGTTTATAATATTCTTAAGAATTTTGAAAGACTGACATCTGACCTAGACAGGTAAAGTCTGGCTATGCAACTTTATCCTAGTTATCAAACCATGCAAACGAGCAAAAAAATTTGCTCCTATTTCAGGTGATAGGAGAAAAGCACTTGTGTTTCTCAAAACATCACAGATTGAAAGTTACAGGTCTAGCCTACATGAAATTCAAGAGGAGAGTAGCAGTACTTCCAAATCTTACTACTTTGTGGGGTTTTTATCAAAAATATGTGGATATTTAAATGACTTTTTGACAAAATGAAAAATTACTGCAGGAAAGGAAAAAAGAAATAATCTATCAGTTTTACATGAGCATATTAGAAGTTTGAATGCTGTGCCATTTGAACCACAATAAAATACTGTATACTGAAGTTTTGATTACAAGGGAAATCATAAAAAATATCTGTTTCTGAGTATTGTGGGAATGTTTTGCAGAAAACTGGCCTTATCTTGTTGAAAGAAAGAAAAGAAAGATCTATCTGTCTTGGAGGTGGATGAAGAAAGGAACTTTATATTTTTTAAGTACATTTAATCCACATACAACAGACACAAATAATACACAGGAATAAATAAAAATAAATATGTAGGCACAAATAAATGTATGTAAAAGATTTTCCAGAAGCCACTTGCTTCAGATACCTTTTTATTCCCAAATCTGTCCCTCTTAAGCTTAATGTCTGTATATAATTAATTAAACAAAACTTCAGCATCATTATTTCCCGCCCCTGAGTGCTCTTTTGCATTTTCTCTTTCCCAAAGAAATAGTTGGGTGAGGAAGAAATATGTTTCCTGCTCCTTTGACCAGATATTCTTAAAACAGGAATACAAACATTACAAAATTACATCTGTGTGTTCTGAGCATTAGATTGTAGCTTGCCATTTTAAACCAAAAAGCCAGTTTTTAGTATAGTGCCTTTTTATAGGATGGTTATATTGTACTGTGCAGCTTTGCAGTACGATTTTATTGTTGTTAATGGGGTTTTAGTGACATTTAGCTAAGAAAACTAGTAAATCTTTGCTTCATAGAAATAACTTGATATTAATAAAAATAGGCTTTTTTTTCTCACTTACATGATCACAAGTCAAAATACTTCATATAACAATTGAGTGTTTAACATAAGAAAAAAATCGAAAGGTGTGTTTATTTCCCAGTCTTACTCTGTAGCATGTGTCAGTGATATTTTCTCAACCATAATTTTTGGTACAGGTATTTGTATCTTCCCCTTGCAGTTTGAATAAATAGCGTGGCTCCAATTATAATGTTTGATAAGGTAGTCCAGTATCTCCATCCTCAGAGATACTCAAAACATGAGTGAACATGGTCCTCGGCTGCCTGCTCTAGTTGACTGCTTTGAGCAGAAGATTGAATGGGGTGATCTCCAGAGGTCACTTCCAACCTCAGCTAGTCAATGCTTTCATAACACAGGCCCATAGCAATTAAGAAATAAGCTTTCAGGGGTAATCTTGGATCAATGCAAATTCGTGTAAATTAAACTCAGGTTGGCCCTTTAAGCACTTAAAATTATACAAATGCACAAGTTCCCCTCAGGTGAAATTGCTTCTTGACTTCTCTGTGAACACACAGTAGGCTTAAATTGACTATTCATGTCATGCTATGCTTTGATAAAAGGTGAGGCATTATACTGCTGTGGCATTTTCTCCAGTTTTTAGCAAAATAAAATCATTTGTGTGTTACATGTGTAGGTTTATATTTAAGACCACTCACCAAAAGACTTGGTAACATTTGCATGAAGAAGATGCTTCCTTTGAAAACTCTCACTGGTGACATCGTGGGTTCCTTTGCAGAGACAATATGCTTGTGTGAATTCAATGTGCAAAAACTTGTGCATGCAAACTGTGATTTGCAGCTGGGTTTGTAAGTCAAGTGTCTGATGATTTTACTGGAGTATGATGATAGACATCCAGCTCCAAGAACATGTGCATTACATGTGTGAGCTCAGTCCTGCAAGGCAATACAGGAAGTCTGGTCTCCTGTTCTTACACTTGTATCAAAACATTTTAAAAGGAAGAGTGACTGTGATGCTGCCACAGTTACTCCCTGAATGCTTTCACTGATGGAGAATGCCAGAAGACATTGACTATTTTAACTGGAACTTGAAAGAAAATCTTAAGTGCTCACTATACAGGCGGGTGCCCAAGGACAACCTTGTGTAAGAGTATTCAGCTATTGCCTTCTCCTGAATGTAAATATATTAATTTTGTACAAAAAAAATTGCTCCAGTATGCATCTGGTATAGTCTTCACTCCCATAGGAGCAGTGACTGAAGAGATAAAGGGAAGCTGTTGTTTTCCTCCTAGAGCTTGGATTTGATAGCGGGTGTATACCCGTGCATTTTATGTCCAAATACAAAAGATTCAGTACAAGCATTTGAATATTGAAGAGGTGGAAGCTGTTGAGTCCCTGAGACAGAAGGATATTGTCTGATAAAACATTATTGCTGTGTATAACAATATCTTACACTGGCAGGGTTGTAGCTTGCCCTGGTTTTGACTGAAAAGTGTGTGTGTGTGTGTGTGTGTGTAAATTCATAAAGCTAAGCTGATTTTTCCATGGCATGACATGTTTTGGCATGGCTGAAACTCCTTTGCTGACTTGCAGCATGGAATTGCTGTGCCCTGAAATATCAGAAGTTCATACACAAAGTGAATGGGAAACAGCAGCAAATACATTGCCTGGTACGCTTGGCAAAAATGAAGTCAATAACAGGAAATAATTTTATTCCTCTGACTTAATTTGGAAAAGCTGTGATGGATTCTGCAAGTAATTTAATATTTAATTTTTTTTCCTCTGTATGTTCTTAATTCTCTGTCTTCTTGCTCCTGTATTGACACTGAAATAATTTCCCCTGACATTGCCACATCTTCTGTCTCGGCTTGTCTTTTTTCAGAGTCACAGTACTAAAATGTTATACTGGAGATGTGAATGCTAGGAGAGGTACCATCAAATGACTTCTCCTGAGAGTGCTCTGGGGTTTTTTTGTTTGTTTGGATTTTTTTTAAGCTCTTTGTCTTTAATAACATTTTGGTGCAGGTACTGATGGTACAAAGTAATGCAGTTAAGTATCTTTCACAGTTTAAAAATAATAGCATTTCCTTCAACTTTCCTTTATTTACTCTTGGGTTTTGCAAGGTGAGAAAAAAAAAACAACTTTGCATTTGGTTGTTTGGTTTTTTTTTTTTTCCATTTGATTTTTCCTGGTAAAATGCATGTCAGTGATAGTAGGGCCTGTTATCCGAAGAAATCATCACTCATTTTCTGGTAGTTACATCAGATTTCTTTTGGTCCTTGGATGATATTTGGCTTCTATCCCTTTGTTGCTACTATATTTCATTCCCTTCGTAATAGCAGACTAGCATGAAAAGTGATTAGGTGAAGTAAAGGCAAGGGGGAAGAGTGACATATTGAAATTTGAATGCTTGGCAATCCCCTCTCCCCTGTCTTTCTTGCCAGGCCTTGTTTTTTTGTCCTCCGAAACTCTTCCCTGAAATCTTCTTTCAACACTCCTTGTCGGAGGACAGATAATATTTTTCTCCCTTTTTATAGCACAATTGATTGTTCTCAGTGTTTTATTGCTTGTTTTCACTATGTTTTCAATGAAATGTGGGTTTCGGTAAAATATTCCATTAAGCATTGTATTGTAAGTATATCTTTTTTTAAAACACAATGTTGAAAACCACTTCATGCTTTTAGTTGTGTGTATTACTTGGATGTTGCTAAAAATTGCATTCTTGTAGTCTAATCCATTATAACCAACACCCTGTTGAGGATGAAGCATTTTTGGGTTTCCCTGGAGAGAATTTTTGAGAATGTTGATAGCCCTAAGCAAATTACTTTGCTGAGAAAGAATATATAATTTATACCTGCCACTGAAAAGTAGCCTTATGATCAAAACTGTACTTCTGTATAAATATTTTTCCCTTTATAATAGTATTTTTTATGCTGATTTAGATATGACCATGTAATATTTGAAAATATGAGAAGAAGTAGTATGCAGCTATTATTTTTTCTTTTTCTTTAGCATATCCTGAACATAAAAGTGACATGATAAATGCAAATAAGAAAATAGACCCCCAGTTTAATGCTGTAGGACAGTAAAAACAAAATGGAGAATTGTAGGGAATAGGTATTGGGTTGGTTTTTTTTATTTGAAGCCCTTGAGAAAAGCTTCTGCTAAGTTTTTACTTTCTTTTGTAAAAAGATTTCTTTACACCATTGAAAATACAGGCTTGACCTGGATGATGATGTGAGTAAGAAAGGATGATGGAAAGGTATTTTAAAGTCTTAAGTAGCCACATTTAATTTTAAATGAAAGTGGTAAAAAAGAAAAAACATACACTGGCAACTGCTTTGAAAGAGAGCGATGTGGCTTCCATGGATGCTTGCAGTCTCCAGTACAGAGCAGGCCAGAGTACACATGATATTCTCTAACATGATTTTCAAAATTTTCTGGAAATAAAATGAATGTCTTCAAATGTATTCACAACTATATGTGAATGAGCTTGTATTTCAAAGTAAATGTTGGGATAATCATCCTCAGGAGAAATGTTTTAATAAAGGAAGTGCTCCAAGAACTCAAGAACAATAAAAGACATGCTACATCATAATGAAATACTGGGAAAATGAAAGGTTAGTAGGGAAATGTAGTAATCTGAACGAAAATTAATATGTATGTATATTTGTAGCTGAGAATTACAAGTGCAGGATATAATTTAACCTTGGAGAACATTCAACACTGATGTGTATGATGGAAGGTGATTCAGGATGTCTCGTGGTGATGGTATGTAGAGTATATCTTCAACTCTTCCATTTCTAGATCTTTATCTGTTTTGAGCCTAAAGTACCCTGAGTGACAGAAGGGGAGGGACACAGTTTTGCCTCACTTCTGTCACCTCATTACAGTCGACAGTTGCCAAACTGACTGCACTAGCCTAGTGTGTAGTTCTTATTAAAGGTTTATATAGTGGATTGTGAAATAAATGCTTCCCTGTTATGCTGGGATATACAGTCTAAGCTTGAACAAAACAAATGCAGATTTATGAAACTATTCTTTGTTAGATAGCTACCTGACTATATTTGTGTCTTCCTAAAGTATGAAATAGATTTTATTGGTGCATGTGATGTATGAATATGATGAAGGAAAGTTCATGTGAGTAATATTTACGCACGCAAGCCTTCAGGCTCTTTGAATGAATGTGTTGTATAGATTTCCTCAACACTTATATAATAAAATGATGGGCATATTAAACTTTTGGAGTAAAATTAATTAGTTATTCATATTAAATTAAGACAGCTTACATAAATTGTATACATACATTAAATAAAAATTTTTATATAAGTCTATTGGTATAGATGACAATTTTTCAAGTAATACCTAACCTTACTACAACTAGTGAACAGAGAGGTGAGGTTGATGATATTCTTAAATATTAAGTGTTCACAAAGTAACCAGAATCATACCTGTGTGAACTAGTATAACCTGAAGTCACTCATAGACTCATACCATTTGTCATACTCAGCACTGAAATTTGGCTTCCTGGTTGGGATCTTGGAGCACAAAGCATATTGTTTTTTCAATATTAGAGTGATGGTAATCAAAAGCATGAACTTTTTTTCACTCTCATTTCTCTGACACTATTTATCTCATTGGTTTTCTCTTTAAATAAATATAAAACTTTTTCAAATGCAATCAAAAACTGATTTCCTTTAGGAGCTAAAACTTTGCAGATTTCATAACAAACAGGCTTCAGAGACAGAAGACCATATGTGTATGCTCTGGTTTTGAAAGCTTTGTCCTACAGTATTCAGGTGAAATATTTATTTGAAGTATTAATCTGGATTCAACAGTAATTTCTATTGAGGCAAGAGCAGAAAAAGCTAACATTTTTACTTTCTTTTCTTTTTTTTTTTTTTTTTTCCTCCAAAAGAGTAAGCCTGTTTGGATTTTATTTAGTGACAGTCTCGTTTCAAGTGGAACAACTGATATATATGGATTAGTTTCTGAGAGACCAAATACTCAATTGCAGAGTAGTATTTTATACACAAAAGGGATTAGCTTCCTGGGTATGTAGAGTTTGTCAGCGCTGTGATGGTTTCAGCTTCTCTCTGTCTTAACCAGTTTGTTATCCTTTGTGTCTAAACCTTTGTGCTATTAAGACAAGGAATTTGAATAATTTCAATAAGAAAGAGGCTGTTAGAGAGCAAACATAGCTTTAATTAATTATCTAAACACTTTTGTAGTTCTAAATTTATATGTTCATATATTATATGTTCACTTGGTATCTGTCTAATCATATGTAATTCTCCACAGATATATTCTACTAATGAGTCTTCAGGATCGAAATGAAAAGCTTTTCTATAAAGTGCTGGCTTCTGACATTGAAAGATTCATGCCTATTGTTTATACTCCCACTGTGGGACTGGCTTGCCAACAATATGGTTTAGCATTTCGAAGGCCAAGGTATGTAAGTTTATACTTCAAATAAAAGTAATTGTATCTTATTTTCCTCTTCCCAGATTTCTACAAGGTTTTTCTAACATAGCTGAATGGAAGCCAAAACTGGAATAATTGAAATTATTCAAACTACACTTTTGTTCTACATTAAGCAATAATTCGTTTTGCATTAAGACAGCAAATGATTGTTTTAATTGCATTAAAACATGGGTACATTTTTAATTTCATTAGGAGACTTTTTTTGAATCCTAGCTGCATGTTACAAGGTCAGAGAAGAATGGATCTTTAGTCTTAGATTTGTCCAGAGCAACCTGAAGAGCATAAGCTGTTATCTATATAATTGTTACATTATGGGTATTTTATACATAGATACATATATATGACATACATAGATACATATATATGAAAAATAATATGTATACAAACTAGAGATACATTATATATGTACTTACAGACATCTTAAAAATAATAAATACTTCCCACAGCACCCGTCTTGCTACTTAATAATTTACTGTTTCGTAGGTTGGTTACTGGAGTGCCTTTATTTTGTGTACAGTATCTGTATTTATAGAGTGATGGGGAAGTGATATGAAAGGATAGATGCTTCTGTTTCACTTTGCCCCTTGAACATCAGCCCACAGAGTTTGAGATTGATAGTGGTTGCTGTTTGAGAACTTTCTGTATACTAGTGCCTTCATGTGCAAACTGGAACAAGCCTTCTATAGAATCTTCTGGCAAAGGAAGGGATAAATGAGCTGTGTGTGCATAGCTCTGTTAACAGAAATAAGTTTTTTACTGGCCAGGCACTGATAGAAAATACGAAGCTTGCAAGGTTAAAGGGAACAAATGGCTGCTCACAAACCCTTCAGCAGGATGTATTTGAGGGAGAAGACTTATGGATTCAAAGTTTTGTTGTTGTTAATGTTAAAATGATTTTGGCCTTGTGACTGACCGAATGAGTCAGGACCATCTGGGCAACTGCAAAAACCAAAAATCTCCCACTTCTATACAGTTTAAAAATTCAGTAAGACCTCAAGAATGCTTACTTAAACCTGTTTAACAGTCTGTGGCTTTTAGATACCTCCCCTAGCAGGAGAAGTCATCTTCTTTTTTCCCCTCAGTATTTACCACCATAGTGATTTTATTGGCTTTCCAGGAAGCGCTGAACACGTCAGGAAATTAAGTCTTTGCCTTTGCTAAGTCTCATTGCCTCTTGTTTTGATATCCATTGCCATATAAGATACTGCACAAGGAGCACTTCTGCCCATGCATGTACTTTTCACTTCCTCCTCAGGCTTGTGGAGCATCTGTGGAGACAAAAACCCTGTTAAATTAGACAACACTTCAGCAAAGTGTCAGTCTGCAACTGGTGAGACACAGCTTGCAACAGCAATTGAAACAGCCCACCAGTCCCTCTTAGAGATTCTCAGACTCCTGAACTCCATTTTTCAGTTTGCCCCCATGTCTTGAGTGTGCTTTGAATCAAAACTGATTTGGGAGATAGGGACAGGGAAAGGAAACGCTTCACTTTTTGCCGTTATGTATTTATTTATTTAAATTTGGTGGAATTTTTATCCTCAGAGAACTTAAAAAGATGCCCTTAATCTTTCTCCGCTAGATATTGACTAAAATCCTAGTTCATGTCACTCTATCACTAATTAAGTATCTATATAGTTAACTTGAAAGAAATTACACTATAGACAAATAGCACAGATACGCTGAGAGACAAGGACCTCTGAGTTCTCCACTGTGCAACTAAGCCACTCTTTAGCCTCTCCAGTGATGAGAATTGAGTAACTGCAAAACTTTATGGATTGCTTTAAATTAATTAATGAATGTCTTTCACCACAAGCTTACATTTTATTTCACTTTTAGTTTCAAATATGATATAAAAAGCTTTCAAAAGCAAGGCATAATAGCAGTAATATATACATTGTGCAGGCTTTGGAATAGCAAGCTGAACTTTCTCAAATCAGTAAATGACTGCAATATAAAACTATTACTGCATATCAATAACATTATACTAACTTTCTGTGTTCCCTGTGGATATTCTTATATTCGACTTTAAACAGCTTGTTATTCTGGCACATGGATAGTGAGCTTCCATTCTAATGATATGTTTAGGTATTCTGAACAGTGACAGTGGTGATCCAACTGCTCATTGAGCACCCTGATATTTGCATGTTCTTAAAAGTATGATTTGTTCTACCAATATTGTAATGAAGTCTGAGTTTTTCCTTAAAAAAAAAAGAGTTCATTTCCTTAGTGAAAGTAAGTCAATTCAAGGCAGGTTATACTACTCAGATAATTCCTTTCCCTTACCATTGAACTTTAAAAATATATAGTTTTATAGGACATTCCGTAATTTGGTATTTCCCACTGTGTTTTTCACTGCAGTTGAGCTGCTAATGAATGAATGATGTTTCAAACAGTATTAAGTCATGATTTAACTGATATGATTTTCAGTATACAGTTGTTGTATTCTTGAGCTACTGAAGTCAGCCTTGGCTATATTAATCTGTCTACTGCTTCCCCAACTGCATGTGTGCTTTATGTACATGACTGACTGGCTGTGAAGATGTGTAAGACATTTATAAAAGTCTCTGGTTTATTTCTAGTCCTGCTGAATTGTCTCACTACTTCCAACCAAGTGTATTAATGGCTCATTTAAGTAAAGATGACTGAAAAACATGTACAGTCTTCTTCCTAATAAGGATCTCATAGTCTTTTTCTTAAGAACACAATATAATCTGCCAAGTTGGATGTTTACTCTTCCCTGTAAAATTCCCGACTGTTATGTTCACATTATCTCACTACCTGCTCTCATGTTCCCAGACCATCCAGCTGATGCCAGTGTTCATTAGAGGTCTTGGAAGAAAGGACTGTACAGGGTTTTCCCCTTTGACAGACTCTTTGCCACTTAAGAAATGCATATACTTTATGATCTCTGTTACAGAGGTCTGTTTTTTCTCTAAAGAAAACCTTACCTAAATTATTCCAAAACCAACTGTGCAAAGCAGTCAACTTCATTTTCTTCAAAATTCTGTTCTGGAGTGTGACTCATTTAGTATTAAGCACTATATACCAGAATCCTTCACAAACAGCACCCTCCATGAGCTGAACTCACAGGGAAGAAAAAAGACACCTTTAATTTAACATACAGAAGGAGAAAAGGCATAAAAGCCGTAAAGATTAGTCCAGTTTATACATTTTCATGTGTTTTATTAGTTGATTTTTTTTCCAGTTGTTGCAATTCATGGAAAGGGTATGATCTTATCATACCTTTGAAAAGAAAAGTGTTATCTGTAAGAACTGTGTGTATCTGATTTATGCTGACTCATACCTAAATGCTGTCTTTACTGAAAAGTGAATGTTTTTATTTCAGAATATTTTAATTGCTCTCTTCCCACAGCTCAGAAAATGTTTGATATTTCATAGTTAAACAAAGATTGTATTAGAAGCAGCCTTTTTTAATAGGTAAATAAATTAAAAATTACCCAATTACTGCAGATCATATTTATCATACTGGAAGATGCAAGACTAGGCCTTACTATTTAGTTTAAATCTGTAAGGGCTTTTTTAATATTCAGTTAGATTTCTTTATGTTGTGAAGTGAGTTTGAAACTCACAAGTCATGTCTTCAGGCAAGGAATAATGGAAATTTAGAATTAAAAATATAGGTGTCTCATGGGATCATTAAATGAGATCATCTTCTCTGACTCCCTTACATGTTTTTATAAGTCTGTATAGGCTCACATGATGTGCTTACAGTTACAGAAGGACACTGTGGCTCAGGCAAGATGTTTTTAATCCTGAAGCAGAATTTTACCATTATAGAATAAACATTCATGTCTGACCAGCTGACCATCTGGTTAAGACATATTTTTCAAGAAACTGAGCTGCAAAGTAACTTGACTCATTCCACTGAAGCTTGTCTAGATAATTGAAATTTGTTTGTAAAATTAAAACTCAAAATTGCATGACTCACTGTGAATATTCAGCTTAAAATCTACCAGTTTAATGAATATGAGTGTTGTTCTAGAAATAAACAGTACAGATCTGATAGCAGACCTTTACTGTACACCTAACCTACAGCACATAGTTAGAGGAACATAATTTAGGAGACCGGTCTCGCTAGTTTTCCTCACAGCCACCGAGGAGTATGAGGGAAGAAAGAGGCTCCTTCAGGAGGTAGGTTAGAGAAGGAATTTGGACTTGTACAGATAAAAGCTTTAAAGGCTTATGCTGGGAATGTAATGGACTTTTGATTTTATTGCAGTGATCAGCCATAATTAAGAGCTTTAACTCAGAATCTCTATTAGGTCACTGTTTGATGCAAAGTTTCTAGCCATCATATAAAAATAAACTCCCAAAGTAAAAAATTCTTCACTTGCATCAAGCGTGTACATGCATATGACAACTTCCCCTGACTTACCAAGAAACAATCTATTTCTATAAATGGATTTCTGATATGTAACAGTTCTTTCAGTTGCTTTATTCATCCAAAAAGAATAAATATGGGAAAGGTCAATGGAAATTTCCTCTAGGAATCCAAAATCAACTTTTTACATTGTATAGAGAACACCCAGGAGTTTAAGGTTCTTGTGTAAACTCGGCATTCAGAGAGGCGAGCAAAATTTGCCAAGTATTGCTATGCTGAAGAGTTTGGATGTTGTTAAAATGTTACGTGACTGTTTATGTATTTCCATTCCTAGAAGGAAAAGCCATTTCAAACAGAATATGAACAAAACAAACTCTGGTAACTATTGCAGCCGCACAGGCATGGCAAAGTTCCTCTGAAATAACTTCCCGATGCGGTCAGATGCTGTCACGCTGACTAGGAACCATTTTTAAAGCTGCTAGATTGAATCTGATGCTGCATATTGAAGATACAGATGCAGTGTCTTAAAAGGCAAAGTACATCGGTCTTAGCTTTTAAGTTATTGTTTGGTTGGTTGGGTTTTTTCTTGCATATAAAAGCAGATCTCGTTCAGCAAATACTTCTCACAGAAATTTTCTTCTGTAACAATTCTTTCATCTGGGTCTTTTTTTCCTTCTTTTCCTTCCTCACATATAACTAGGCATAGCATATCTAGAAGTCTCTTATTCCCCCAAGTCTAGCAAGATTACATGTTGAATTAACTTTTAATAAATATTTTTAAAATGTGTTTGGTTTAGCTCTTTATTTATATATTTAACCCATATATTTAGTATTTTTAGAGAGCACCTGGAGTATTATTAGCTGTCTTCAGTAGCAGATTTTAAGAAGGCAATTTATTGTGGTAAAAACTCAGTTAGCAAGTGTTGCTGTAGCAGATTGTCTACTCCTTGAAGTGTGTGACTGACTCAGCACACACAAATTTGAGATTGATTGTTTTCCTCAAATTCATCAAAGGGAGTGTATTTATTTACATTTACCGTATGCATTTACATTTACAATGGTTCAGATGCACTGTACTGAATGCAAATGCAGCAAATGAGTTATTTTTTCATTGGCCTAATATTTACATATTGAGATTGTCAGATGCAAGATAGCCTCACTTTTTTTTTTTTATAAAGAAAATTAACTGAAGAGCAGGAAAATATTTGTTTCCCGTGACAGAACTTAGAAAATGTTAGCCCTTGGCAGCAGAAGTTGCAGTCTGTTTGCCAGCACAAGATTGATCCTGTGGTACATTTAATTTTAATTTTTTGTGAGGTTTTTAATGAGACTTTCATTGGAGTTTGGATTTTTCTTTTTCTTAATTCCTTTGGATGCTTTTAACATCTAGGTCTCTTCAGAAAGGAGATCAAAAACTTATCAAGTACTCCTGGATCACATGAGCAAACAAAGTTCAGTTCTTGGTTCTTCCTTGTGACTATCTGTCTAACCCTCAGATACATGGTATTTTCTTGACTGAAGAAAAATGATTTAGAGACTTTATTCATCTAATTATTGCTGTGGATTATTATCCTAGTATCTTCATTTAGCTAAAACTGATTATTGTGTAACATAAAATTACATTAGAAGATATAAAGTGACAGTGTCAGTGTTATTTTTCCCAGTATTTTTTCTGAAAACTGCAGAATTTTCACTTGAAAGTGAAAAAAAGAAAGTGTCAGGTTTTTTAAGCGATCTCTTGTAAGGGCTTGATCATTAGGACAGCTTCTGAAATCGAAATGTGTTGCAATAAAGACTTAAATAAGGCAAAGTGCTTCTTTAAAAATAGCCTGCTGACAGGCACTGGGGTGGATTATGCGTATTAACAACATAGCTCAGATGGCATGTTGTTCTGTAACGTTATGACAGTGAGTTGGCATAGTTGTAGCAGTTGTTCAAATTTTAGACAATCTTTCTCTTAGTAACCTCAAAATCCTGGTGATGATGGCAGTTGCAGCCTCTCACCAAGCACTTTTGAAATACATATTGGTTTGTTGTTTTCACTTTTGCCTTTTGAGAAGATGACAATGGTTGACACTTTCTACACAGTTCTTTTTTTTTTTTCCATAAACTGCATTGATTTCAAGTACCATGACACCTTATGACACCAAGTAATTCTACTCTTCAGCGTGATTCTGATCTGTTCTGTTACCTTCATCAAGCTAAGACTTAGCTTAGGATGCTGCTGCTTCCTTAACTCGGAAGTAGGGCTAATAGATTCTCCTAGCATAACATTTGCCCTGCAATGAAAAGTGAAAAAAGGAGAACAGACACAGCATGAATGTTGAATTCCTCTCTTCTCTTAGACAGTCTTCTAGAAACACACTGCACTGGACTGTGCCTGCAGTGTATTCAACTTGGTCTGTCAGTGGCCAATAATGCTGCTGCAGGGGAAGGTGTGAGAATCTTGCATAGAAGATGTCAGTTGGCCCCATGTGGGTCTTGGAGCGCTCTGTGAGTGTTAAGCCAATTTCTCATTCTAAGAAACATTTGAATGAAAATTCTGTCTTGATTTTTGAAAGCATTGGGATATTCTTTAAGTTATATGTATGTAGTCACCTGGTCTCTCTTGAACTGTGTTAAGTTCATGGCTTTTGGTAATATTTCGGCAGTAGGTTTCATCATTTAGGTACAGTATGGATTTTTCTCTTTTTATTAAACTTGCGCCTTAGAAGAAAATCATGACTGATTATCTTGTGCTAAACTGCGAATGAGTAGTCCTGACCTAGAATTATGAAATATAATGTCCTTCTTGTGGTGTTCTATTTTGTATGTAATTGTAATTGCATGTAGGTATTACCTATAGCTTTAATGGAAGGGGATGGTATTTACAGAAGTCAGACTTTGAGCTGTTCTTTCATTTAGTCTTGTCTGAGTTGGAGCTTTACCTGTTATTAGCCTCTTCCTACTCTCATGAGCTGCATATACGATTTCGTATGCAAGTAATTTCTAAGGGCTTTTCATCATAGTCATAAAAGCTTTGTCCTAAAATGCATCACAACCAAGGAATTTCTGGCTGTCAGTCCTAAGTTCATACCTCTTGATGGTGCATTGGTCTGTTTTTTCTGGAGGGAGTACATCTGGGCTGTGAGCAGGAGGAAATGAGGCCATCCGTATTCAAAACATGACTCTCAAAGTGTTTGGCAGCAGTCAATGTTTGGGTTTTTTCTCTCCCTTTTAGCACAGTCTTCTGAGGAAGACAGCTAGTAAAGGCCTCAGGGCTCTTCTACAGACATCTTTGGTGGTTTCTGTTCAAGAGTGCTGAAAATAAAGTACTGGCCATCCCTGTCTCTCTGTTTCCTTGTCCATTTCCTTCACACCGTATTGGATATTTCCAGGAGATCCCTGTCCTCATTTTGTTTCTACTATTGTTATTATTTCCACATTTCCACTATATCTTGTGTGAGGTTTGAACTGGAAATTTTCCCTCCTCCATAAATTTGGAGGACTCAAATATATTTTTTTCAGGGGCATCTGCAGTCTGATCCAATGGGCACTTAACTTCTATTTAACTTATTCACTGAGCATCCTACCGAGAGAGTCCTCTGAAACAAAGACATTTCTTACTGATGCTTTTCAACCCATAAGGACAGTTTGTGTGACAGTTACCACTACAGCCCTTTTAGACCCTTCTCATTTGGTTTGTTAAAACAGTCACGTTGTGGATCTATGTGCAGAAGACTGGACAGATAGTACATGATCCCAAGTTAAATGTCTTTCTCTGACTTATCTTTTCTCTCTAGTGCAAATACCACATAAAAAGTAGGTTGTATCATTTTCAACAAATGAACAATATCATTGCACTTTAAAAATAGCAATATTCTTTTGGAAAGTTATAGTTCTATCAGTAATTAGGACTTGCACCAATGTACAACCACATTACTCTTCAATGTTTTCCTTTTTTCTTGATTTTTTAGAGAGATTTTGCCTTTATGCCAGCCCACAATACTGCCCTCTGGTTACAAATTTCCAGATTTCAAGTAGTAGTACACTTCTTAATGAAATGTACTGTAAGGGCAGGAATTTTATTTAATTTTCACACCTCAGCTTGGCCGAAGACTTGTGATCATCACTAAAGTACCAGGTAATACAGTACAGGAGAGGTCTACTCATTGGCTCTTTCCTACTCTATTCAAGCAATATTTATCTACCAAAATTTTCCTTTCATGAAGCAGCCTCTGTCAGCATGCCAGATTTATTCAGCTCCCTAACTGTCAACATCATTTGGCCACTAAAGCAAACCTTTTAAGAGTCACTTGCTTCAATAAGAGAGACAGCTTTCTGTAATTCAGCACCTTTTCAAGGACAGGCTATCAAATCCCACACAATGTTTGCAAATGGATGTTACTTCATCTTTACCTCTTATGAAAAATGATAGATGTAGTTGCCCCCCTTCTGGACTGGGGAACTTTGGACAGGCCAGAAGTTGTGGCCTGTAGTTGACAGTAGTTTGCATATTGTATCCATTCCAGTGGACTGGAATTCTGCATCTTCCTAGCAGTCATTTAGGACAACATATACAAGTGACAGCTTCTGCTACGTAAGCAAACAGGATGGTCCAAGATTTTTTCATGTGCCTGATCAGCCTTTGGAACAGGAACTTGAAATTTCACTTTCTCTTATCCAGAGAGTATGAATTCCTCTGTGGATGATCCCAGCAATCTCAGATACTCTTAGACAGTGCTCAGAAGAAAGTGAGACACAGCACTGATGCTAGTGGCTTCAGCATACAGCAGGTGATAACTTTTGGTTTAAGATCTGAATCCCCTCTCTTGGAGACATGAACATTTTTGCAGTTAGTGATCTTCAAGGTACTGATGACAGCTTTGCACCAGTCTCAAACTCTCATCATTTGGAGTGACTTTCAGGGAAAGAACAGATCAATTTTAATCTTTGCAAGCATACTTACTACTAATATATATTTTTCTGCTGTCAGTCTCAGTTGCCTCACATTTTGCTCCAGGGCTCTGGCCATCACATCACTGCCTATGACATATATATTAGTTTACTCCTAGGCTTCTCTCTAGAGCAATACAAATGATTTGCTTCAGGAGGTGAGGTAAAGCTTTCAGTGCAGCCAAATACAGCCAGGAACTGTGAAGTTAGAAACTACTTTGTCCATGGAGAATAAATGGTCTGTTTTTTGATGAAAAGAGATTAGGGGTGGAGGAGAAGCCACAACTGATTTATTGAGGCTGTTGTGCTCACCCTTAGTATCAGATATGCTTGTAGACTGACAATAAAAGGTCCTTTTAGGAGACGTATATATTATCTCGTGGTGTGCTGAGACAGCCTAGGGACCCTCAAAGAGGGGGAAGACAATTGCATGGATGATATGAGTTAGTCAAAAGGAAATTGCTTTCTATCAGTAAGTGTTCACTGCACAACTCACACCAGCTGATGGTTCTCAACTTCAGCATGATTTCTTTGCTTAGGGTTTCTATACCAGGCACCAGCATTAATGTCTATTTAACGTTCAGGTTGAACTTGCTGTTGCTGAGGAGTTGCAGAATTGCATTTTGGATGGCAATCCTTCAGTTTTGAGAAAAGTGCCTATTCTGAAACCCTTTTAGGTAACACTCGCCAGGGCAAGCACTTCAGGAGGGATTTCTTAGTAGGGTGCATTTCCTTATGGAGGAGCAATTAAAAAGAAGATGAGCTGCCACTTTTCTGTAACTGTTAGGGAGATGTAAAATCTGTGCACCCACAGGCTATCCGCTCACCCTCCCATGTGCTAATTAAACTTGCAATTCATTGCTTGGGAAGTACTAAGGAAAAAGTGTGTCCTTCTTTCTCCTTCCTAGCGATATGCTTAAGGAAGAGATATAGCTTACTTCCAGATATCAGTGGGATAAAAAAGGAATGGTATTACTGCATGTATTTAGGGATAGGTATCACCAGCGGTAGGGATGTATGCGTTGGCAACATGAGCGTGTAGCAAAGCACTGTTACAGGTGACTGATAAGCTTTTGGTTTTTAAAAACTGTTAAGATCTTCTTAGAGTAATCCTACTCTTTCCTTCTATGTAGAGAGTTTCTTCCAAGTCCCCAGTAATTCCCATAGCTACTTCCTGATGTTGCAAAATGAGGTACCAGTAATATTTCAGATGACACACCAGTGACTTAGAAATATTGCAATGCTTTATTAGCTCATTCTGCATATATCTCAGCCCATGCCCAGAGGATGTTTTCCTTTAGGGTTGTGCTTACAGTGGATTTTTTCCAGCTTTCATTTTCTGTACATTTGTTGCACGTCCTTTGGCACCACCCAAATCCCCTGCTTACACATTCAGCAGCTTTTCTGTTTAAAATACTTTCGTTACTCAGCAGTCCAACATTGTCTCATTGTTATATTTCCAATACAAGATACAGGAATTAAAAAAAAACCCAACTAAATCAGTTGTTCCTGTAACTGTAGTTGGTGAATTCCAAAAGAGGAAGGAAAAACCTTAGTGATATCATTCTAACTTTGCAGTAACTTGGATATTTTAACATCATAGTTTTCTGTCTTTATCTGGAAGCTTTCTGAATAGATAGGGTAAATAGTCACATCTTAAAATGGAATACTGAAAGTGAAGAGAAGGAGTATATATTTTCAGCCCTTAAGAACATAACGATGGGATGATGGTGTATTTTAATACGTCTTGTGCTTCTCAGTATTTATGGCTGAGTGCTTTTAGTCTGGCAGATTTTTACACACTGCTTTTGAGACACCCATATGCTGCTGCTGATATGAGGCTTCTGAAAAAAGCAAGAGATTAAAGTGTTGGGTTAGAAATGAGCCCTTTTATTTTTTTTGCATGGCATTTTCATCCTTTTTAGCAAAGTTTTATAGCTTTATACAACTGTTTTCTTATGTCAGTAAAAAGTGCTGGGAGTGTGAATTATAATAAACTTAAACATAAAAAGACCAGGTCATAATAATTTTACCAAATCTAGCATTAACATAGTGTAATTTGCAGTTGGGTGGAGAAAGGTTGACAAGGCGTCTGTCATCCTGACCGCTGCTCTCTGAGTTAGGTGGTGGCATTGCAGGTCAGTTCTGTTTTGTATAAGGACCTTTTTCTTCTAATGAGTATTAAGTGATTAAGTCACACACAGGAAAACCAGGTTTTTTTTACAAAACAGCTGTAAGCATACAAGAGACTGCTGGGAGCATAGGTGAAATAGATTAAATAGTAAGAATGCATATAAACTACAGAAAGCAAGTAATTCTTAGAAGAAAAGCCAGAAATTCTAGCTGGAGGCAAACAATGATAGAGAAGGCATAAGTCAATTGGCAGGAATAAGGGATGGACTCCAGGGACCCATTTACTGAATATATAAAAAAGGAAAGCAAGCTTCAGTTTGTGGTGAATGAGAACCTATGCCTTTGGCACGAAGCTGGCCAAAAGCCAGTTCTCATTTTTGCCTCTCTGTTCCCAAAGCAGCTACATTTAATTTGAATTTCTGTTTAGTCTTAAGGAAGAAGGGAATTTAGGACACCTCACTTTTATTTCAGTGTACCCTAGGGCAAGAAAATTAACTACTGTTTTGGGCTTTTTGGTGGAGTGTTTCATCTGAGGGAACAGCTTGCCGTTGCTGAGATGAAGCTCCTATGTAGCTTACAGAGACACAGCAGCACATTTCCATTTACAGAAGTTCACCATCTTATGGCAGCTTTATTATTTTTCTTTTTTTTTTTTTGTTTTATCTTTTCTCCTGGAGTTCTTGTTCAGATTTGTCATAAGCACATACAAATGTACAGGTTTGCCATGCTGTATGTTGAGTGGCAGGTTGTTCATGCTGACTGTTTTAGGTAAGTGTGGCTTTGAGAGTTTTCCTTAGCCATCCAGAATGGGCTCCTTAGACATGACATGTTTGGTTCTGAAAATGAAAACATGGAACACAGTTTGCTTTCTGTTCAATTAATTAATGTTTGAGTTACATTTTTGTTGGTTTGTCTGGTTTCTTGTTGGTTTTTTCCACAATCAACTAGAATATGAGCATGGGAGATTTCTGATTCTCAAGTAAATAGTCAAAAGACTTCAATTCTGCCCTATTTCTGTTTCCTGCAAGCAATGTACCTATTTCTGTTTTCAGTTTGCCACTTTGCATAGAATGTAAAAATACTCCAGTGAGATTCTTCTTGCGTATGGTGGTACCTCAGCTGTTTGATGAGTGGTTAGTACACTGCATTCAGGCTTTACAATGAAACAGATTTCATATTTGAGAGATGATTTAAAGTATGGCCTATAGATTTTCAATGGCAATGTCCTCAGAAAAGCCTGTGCCTCTTTTTGACATTGGACTTGAGACTTCGAGTCCCTTTAACAGGCAGGAGGCTCACAAATAACCCTTTGGAAACACTTCTACTGTGACTGCTAGATGATGATGTTTGAATACTTCCATCACCTCATAAGCCTGCTTACAAGATTCCTCACTGCATCTGTTCTGTATCCTGTGCTGCTTTGTAGGTATTTGGTAAAGGCTAGCAATAATATTAGCTGTTCGTGTTAGCCAACATCATTGCATGCCGCATTTTTCCAATAGTGACTTTATGAAATGAAAAACTTTATGTGGGGTCATGACTGAGTTTGTATAAAAAAGAATGAAAGTATAACACCATTTGCCTCTAATGGATGAGGTTAATTTTTATGACAGTGGGCTGGATACATTCCAGATGTTTAATGCTTAAAATGTTACCTTGGGGTTCCATCCACTGTAATGTTTTTTTTCTCAAATTGTACAATAAAAGATTCTAGTAATTTTTAATTGAGTCAGAAAGTCACTAGTTTTGTCTTAAATATATTCAATTCCCTATAATTGAATACACTTAATATAGATAACATACATTTCCTGGGGCTTGCTGCTAAGATTTTAATACTTTTACCATGAGTGAATTTCAGAGAAGAACCAGTATATTGGTTCATGGTCCATACCAAATTTTTACCTCAGGGGAAGGCAAGGCAAAATAATTGCTCTAGCTGCCCTGCTCAGGAAGGAGGCTTGGACTGCTTGATCTCCAGTGGTCCCAGATAACCTCATCAGTGCTGTCTGTGATCTCTGTGCCCTTGGGATGCGGGTCTTGGAGATGTCGCCAAATGCTGTACGCAGACAGCTCGAGCCTGGGTGAAACAGCTCTGGTCTGTGCCCAGATGCTCACAGGCGATCTTGTATGACAAGTTTAACCAGGGTGCTTTCACGTCAGCCTGGCTGCCTTCTGACTTGTTACCTCTTAGCACTGCAGCCTTCTGTGTTAGGAACTGCTCTGTCACTCTGACAGAAACTGAGCGGTTGCCCTGGTTCCTTTTCAGCAGATAAGGGCAGCTCTACAAATGGAAGATAATGTCTCTTTTCAGAAGTGACTTCTTCATTAAAGTGGAAGTTCAGTAGGATATGCTGTAAGAAGCAGCGTTTTTAACAAGTCTTCACTTTTGTCCTTGTTAATGGTTATTGAGAGCAAATGATGGTGATTTAAAGGTCAATGAAAACTGGCTTAAAGGATGCTATTGTCTAAATACTGGAAATTTTCCATGTTCTAATGAGCCAGGGCAGCACAAGTTGTTGAAGTAAATAAAAGGACAGTGATCTCACTTCACAGTTTAAATAACATTTAAAAGGCTTTTTTAAAAAAACACCATTAGCATTGCAAGATTCCTAGTAGATACATGGCTGATATTGTTTGTTAGTGGTTCTTTATGCAGTTAATATTAGCAGAAAATAATACAAGCATGATAGCTATTGAAGCAGAACAGTGGGTTATTTTTTGTCTTAAAAATGAATGGGTCTGGCTCTGGTAAACCATTCTCTCATTCACAATCTTCGAATACTTCTATTTGTGTGTACTAGAGTGTAAGTAATTAAGTTATTTATTGAGCAACTGACAGAAGAATTTAAGTAGCTTCTGGAGCAAAACAGCTCTGGCTCTTAAAACAGTTTTTCTCAAAGTCTGCCTTCCCCTTTTCAAACAAACACAGCTCATTGAATTGCTGTTATGTGGTTAAGCAACAATACATCAAAGTTGAGTGTCTAGATGAGTGGTACTTTAGGAATATAGCTAAATCAACAGATTGTGTTTTAAGAAGTGAATATAAAGGAGATACGATTTGATCTACTCGGCTGCTTTATGAAAAGGATGCATCATTACAATCTGAATATTGAGATCATGAAATGCTGTGCTGTTTGCTTTTGTAATGCAGGACATGGGGCACTAATGAAAAAGTTATCTTGATAAACACTAATGAGTATTTTACATAGCAGATTTTTCACATTAGTTAAGACAGACTCTACGAAGTGTTGCTTTTCCTATGAAGTATTCTTAATTTTTATCTGGAATAAGTTGGTTTCCAAACACACGCTATTGTTTCCAAAATGAAGTAGAGACTTTCCGATTATTAGCAAATGGGCAAAGCTAGAACTGCTTTATATACCCCGTAAAATTGGTTTTTAGGTTTTGCTGTGTAAGGCTTGCAGTGTTTTTGCTAAAATGATTTTAACAATGTACCATTTTTTTGTGTTGAGTGAGAGCAGTTGAGGAATCACTTCACTGGGATGATTTTTATTCTTTAATGGTCTGACTTCCTTGCCCAGTTCTGCAGCCTGAGTTTACCCAATTGGCGTTCTAACAAAGTGAAAGCAGAATGTTTCAAGCAAAAAGGTTTCTTTTGCAAAAGTCTTCGTACCCTTAGAGTAGCAATGTAGAGATTACCGGATTTGGTAGCAAGAATCAGGTTCTCTCAGGACTGGAAGAGTCCAGACTTGCTGGAGAAAAGCAGAGTTGGACAGCAGCCATCTGCAGGTTTTTTCTTTTTTCCTTTTTCATTTGCCTTTTGTCTGTACTGCTATGGACAACCGTTTTTTTAATCTCACTTACTCTGTTGTGTTACAATTTATTAAATATATGCTGTATGCAAGCTCTGAAGCCTGCTTCAGATGCTGATGGGCAGATGGGGCAATGTCTGTCTGATCTGTCCCTGCCCAGAGAAGGATCAGGAGTGTTACAGCTCGCTGTGTTGCAAGTTATTGAAAAGCAGTACCTGGTTCCCCACTTCTGTAATCCCACATTGAGTGGAAGGTCCTGGAATGTCCCAGGACCTGAAATCAGTCTCTGGGCAGCTCTGGCTGTATTTGAAAATGCACTCAGTCCACCTGGTTGTGACATGTTGCCAACTAAGATTTCTGGAAGTAGAACACAAGGTGTGGGCAAAGGAAGACCATCTGGAAGTTCCTGCAACCCGTGGGGGTTGTTAGAACCAGCTCTTCTGACTATAGTCCTACCTGGATGAGGCTATTTGAAGCACACAATGTCTATCATCAAAGAGACAAGACAGAGCCATGGACTCTAGTTGAAGCTCTTGGGTGGACCTGACCATAGGACAGATGATGTTCTTGGATGTACTTTTGTTCTTGGATGTGCAGCATTTGGACCACTGCAGCTTGCTGAGGCTTACACCAGAAAAAAAAATGATTTATAATTATAATTTTCGTAGTTACCTACCCCAGTTGTGGGATTTTTTTGTTCTTTTTTTTAATTTCTTTTATTTTTTTTTTTTTTTTTTTTTCAAACCATGTCACTAGAGTTATGTGCCTCTATAGGATCCCGCAAGCCCTATCCTTTCTTTTCTGAAACCTTATTCCCCCAAGGTCATACTTTAAATGCCAGGTTTACAGCTGCTGTCTTTCAGTTTAGTTTAATCACTTTTCTCCTCTTAAGGCTAATTCACATTGTAAACTCTACCATTCTGTAAGTGCCCTGGACTTACTTGTCTCTGCTATGTAGATGCTATTTTTAACTGTAATAACTGGTAAAGCACTGCACTTACTAACAGGGATTGATAAGCATCTTTGTTGGGCTTGGACACGTGAAAGAGTGCTGCTACACAGGCTGCTGACACTGGATAAAGGGTGCCATGAAACAGCATTGTCAGAAGGGAGTCTTGAAATAAGACTAAATGCTAATTTGCTCCTATAACTGAAGATTGACTGTTCAGACCCCTTGAAATTAGCATTTCCCATTTACAGTGATTACAAACGCTGTAGTTTTCTCTGTTTTAATTATTTCCCCATACTCCTGTGCCAAATTGAGCTTTTGAGTCACTATAAAAAAATTGATAGAGGCTTCCATTATTCTTCTAATTATAGCTAACTGGAGTTGGCAGATGTTAACATCTGCCTTGCAGAATACTTGAAGGCACTTTCTTCTAAAAAAGTTCATAATCAGTCATTTAGAAACCATATGACAAGTGTGAAATAACACATAATATTTGTAAACTTTGATGTCTTTTCTGGGTTAATATCTTATTCTCCACTGTCTTTCATATGCTGTTAGTACTTTTATGTACAGCTCCAGTCTTTCAGAGATGTTAAGAGTGCATACTCTTCTCTCTTCCTGTGAAGGATGAGGAAAACAGATCCAGATAAAAGATTCTTACCTCTTATTCTATGGCCTTAAATCTAGAGGTATCTTCTCAGTCAGGCCAGTGTGTCCAGAAGTGTTTAACTAATCTACAATCCTGTCCTACGTTTGATGTTGTTTTCTTTTTATGTAACCTTTGTTTTCCTTCTTACAACCTTTTCTGTTTAAATACAGTTTGAGTATGCAATGTCTAGAAAATGTAAAGCTCAGGTTTCTTTAACACTGAAGAATTCAGGATGAAGGTCAGTAGCAGCTACAAGTTTAACACAAACTATTTTATTTATTAGAAGAAATACCTGTGCATAAAGTAATGAAATTCACCCCGCATAGAGGGGAAGGTAAAAAAGTAAATTGGTGAATAGCTGCATTTCTTTAATCAGCTCATCAGTTGTATTTATCAGGCCTCAGAGGTCTTGAACAAATGTTACTACACAAAGAAACCTGGTAAGGTAAGATGTAATTAGAAGTTTGAATATATTTTATATAAAGATGGGAGACCATATTGAACAGTTACAATAGGAAGTGTTATTATTTCTGGATGAAAAAAAGAGCAGATTGTTCCTTGGAGAGGATATAGGTACTTAGTTTCTAGTACAATGTTTGTATTGTACCACTTTTAATATTCATAACAAAAACAGGAGGGAATTTCAACAGAGACTAGGGAAGTAGTTTAGCTCTTTCTTGCGAAGTACAGGAGTTTGAGAAGGTCTAGGCTCAGAAATAAACTGAGTCTGGTCCCTGACATGATGATATTATTATTATTATTATTATTATTATGCTTGTTGATTTAGGCTGCCTGGGGAAGTGAAGTCACCTCTACAATAACTCTATGTACAGTTCATAATTCAAATAACAGTTTTGAACATGTAGGGTTATGAGAAAGGTTTGAACTTTTTTTCATTAAAAAATGTTTGGCATTTTCTGAGGCATGTTAGATTGCCTCCTGTTGTTATAAGAGGAGGAAAGAGGATTGTTCTGTTACTATGACACATTTTTCTAAACTGTTCTTTTGACAAAAAATAGACAAATACATTGCTGGTGGAACATTGCTTTCTTGAAGCATAATAAACAAATACTCCATTTAATTCTGTTTACTTTGTTCTCATGGATTGGAGTTCTGATAAAACAGAGCCTAATTATGTGATGTAGAATGACCTCCATATAACTGGTAAAATCTGCTGCAGTTTAGTGAGCTCAGTGACCCAAAATAGATCCACCCTTTGTTGAGTAGATCCCAATGTCCTAGCATGGGTTTCTCCTTCACTCTTCAGGGCCCTAGTCTTACTGGTAGAGTGACAAGAAAAGAGGCACAGTTACTTCTTTGCATAATTGTTTCTCCACGGTAGTTTCATATACTGTCCATCTATCTGCAATGGGCATAAGTAGAAGTGATCCCTTTAGCTAAACTGGTATAAACCAGTGCTGAACTGAGGGCTAACCGGGGCCAAAGTGACTGAAGATAAACCCTTCTGTATATGTGATCAGACAAGTTGCACGTAGCTCTGCGTTCTTCCAAGGTTCAAAATGAACACAATTTGCAGGCTAACCTGCTGTTGCAAACTTCAGGTCAGTTTTAAGTCACAGTCTTACTGATTGGTCTTTTAAGCCTCAGCAGGTCTCAATTTGTTGCCTTGCAAGAAAAGGTGATATGTGTAACTGAGATGTCAGTTCATATAGGAAGGACCATACCGCGTCGTAAAAGCTCTGCTTGCTGTTATGGTGAGCTTGCCAACCTAGACAGCTCTGAAAGTGTATACAGGAGAACTTAAGCCTACTTTCCCATGAGGTGCTTTTCTTGGTAGAGATGTGAGTATGTTCATGCTGAAAAACAAGCAGCATATTCTTCCTCATCTTTATTTTTACAAAAGTTTACCTTTAAGCATTTTTTTTTCTGTATCTTGCTTCTTTCTTCATGTGCTGGAGTGTATTACTTGTGTCTCTGCTGTAGCAGCCCCTTCCTGAAGTGCTGTCAGTCTGGCTTTTGTTCTGCATCTGGCAGAGCGGGGTGCACATCGCTGATGTGACAGCACTTATTATTAACGTTATGCTCAAATGGATAACTCTGTCTCGCCTCTGAACTGAAATACGTACATAATTTACTCCAGTTTAAATTGTGTAGCTTACCCCTTTCTTGATTCTGTGCTACAACAGCCAAAAAGGTAACTTCAGTGTCAGCTTCTGTCACCTTATCCCACTTGTAATAACCTAATGCAGTTGGTGCTTTTCCTGGACACAGCATGAATACATGGAAAATAAACCAAAAATACTCAGGGGTGTCTTTTGGTGGTTGTCTACAGTTAGAATCGTCAGCGAGTTCAGTCCTGGGAATGGATGTTGAATATTCTTGTGTCTGACACTGTTGCAAGCTGGGCTTCCTCTTGCAACCTGGTGTAGCTTCTTGCAGAGGATGCTTTTAAGGAGAAAAGTGCTTTAACTAAAGAAATGGAGGATGAAAAAAACAGATCCAGATAAAAGAATGGACGATTCTGGACTGTTATTCTATGTCTTTAAATCTAGGGATATCTTCTCAGCCAGGCCAGCGTGTCCAGAAACTTTTTACTAATCTACAGAAAGAATGGAGGGAAGGGAAGAAGGAGGAGAGTGAAATGCTTTCAACATGACTCTGTTTACACTTCAGCCTGTATTTTCCATTGTTGTTTCAGTGTGATCCTCCTTGGACAGATTTCTGAAATATGCTCTCAGTACTTATTCAAAGGTCCTTACAAACATTCTAACAAAAGTCCTTCTGGGGAAGCCACCCTGCCTTTATTTTCCTCTGCTGGGGAATTTATTCCGTGGAGACCTCTCTGTAGCTTGCAAGGAAGAGGTCATTTAACCACTCTGGCCTCAGCTCCGCCTCTTTAGAAAAGCAATACAAAATCTTGCTTCATTGAACACGAATCTATTAGGTCAGTGTAAATTGGAGGACGAAGAGAAGGAGAGGGGTGATGCCTGCACTCTTCATTTCCTTTTGCATGCTCATCTCTCATGATTGACTGTCTCTGAGGCTAGCAGTTTTGATAGGCTGTATTTTATGATTTAACTGTTCACATAGTATTTTATAAAATGACTCACTCCGCAACACATCAGAAAGGAAACATCTGCATTTCTTTTCCTTTGCTTTACATCGTTTCACTGTCAGGGCCATCCTTTTTTAGGTAGCTGGCTTGCAAATAGAAATGCTTGTATGCTATGAATACCTCAACTTGTGAAAAGTGCTGTAAATATTAACCCTTCTGCCCCTGAGGACTGTCACTTTCACTGGGGTGGAGGAATTAATCTGCTGACAGGTATTACTTATTAAGAAACAACTGATAGATGTAAGCATCCAGCATGGTGCATTTCTTCTGAGTGTGGGGAATGGATGTAGAAGAGAAATTAACTGGGAATGCTGGGATCAAAGAATTCCCAGTTCTAGGGGGAAGTGCCGAAAATGAAATGTAAGCAGTTAGAAGTTGAAGCAGTTTCTTTAATTAGCTACTTGAGGCTGTAGTTTCTGAATTGTTAACTTTAAAAATAAATACTTTGGTTAGTTACAATGTGTCTTACACTGCCTTTTATCTAAAACAATAATTTCAGTTATTTATTTTTGATATCAACGAGAGAAAGATGGCACTTAAATACGAAATTAAATGTAACATTCAATATAAAAATATAGGTCATGGAAGAATTTTTATATATAATATATAAAAAAATCTAGTATGTATGAAATAGAATCATAGAATTGTCAGGGTTGGAAGGGACCTTAAAGATCATCTAGTTCCAACCCCCCTGCCATGGGCAGGGACACCTCCCACTAGAGCACGTTGCTCAGAGCCCCATCCAGCCTGGTCTTAAAAACTTCCAAGGATGGGGCTTCCACCACGTCTCTGGGCAGCCTGTTCCAGTGTCTCATCACCCTCATGGGGAAGAAATTCTTCCTAATGTCCAACCTGAATCGACCTATCTCTAGTTTTAATCCATTCCCTCTTGTCCTATCACTGCCCAACAGCCTAAAAAGTCCCTCCCCAGCTTTCTTGTAGCCCCCTTCAGATACTGGAAGGCCACAATAAGGTCTCCCCAGAGCCTTCTCTTCTCCAGACTGAACAACCCCAACTCTCTCAGTCTGTCCCCATAGGAGAGGTGCTCCAGCCCCCTGATCATCCTCGTGGCCCTTCTCTGGACACGTTCCATCACATCCATATGCCTCCTGTAATAGGGGCTCCAGAACTGGATGCAGTGCTCCAGGTGAGGTCTCATGAGAGCAGAGTAGAGGGGGAGAATCACCTCCCTTGACCTGCTGGCCACGCTTCTCTTGATGCAGCCCAGGATAGGACTGTCCCTCTGGGCTGCAAGAGCACACTGATGGCTCATGTTGAGCTTCTCATTCACCAGTACTCCCAAGTCCTTTTCTTCCTGGCTGCTCTCAAGCCAGTCACTGCCCAATAAAAATATATAAACAAATATATAAACATATGAAAGTATATATAATGTTTGGACTCATGTTGATGTCTTGACTAATACACTTTTTAACCCTGCAGGACGTTCTTTTACTTGGGATACGTGCAGCCATATGTGACAAGTGTTTCCCTGAGTTACTATTTTATTTAGACCCACATGGGCATGTACCCACTTCTGTGAATATGGAGGCATTTTAGTAGACTTAAGTTTAAAATATTTTTCAATGGTCTTCCCTAATTTTTACTTCATAATTTTTATAATAGGTGGATGAAATGTTTTAGAATAATTCCAGAAGACAACTCCTTATACTTAGTAATACAGAGTGTAGTTACAAGAAGGCATCTTTGGAGTGTACTTACTCATTGATGTTTTCTTCCTGTTTTTTTGAGAGATTGAATTCAGTGGGAGAATTTTGTTTCCACTATCTCACAGGAGAAAAGTAGATAAGAAGTGGAATTAAATTAAGTCTAAGTGGATCTGGATGTGTATCTCCATGTCAAGTGAAATAAATGAAGAATAAAATGCAGAAGAGTAGGATAAGAGACTATATAGATTTTGCTTCTAAAATAAATAAAAAATGAATTGAGAATCACACATCTCTTTTTGTACTTCTCTGTACTGATGGACTTAAAGGCCAATTTACAAACACTCTTCAAAGTAAAAATTCAGTATTCTCAGTGCTGTAGGATGTGCTACATGCTTCCAAATCAAAGAGATTTTTATATAGAGAAGAGAATTTCCCACTTTTGTAGGAGTCAAAGGGGCAATCTAATTAAATAGGCAGACAGTTCTATAAACACGTGTCTGAATGATCCTGAATTATTTTATGTAATGATAATATATGGCTTATTTTGGGGTTTGTGCATAGATTCAAATGTTGGCATGTTCTTGTCTCTAAGTGTTAGGACTGCTGGGGCATTAGCAGTCACTGTCATATGATGAACATGTTATATGGTTTGATGGTCTGGGACAATTAATGATGCCATTGGAACAGACCAAATGCTCAGTGAGCTTTAAAATCAAACAACAATTTTCAGAAGTGACTCTTACAAGTTGTCACTGTTCAGTGGAGCTTTACTGAGTTAGATGTTCTCTGACTTCTACTAAATGAAGGTGTTTAATTTACTCATACGAAATTGAGCACTTATTATTGAACCAAATCTAAGTATGTTGGAAATATATGTGCATAGAGTTAATTTATTATTAAATTAATTTATACTGAAGTATTTAATTGCTCATTTTTATGAAAACTATTTTGTTATTTGCAGAGGTCTTTTTATTTCTATTCATGACCGGGGACACATTGCTACAATGCTTAAATCCTGGCCAGAAAATAATGTCAAGGTAAGCGCAGTTCTGTTGCATGACAAAGCTGACACTGTTTTGTACTCAAGGGGACATGGGTAAGATATTTTTATAAGCTTTTTGTCAATTAGATGTCAGTGATTTCTTAGCTAATTTTAAAAATAGAAATGATGCTGTTAACAGCCAAAGTTTGAGGCTTTGATATCCTTCCATGGTTAACTATAGGCATCCTTTACTAATTGATCAATTACATTGAATATTACACATGAATAAAAAAATGAAAGCTTTTTCTGCATTTAAGAGAATCATAGAGTGGTTAAGGTGTAGGAAGTCACCTCTGGAAATCATCCAGTCCATCCCACTGCTGAAGGAAGGTCAGCCACAGCAGCTTACTTAGGGCTGTGCCCAGCCTGTGGGTTTTGGTATCTCCGCAAGATCTCTTGCCAACCCATTCTAGTGTTTGGGTTAATAGTTCTCCACATGAGATACCTGATGAACTCGCTCACAAAAAATATTAAATTTCCAGATAAAATGGCTTGACACAGACTATGACAAGGAAACTATTGTGTTGTCAGCTGCTTGCCATATTGAGCACTTCTGTCCTTTACCATGAAAAATCTTCCTTTTTAGCACAGACATTTTTGTGGGGTTTACTGAGTTATACTGTGTCTATTAATTAAAACACAGACTTCCTCATATGTGTAAGTATGATGGAGTGTGTTATTTGCTCAAAGGAAGAAGAAATACATCTTTGAAGAGTAAGAACCAGGTGGCTGTAGACAGCCCTGTCAAAGGCCAGCAGGAGTGGCTGACTCTGGTTCTGCTGAAAACATCCAGGGTTCTCTCTCTCCTTTTTTTTTTGTGGATGACTTTCTTTCACTTCCTATTCTGTTTTCATTCTGTTGACAGAAAAATGTAAGAAGGAACAAAGCCAGTTCCCTTGTAATGTAATATTAAATATGTCTCGTGTGTATTCTTAACAATTTTACATGAAAGTCCCATTTAGAGTGAAACGTCTAAAATAGTGCAACAAAACCACAGTGAAATAAAATAAAACAATTCTGGACCTTTGTTGTGCTATTGTTTTGTTTGTACCTGTTGGAATTTTTACATGCAAATTAAATAATTGATGGAAAGAAGATAATGGAATACTTAGTACATACAAACAAAGAAGTGATTTTTACACTGTTTTTATTTCTTCCTTCAGGCTATTGTGGTGACGGATGGAGAACGTATTCTTGGTCTTGGAGACCTTGGCTGTTATGGAATGGGCATTCCAGTTGGTAAACTGGCACTTTATACGGCATGTGGAGGAGTAAAACCTCATGAGTGTCTACCAGTGATGTTGGACGTGGGAACAGATAATGAGGTAAATCCTTTTATGAGTTGTAGTGAGTATTAGCTGTTTGTAGGGCACAACATAAAAAGTTGAATTGTGAAAAGCTGTTTTGCTTTGTTATGACACTGTCTTTGATTATGTGCAACCTAAAAAGTCCTATGGCAGAAGTCTCATCCTAATGCACAGTGTAGACTATTGTGTAAGGCTCAAGTGATTAAGGGCAATGTTGCCCATACAAATGTGTTGCATGCATTGTACACGTTAAAAAGCAGTATGGGAAATTAGATACCAAGAAGAGGGGGATAACAGCATTAAAAATACAACTGAAGGCAGCATTCGTTCTCCACTTCTGCTGCAGAATTCCTCTGCAGTGATTGCAGATGTGAATTCTGCCTGTGCCCCATGTTCTGGTGAATAGTTTGAAACTAAAGCCTGATTTGTGCTGGGAATGCCTATCTACATACTTCAGTTGTACACTGACTTTAGCTATAGAAAGCACTGTAATGCTATGAATTTTCCCAAAAGGATGTACTAGTACTTCAAGTAAGTGGACCTTACCCTCTTTAACTTGGCTTTCCATTTATGTGAAGTGCGGAGTTGAAAATTGGCTCTGCTCTTCTACTAGTTAATTACTTGACCCTTGTTCTTGCTTCTTTTCTGAAAAAGTACTTGAATTAATAACTCTGAATGATGTCAAATATCACTATCAGTGTCATTCTGCTTTAGCAGAAGTAAACAAATGTTATACTAGAAATGATGCAAATATTAAACTTTATGCATGATAAATGTAGCAGAGAATTATGTGAATTATAGCTAAATAAAGCATTCCTGTACCAGTAAATTTAGCTGAGACTCCTAGATTTTTGGGTTGGGTGTGTGCATCTTCAGCTTTATACACACACCTCCACCCCTGCCCCACTGGGCTAATTTAGACAATACATCATGAAAGCATTACTGAACTGAGAAATAGCCCGCTGCCCTCTCTATCCCTCAAGAACTCCCTTCTGAAAGTGGACAGACTTACTTGTGAGATGTATCGCAACGCTGCAGCACATAGCCATATCAAAGCACATACGAGTCTCATTAGCCATGAAATGTTTTAATTCCTTGTTTGAGCAGCTAGGACAGTTATCTATTATTGAATGTTTCTAGGCAGTTAATTACATCAGCTTCTGATACTGCAGTAGGCTTTACATTTTGCTTTTATGCTGTAATTTTTTTTTTCATAGTGTATTATTTTCTTGAAAGATATCAAACATATATATAGACATAAATAGCAAAACAAGCTTACCCATACAAGTAGATCAACTTTCATGTCACTGTGTTTGTGACTAAACAATGAGTTCAATGCACGTAAAAGAGTGGTAAACCTAAGGTATAACAAGATGCATAAAATTGTGTGATTTAGGGTATGTTGATACTCTGAAATATTCACCTCTAATCAGGAGGATGCCTTCTGTTGTGTTGCTTTGTCATATGGCTTCTTATTTTAGGACCATATAATGAACTGCTTCAATTTAGTTGTACAGTGCAATTAGAGGCTGAATATGTTTTAGTCCCCGGCCATCACAGTGGTTAGCAGTGTAGGACAGGACTGCTTCTGTTGGTGGGCTTTTCATTTCTGCTGAGGTGAGTATCATGGTCAGACATGCACGTGCTGCCCAACAGTCTAAAATACCCAGCTAAATGTACTGGTGCAAGAGACCTTTAAGTCCCAATGAATGGGAGGTTTGTGAAAAAGTTACTTTTGTTGAGATTTTTCAGTGCTCCAAGAGAAGCAAATAATTATATTAGCTTAAATATCAGCACCATTTATACTTAGCTGGGTTTTTGCAGGGGCAAGGAGAAGTCATCAGCATGAGGGAAATCAAGGCTGTGATGCATGGTTGGGTTGTGGTCAACTCCAGAGGCAGCACAATTGCTCTTTCAGGATTGCGCTAGACTACGCTTCAAAATGTAGATGTCTGGGGACTTTTTCCAGTAGGGACTGATGGCTCAGATGTTTAAGCATTTATCCAACTGCTGTAACTGGGAATGAGACCTCTGTATTCTGCTGTTGGGTTATGAACAGGTGGGACTTTATTGCTGTAGCTGTTAACTGAAGAGACTATGTGGGCCTGATAATATTCATTAATGGGACCTTGGGTGTAAATCCCTGTCTACTTTAGTCAAAGTCAGGGATCTGGGGGCACCAGCTCCCTTAATTTCTTCCCTCTAACACCCTCCTTCTCCCTCAGAACCACATCCCTGTTCCCTCCCTAATGGTGGTGTTCGTGTAACCAGATGGTGAGCCACTGCAGAGAACAGAAACTACTGAAAAGCGATTGCATTTTGCTGGCTAAGCTGGTTATATTAGGTCAAGCTGCTGTGGAATTGCACTGCAATTCCTTATCTTAAAATCTAAACCTCTTGGAAAAATAGCTGTATTTTTATGCTATATTTTCTTACTCTAGTCAGGACTTTTCATAATAAGACACAATAGAAATCAGTCTCATAACTTGAGCACATATAAATAAGTATGCTTAACATGTTTTTTTGAAATGTGCAGATGTTTTCCATTTAGATTAGTTCCTTTTCCCTTTCCGTGGGGGCCTCAGTGCTTTAAAATAAGTTTTAAAATATGTATTTTTGGCAACTGTAATGTGGTTGTGCACAACCTGCAAGTTCTCCAGAAAGATTAAATCATACACTAAAGCAGATTGCAAGAAAAATGTCACAAATTCTCATCCTGTATTGTTTTGTTGTGTACAGGACCCAAAACAGTAACTCTGAGGAGCAACTCAGTCAATTTCTGATAATTATTAAAAGCATTATTACTGGTAGTTCTAGCTTAGCTGGGGTATTATCCTGCTACTCATAAAGACAAGGAAAGAGAAGAGAGGCAAGTAAAGCATTTTTATACAATTGTATTAGCAAGAGAAATGGAAACTGCTGACTTGTGAGTAAAAATTGACCTAGTAGAAAGACTTGTATGGCCAAACTAGTAAATTACTCCGTGTAATCAGTGTGGGATTGATCATCCAAAAATTGACCACTGCCAAAAATAATATACCCGTTTCATAAGTCATTGACAAGTTGGAGGCAAGTAGTCAGTGACAAGACATTTTTATCCAAATCATTTAAAACATTGAGTATTAGTTATATACTACCGACCTTGACAATCTCACTTAAAGTTGTGCCTTGCCCAGTAGGCAGGTATTTTTCAGGTGTGAGGATGGTGCTTCTCAGGTAGGATTTCAATCCAAGTAAAATGTACTCAAGCAGCAGTCTCAGTACTGATAAGAAGGTGTTGTTGTGGTGGTATGATCTCTGGATTCTGGATGTTCATCTAATGTTCACAGAATCACACAATCACTCAGGTTGGAAAAGACCCTTGGAATCATCACATCCAACCATTAGCCCTACTCTACAAATTCACCCCTAGTAATAGAGGTATATATATAATGTTATAGAGGTATGTCCTACTCCCTTTGGAATTGTTAAATAAACAGATTGCAGAAGAAAAGTGAATGATTGTCAAGGTGCAAGCAACTACAACTTAATGGAGACCTACCTGAAACACACAGACTAAGTGGGATGGTTTAAGGATGATAGAAATAAGCTGAATCAAGGGAGAACATTTAAACATTAAAACTTGAATGGTGATTGTTTGCTGCTGAAAACATTTTATTCAACTCTGACAAAATAAACAATGTTGAGGTAAGCCTGCTGGTTAAAAAATCATACTGGTTTACAGGGGTATGAAAACTGGCAGTTAAAAAAAAGAATAAAACAAACAGTAAAGCCCAATAATAAAAACTAAGTTTAAAAAATGGGTATATAGACAATAATAATAATAAAAGACACTAAAGAAAAAGACACTAAAGAGAAGAAACTTAATCCATAGTAATTTCAAACAATTAGGAATGGGAATTTCTGTTGTACCTGATGCTCTGCCTTAATGGTGGTACTTGTTGAAGTATAAGATAGTCAGTGTAAATATTGTAGACATTTTTGAATGTCATTTTTATCTATCTTGGTAAGAAGTCTTATTTTCCATTTTATTAACAGTAAATGAATATGTTACAAGAAAGCTTTAAAAACTTGTCAAGATCCTTAAATCAAAATGTCCAAATAATGCTTTGAGCAGTTCTTTTAGAAAAAGCTCTGGTAAAAGCTTTCTGGACCATGGTGTGCTGGGTGGGGAGGAAGTACAGTTTTCTAATTATATCTGGAATGAATTGAGATGTTCAGGAAGATTGGATTAAAGTCAAGACAGTTATTTAAAATACAATGGTCCTGGTTTCAGTTACCTTAGTTAAAGAATTGAGTAAAATCAGAAAGTTTGACTAATCAAGAATTGAGGGTAAAACAACTATTGCTGATTAGCTTGGACTTATTAAAAACAAATTTAATGTAATGTTAAAGTGACTTTACAGATTTTTGGTTGACTCTTATTTTGTACCTCCAGTAACACATGTGAATTCATACTGTTCCTTTTAAGAAACTGGACCAATACAAAACCCAAGCAGGCCTCCTGTGTTACTAGAGAAAATGCAGTATTTCTGTGAGAAATAATAAAATAGTTGTGGTTTTGTGGTATTTTAGGGTTGGTTTTTTTCAGCTCTGCAATGTTTAATATCTTTATCAACGACTTGGAGGCAATATTTTTAGTGTCCAAGGGTCATAAATGAGACATGATTTAGTTAAAGTACTATTACCCAGCCAGAGCAGGAATGAAATCTAGGAAGACTGATGGCTTGTGTTACATGGAAGTCAAACCAGTGGTGAAAGGGTTTCTTCTGACCGTAAAAATCTTAATCTAATAATGGATGCTTAACAGAGGAATGAGAACTGTGTTTATTTGGTACTTCACAAGAGAAGCTCTGACAAGTTCAGGGCTGCCAGAGCAATCCTGGACTGATTGCATGTGTAAATTCAATACTGGCGATGGCTGGCTGTGGGAGCTTTGGAAAGATTAATTGTGTGTTAGCATTTAAACGTAAACCATTAACCATAGATTTAAGCTTAGGTAGAAAGCATCCAACTGTTTTAAACATTACTTTCAAAGAACACAGAAAAGCCAAGACAACTGGTATTGGAAGAAGTTTTTATGTAAATTCTAGCAGAAGGCATCTCGGTGTCCTGGGACCAGTTACTTGAGAGCTGGGCCAGTGGCCACACACACCCATCAGGATTGCCCAAGTGTCAGAATTCACTCCAGCTGCAGCCATGATGGCCTCAAAGAAGCTGCACATTCAAACCTTCTCTTGCCCTGTGTGGATATAGTTAAATAGCTGGCTGGTCATATAAATATATATATGTGTATATATATATATGCCATCAATGTACAGCTGAATCGTGATAGTTCACTTTTTGCAAATGTGTTTCTGAGGCTGTTCTTTATTCGTGTAACTGTCAGATACAGACATTTAAGTATTGAACAGTGCACAAGAGAGAGAAACATGCAGGACAGCTGCTCGGGCAGCTATTCCTTTTTCATCTACCACACTTCAGGGACTTGTGGGCTGCTATTTTGAGTTATTTCGTGCATGCTTGCTTTGGAATATTTTTCCCTTAACTTAATACAAATATTTAAATGCAGGAATGTGGCAGTTCTCACAGTTGCCCTAAATAGGTCAATGAGCATTACTGGGCTGGCAGTTCTGACTGTTCTGGAGGAATGACAGGTATCCGTGGTGCAAGACAGAATACAGAAAAACTGAAGTGTAAATTCAAGCTCAGTTCTTCAACTTGTGCTAGTTAGCTTTCTACATCTTGCCAGATTACTTCTGTCACAAGAACTGGTACTGGCCTTTCAAGATTCATGTGCTTGAAAAATACATACCGATAAATGTGCAAATGGAAACTGCTGAGGAAACAGACTGGTTTTTATTATTCATATTTGAACCAAAAGAGAAACCTGGACAGCAGACCATCGAGTATAGAAGAAACCTGCAGTCTCATATTTTATCAATCTAAAGATACGTATGTATCAAACAAATCCTGTAAATTGTGTACGGCTGTAGGAATTTATAAATAAAAGACAGTCAAAATTAGCATTCATGTGTAGATGAGTGGCACTTTTACACAGTTTTTGTGTAGTAAATGTTTATAGTTATGGTCTCGGAATTTAAAAAGGTTCTTTTGCCTTCCACTTGAAGGTTATTAGAACTAGAGACAACATTTCAGTGATAGTTTTATTGTAGAACAGTAGCAGCATTTCCTGAACTTTATGAAGAGAGGTTGTGCCTGTCTATATAAAAAGGATCTATTTTTGTAACCGAGGCATATATGGGAATTTTGTTACTAGGTTATATTCTCCAGTATGTTCTCTAGTAGTTTTGAGTATTTCTGATATACAAATGACACTGTGTGTTGTCAAAACAGGAGGTTTCTAGATGCACAGCTTTTCATTTAGCTATGCTAGAATGTCACTGACCATATTAGCCTGGTGGACCGAGAGAGGATTTTTTCATGTTCCACAAAATAGTCAGGCCAGGGAAAGATCTGAAGGTAATGGGGTGTCCCTCCTGTGCTGTATTCCAGGCATGAATATCTGTGAAACTGTTGATAGAGTAAATCATCTGTGGTTCTTTTTGTCATTTCGCTACTGCCGTCTATGCCATTCTGGTAGTAGATAATTGCTTTCTCCTTCACAAATCAAGTTGTATTTTACAAACAGAATTATCTTTCCCCCTTAGATATTGCTTCTACATCCTTCCCTGGTAGTACACTGCCAGTACTTGAACAAAGGAGAAAATACATGAATATTCCTTTTCCCTCCACTTTCTCTGTTTCCAGCTGGCAAGGAAATATTGTGGTAGGATATTACTTTTCCTAGAGTCAATGTCATGAGTCATTTTTTTCTTTTCTCTTTTCAGTGTTCAGCAGTACTGAAAAGTAGAGTCATTTATGAATTACAGTTCTGTCTAGCCTATTGTGCAGAAGGAAAAACCCCCACATTTTTTTAATTTGAGGGAATTGGTAGTTTCCTTTTAAATCTATTCGGTTATTCGGAGTTGACTGAATATGTATTAGAAGAGGGAATGGACAAAGACAATCTGTTTTTATAGATGCATCTTCTAAAACTGGGGGAGTTCAAAGTCATCTTTCCACTGTGTTTTAGAAGATTCCACCTCTAAAGTAAATATGGCATCACTCATTGCTCCTAAAAGTGTTATTTAAGAAACAGGGACACACTGTGCCAATGTCCATATTACACTTGTAAACCTCAAGAAGCTGGGTAAGGGATGGTACTTACCAGAGCCACCATTTCCCTTCAGTGCTGGGGCCCTTGGTGATGTGCTTGAGCGGATCAAAAAGTATCCCAACAGCTGATGTTTTTCAGTCGTTTTTTGGAGAGCTTTCCTCTTCCTGTGCTTTAATGTTCTCTTGTTGAGTAGTTACAATATGTCTGGTAATATGTTCACAACTTTAAAGTTCAAAAGTTATTTTGACTCAGTATTTTAACTCAGACATGTTGAAATTTTATAAGTGTAATAATAAATCTAGTTTTACCATCTGAATATGTTTCTGCTGTATGCCACTGATGTATTATTGACACATGTCAAACTCAGTCACTTGACTAAGTTATAGCTCACTTTTTTTGTCCAAAAGTTTATTTTACTTTAGTCTGTTCCACAAATTCATAGCTTTCTATTTCTCGGGTACTGAGTCTTGTAGTCTTGCCAGGTTGGATTGTCAGTAGAGCACATAGAAAGTAATAAAACAGATGAGGAAGAGTAAATGAAATCACAGGCTTTAGACAACAGACAAGAAATTCTACTAAATAAGCTTGCTTCAAGACAAACTTGAAATAAATTGAAAAGTAAAGGTATGTGATCTTGTGGGGTATTGTATATCCAAAGCAATAGCTTGACAAATCTGGTCTACTCGTTGCAGGAAATACTGATCAAAATTGTTAAATTTTATCAGGCTAATTTGCACAGGTTTTTGTACACCCTACTGCATCTACAGTTATTTTAAAATGAATGTGATACTGTGACAAAAATATTTACTATTTCTCATGAAGCATCTTCTTTTTAATATATAAGTTCAACTGCTGCCAAAAATGCGTCAGATTCTGGGTGGTAGTTTTTTGGTGGCATATTTAATGAAGGACATAGTTTATCATGAAGTCATAAAGTATACATACTGGAAAGGTAATTAATGAAAAAAAGAAGGAAAACACCTATATAATATTTGAATATTCAGTTGGAATGGCATTTTTATTATTACAATGGAGTGTAAATCTTACTTCTACTATTACAGGGGAGTTTTATCTAGACATTAGTGCTTTATCCATTGCACATTAGAAGCATATCACTGGCAAATGCTCAGGTATTTGGGGCTTTTATACATATCATCTTTTTAATCTTTTCTTCATGTGTATTTAATATTTCATTCCTTTGTAAACCATATGTTATCACTTCTGGTTTTGTCTCATTAATATTTTCAAAGCTTGAATAGTTCTCTGTTTCTTGTAGACATGAGGTGAATGCCTCACAGGATAGGATAAACTTTATTTTAATTTTTCCTTAGAGTAATATATCAAATATGTTCCCTCAGTTACAATCCACTACAAACTAGAGCCTAGACCTGTACACCAGGGGTTCTCATATATGGGATGTTCTAAAACCACTGATAAATAGTGTGGTAATCTGGTTTCGGTTTTCATTTATATATTGGGTGGAGCGGGATTATCATTTAAATACTAAAGCTGTTTGCAACACTTTGGGTGTCTCACGCCTCAATATTTTTTCTCTGTGGGTCAGGAATTTCCACCTGATTCTGTTTTCTACGACGCTTCATGTTGCTGAGCTGGTGCAGCACACACTGGGATGTGTGGACTGGCATGGAGCCTTAGATACAGATTACGATAATAAGCAAGCAGAGACATGGGTGTATTTAACAATTACAGTTTTCCCACAGATTTTATTTAGATATTTAGTATTTCAAAACACAGGATTTGCTGTCAACTGAAGTAAGAAAAACCCCCAAACATGCAAATAACCTTCAAAATTTCAGAATATTGCCTCATTTCCAGTGCGTAAATATGGCTGTGTGACATTTTTGTTGGCTGTTACTGTTGGTGTTAATGCTGAACTTCTTACTATGATGGTAGTGAAAGGTGTGGTTAAGTGAATACTCAACTAAGGTCAGCTTCTGTAGCATGTTAAGATTCTTGTTCTGTATTCTCTTGCACGTACTAAGCTTTCTTCACTTATTTTGACAATACAGATACGGAAGAAGTTCTAATTTTTTCGTGTGCTTTTCTGAATCTTGTGGAGAAGGAAAAAAAACTTGACTTTGGATATATCAGATTATTTGATACTAATACAGACATCACAGAGATTACAAATAATGAATGAGAACAACACCAATGAGACCAGAGTCTCCAAAGGTCTCTCTAACTAGGTGTCAAACTCTTTATGATATTTGGTCCCATTATATTTCATGGCGCAAAGTTAGGTCGTATTTCTTGAGTAACTTGTTGTTTATAACATGATGGGAGGAGGAATGAAGTAATATAGAATTCTGCTGAAATTATTTATTCTTATATTCAATAGCAATAGTAAATGCCAGTTATTTCTCTCGCAATCTAGGTGCTTATTCAAACTTGGCATTCATTTATGTGGAAGTGTTTGTGCACGCACAGATACATCCATTATATCATACATAGAGTTAATATATCTGGCCCATTAGAAAGCTCTGTATTTTCACAGGGTCCTGTCATCCACAGAAATGGTAAATTGTTACTGGATATAGAGCTTTTATTGCACAGAATATTCCGTATTTTGAAATACTCTGTTTTAATTGGAAACAACGTTTCCTGTTTTACTCTTGTTAAACGTAGCAGTCTGCGTGGTAGCTTCCATCTGACTTTTGTCTGTGCTTTTTTATTCCGTATGTTTCTTTACCTTCTGTCCAGATTTATTCTAAGAGCTATAATAAATTTTCACAGACTCGATTTTTTTTCCCCAAATACATCCAAAATGATGTGTGCAGGCACGCTCAATGACAAAATGCATCAAGCAATGTTCATGGACACTACACAGATAATAACTGCAAGAAAGAAAAAAAAAAAAAAGAAAAGCACATAAAAGCTTCCTAGCCAAACAGTTGCTGTCTTTAGTCTTAGGAAAGGAAAATGTCTCATTCTTCACTTTTGTCTTTTCTCCTTGAGCCAGTAAGAGCTTGAAGTCCTGCTGACGTGGACCTCAGCTTTGAGCGAGTGCCAAGGAAACCAATGTTAGCAGTTATGTTAGGTAGCCTTAAAAACACAGTTCAGCAACATTCAAAGACAACTCTTGCATCATGATTTTCTTGCAAGAAATTAGAGAGTAATTTGCTGATGGTGCATTTTTGCGGAATTGTTTTAACTGGTTTTAATAGCAGATGTCACTGTATTTCAGAATTCACTTCTTCAATTAAAAATCTAAGAAGCAAATGTTAACTTTTTTTACTGAAAAATAATAAATTTCCTACTTATACTCAAAAATGTGTCCTCAAAACTGCATATGGCTTTAGTCTGGAAGGGTTTTGAACCTCCGTGGCCTAAATCCCTTGCCTGAAGTGCCTGCAGCATGCTGTTGAGATGTTGTTCCAGCGAGGGAATCTCGAGAGTCTAAATTTGCCCAAGATACTGAGGTTCCAGTATGTTCAGTCTTTTGAAGACTGCCTTTAGGAGAAACTTCAAGTTTGTCTTCTATTTTGTCCATAGTCTTTACATACTTACATAGTTGTGGGGTTTTGTTTTTCTTTTTGTTTTGGTTTTATTATTGTATTGTTTACCTTTTATAGTTTGGTTGGTTTTTTTTTTTTTTTTTTTTAATTACTATTTCTTCTGTATCTTCTACCTTAGTATTTATTTCTTTGTATTCTATGTATTAAGCATTCAGTAGAAGACTGTGTATAAATGTCTCATGCTTCCTACCAATCATGTATTAAGAGAGCTGAAATATAAAACATTTATTATGAAGAGAAGCAGACACTTCTTGTTTTAGAGTAGCTGTCTCAAATTGGTCAGATGAAGTGTATTTTAAAATTATCTTTTTTTGTCTGGTGACTATAAAAAGGGCTTGGACTAGCTTAGATATTGAAATATCCAGTATAGTTTCTTAAGTTAGATAACATGAATTCATACCCAGCTTGAACTTGACTTTCCTTTCTCTGCATCTGGCATATTGTTGCTGTGTGGCTTGAGAGGCTTCTACAGAGACTAAAACTTGGTTTTGAACTCATGTCAACCTCTTATTAAACAAATTATTCTTGTCTGTGAGAAATGCCACTTTACTACTTAGTAACTGAGAAGACCTCAGCAATTATCTGTTACTTACGATCCGTTGTCATCCTTTAAGCTTTGACGTTTTGGCTAGGAATCTATGATACAGTTTTTCTGAGACTGTTCATTTATTTTTATGAAATATGCTACATATGAATGTTTCTTCTGTGAAATATTATATTTCATTGGACAATGGAAACTGTGGCAAAGGCAGGTGGTGCTTCACATTCACTAAACAGCATATTGGCAATGATTTTTTAAGACCCAAGAAGGTGAGGGGAGGGCTTTAGCTGAAAGAACATCAATGGTGACATAGGATTTAATTCTTAGTTTCAGCTGACATTAGAAAGAATGAGCTGTGTACCAATGTTACTGGCAGTTCTGTCAGTCCATTTCATTTCCTCTTTCTTCACTTTTTGACACAAGGGGATCTATAAAAGAAGGCAGAAATTTGTATCTGGAAATGCTTATTTTGGATAACATGCATGAATATCCATAGACCAAACTGATGGCAGACTTTATTTCAAGATACATTAGGCATTTCCAAGTCTTCATGCTCAGAAGACGGCAACAGATAGTGTTTGTTTTAGTTGGCTTCCATTCTTTCTGAAACAGTAACTGCTAACTATCTGCCTCCTCAGCAACTGAAGACAAGAGAGGCAATGAGCCATGAATATAGCTATTACCAAAAAATTTGGGATAAGATGCATCATTTGTGCTTCCACAGAAGTCAACCTGTTGACCATAAAGGTACTCTTACAAGCGTTGGCCTTGCAAGAGCAGGTCTACTTTGTGCACAGAACTACTTTTCCCTTTTTAATCCTGGTGCTAGGACAGACATATAGTCAATAGCTGAGATGCCAGCACTGAAATATCACCAGACTTGTTTAATCATTTCCAGTCAGTCAGAGGAACATTGTTGATGTGACTTGTTTATGTAGGAAAGGCCCAACCCATTTGGCTCCAGTAAAGAAAATGACTGAGTGTCAGCAGAGGAGACAGAGAAGTCAGTGTCAAATATATTTTGACCATGTGGGAGTAGCTTATGGAAGTAAATTAAATAACTAGGCATAAGTGTAATAAAACTGAGAAGAGACCGCACCAAGTGATGGAGATCTATAGTTACATGAAAAAAAAAAAAAAAAAAGGTATCAGAACTGTTGATATAGAAATGAGATGGACTGACAACATAGAACAAGAATTTGCAAATGAGTATCTGTTGATATGGTAAAATTCTGTTCAAATAACTATGTGATGGACTCAAGACATGCTTTTTTGTTCTGTCTAAATGTGTGAGCTTATAAAATATTATCACAATCCTTTTTATTAATAGAATATTAAAGACGAATGAAAATGAGATCTTAAAGACTTTTTCTAAGTATATGTTATCCTCGTCATTTACCAGATGAAGGAAATTTATTAAGATAACATTCTTCTGAACATTACTGCTTAATAGCAAAGCTTTACTGATGTCATCTTCCAAAGAATAAGTCTTTTCTCTGATTCACTTAATGTTGGTGCTTTGTTGTTGGATTTTTAATATTTTTTTTCTTTTTTTTTATGATCCAGTTTTGAAATCTGGATGACTTATTGCATTCAGACATTTCATCTGACTGTCCTAAACAAAATTTGGAAGTGGCTGAAAATAAATGGAGTGATGTTGGTTTGTCACTTCGCAAAAAATGGTGTTGGAAAGTTTAATGTATTCAAAGTGTTTGAGTGACCTCAAGCAGCTATATCTTATCATACTCTTTTGATTAATCTGAAGAAGATAATTTATGAAGATAGCTATGTTCCTGGGAACTTTGCAGGAAAAAAGGAAAAGAAAAATGTTTCAGCTATATTTCAAAATGTAGCACTGAGGGTATTGTTAAATGTTCCTTGTTGTGTGACAGGACATGCAGATTGAGATTTAGCCACAGAGCTGCTGGGATTTGTGAACAGTACATGATAGTTTTTAACTGTATGGGGGCTGTTGAAAGACAGGTGTGTAGAGAGCTTAATAAAAAGAAGGAAAAAAAAAAAGCTTTTAAAGAAAGTAGATGTCAGGGTTTAGGAGATTTCTTGATAGGTGATCTGAAAATTATATGAATAAAATCCAAAGAATTACCAGATTTCTTTGTTTTCTGATTATTATTTGTATGTTAAAATATTGATGATTATATGCAGCATAATCTGCTGAAGTCCCAAATGATGTTGGATTCTTCAGGACTATTGTTTATTCAATAGGCAAATGATTTAAGTTTTTCAAGAAATGCCACTGGCATGCAGACAACCATTTGTTTTCAGTTTTACTGTATAAAAGAGTTATGCATCCTAAAGTTGTGTCTGATGAAATGTTGCTGTGAAACCATGGTTCTGAGTGTCTTCCAAGTTCCAACTCAAATTACAGACATTTGTGGAATTGGCATCACCCTTATCCCTACAGACAAATGTTAATATCAGGAGACTTCTCTGACACTGTTCAAGATAATGCAAGGTATTTATCTTGCTGTTTGTTTATTTTGCTTAAAATACACAATGAATTGGCCTTTCTGATCTTGTTACTAACTCTGCTAGACATTGTTCTGGCAGCAGATCATACGATGCATGCTAGCCTGAATTAATGCAGCAGTACCACCTTAGACATCATGGTGATCCTCTTTTGTTGCAAAAGCATTTGTAACCCCCTGAAGAAGAGGCAGAAAGCAGCATTCAATCAGACTAAAGTGTTATGACTAAGGAAGAGAGAAAAATTAATAGCAAGAGGAGCAGGCCGTTATCTAAGCTCTGTTAGTGGAAAACTGCACTTTTCAAGGCTTGATAGAATTGCTCAAAATTGATTTTTCGTATGGATGGTTGGGACTAATGACTCCTCTGAAGGGCTTCATCAGACCAGGGCATCCTTCAGACACTCTTGACTTTATCCTGTTAAATGAGCGATGAGGGATTTTTGCTCTTACTTTGTTTATAAATCTCTTTCAAAAGATAATTGCCAAGCTGAGGAACTGGGGGAGTTTTTTAGCTTAGTAGCACAACCAGAAAATGTTAATTGAAATAATACCTGTTACTAATATGCATTGAAATAATACCTGTAACTGTTTATGTGCAATCACATATTTCCATCTGTTAAGGAAAGACAGGTTATAGTCAGGTGACAATGAGGAGAAAGAAGAGTTAGAAAACCTCTGGTGAACTTCACTTAAAGTTTTCTAGGGTGCTTCAAACAATAAATAAGGATAAAATAAAAAATCCAGGGAGGTTTTTTTGCTGGCTGCACCTAAAAAACTGTCTGGCATCTGCTGGGAGATGTAAATTCAGCATTTTTTAAGAGTTTTTCAGTAAGGACCAAATGAAATGATCATTGAATTGTCCGTCTGTGGATATGTTGCTTATCTCCATTTAGTGCTCATTTCCGGAATGCAGCTGCCTCTGTGTTCTATCCATGGTGACCGTGCCCTCTTCGTACAAAGCATGTCATTATTTTCAAATTGGCACAAGTCACACAGAAAAACTTCTTCATTTGTGTAAATTAAGGAAAGTCTGAGATGAGAAATTTTTTCCCCTTCTTCCTGGTAATCAAGTGCCTTAATAATGACCTGCTTGGCATAGCTACTACTTGGTGTAGAAGTTTCATGCAGGTATAAAATCAGGACCTGATGCATCTATATGGTGATAGTACACAAGCATGGTACTAGGAAGAGAACTCTAGTCCTATAAAGATCAGACTAACAAGGACTTTATAATTGCAGTTTTGACAATAATTTTCAGTTAACACAAGAAGCTGGCATAGTATGTTTATGGTTGAAAAACTCTAGTTTTTCATTTTCTAGTATGAAATATTGACAGACTAACTTGCTAGCTTTGAAGGCAGAGGGGTTTAATTGAAATACTTCCATAAATGACATCTAATCCAGTCCTGAGGAAAACTCCTGCTTTTCTCCTTATAATTGTGCAGGGCTTGTGCTGCAGTTTCAGTGATGACAGTTCTACGATACTTGCTTCTAATAATTTTCAGAACTTAGGTTGGTTAGAAAGCACCACCATAAGCTGCTTTGCCTAAAAAAGTTCCAATGGTATTTAAATTTCAAGGAAAATACAACAAAAAACATATCTATTGGCTATCAAAGATGTAGTCTGGCGTATGCTTCACTGCTCAGCTGTATTCCCAGGTCTTTCCTAAAAGTGCACAGAGCAGTTTTTGCTAGATTCCCCAATTAATTTTACTGCAAGATTTTTTTTTAATTATCAATGAAAACTTGCTGGGAAAGCTTTATCATTTTTGTGTGAATCTCTTACATAGTGTACTAGAAAGGTGAGCAAATGAAACTAAAGCCTAATTGCTCTGGAAAAAATATCATTCATCTGATGTATTACTGCCTTTATAATTTTTTTTTTCCAAATGTTTAATGTGTGGCAAAATATACAGGTAGTGTAGTTATTCTGTGTATTACTTGTAATTTTCAGAGTCAAGCCCAAAGAGTAGTTCAGGTGTCCCTGTGAATTCTAGGTTGCTTGGAACAGAAAAGTCAGCCTAGAAAGAAACTTTCTCAGGCATATGCATCGTTGATGGACATCTGGCTGTAACTGGTATTTTAAGTTTCAAGTGCTTGGAAATCTTGAAGTACACCTAAAAATCAAGAGATAAACTCTTGATTTCTAAAAAGTATTTTATAATTTACAGTATTTTGGAGATAAGCTAAGAGAGTGGCTCAGATGTACCTAACAGAGTCCATCCAGATGGTAACACAGCTACCATCAATAGCACTCGTGCTTTTCACCCACCACTTGATTCCACAGCTGGCTCGGGGGCACAAACACCAATACGTTGCCTGACTCAAAGAGCAGCTAGCACAACAGCCTCTTGAAAAATCAAGTGCATCTTACGTCTTGCAGCAGCAACTTTTTTCCTCTGGAATTTGCACTTGGTGCTCCCTTTCTACCAACGGCTCACGTAGTTTGTCCTGTTTTGTTTATTTGATGTATGTTTGTGCAAGTTGCCCTAAGGGAGCTGATTTAGCTCATGCAAGCGAATGAGTTTGACTCCTGGGAGAAGCCTTCTGGTAGCCTTGACAAGGGAAGGAGGGATGGAAGGCTGTGCGAGAAGGCAGGAGGGACGGTGCCCGCTGCCTGCCCGCTGCCCCCACACACTGGGGCCTTTATTCGGTGCCACGCACATGCACTGGAAGCGGCCCACAGAATGTCCTTGGCACAGCCTGGCTTTCTGCAGTGTCTTGGGTGGGGGCAGGCCATGGTAATTTCATAGTTGGTTACAAGATTCCTTCCTGAAGCATTCTTTCCAGCCATTAGAGTGATTTTTATTTTTTAATTGGTTGTGTTGTTAAATTAAAGTTTGCTGGAGCTGACAGCTTTTCAGCTGGGCAAAGCTGTCCCCATCTGTGGGAAATAACTAGAATATAAGCAATGAGGTTTAGCATGTGGTCAAAGCTACCACTCATAATTCCTCTTCAGGTTAAGAAATGAGTAAGCTTCCTGAGCAGGAGGCAAGCAAAGGATGTAAAAGTCAAATTGACAGACGAAAAACCTTATGAAAGGAGAGAACAGGTTGGATTGGAAAGTCAAGCATATCTTTAAGGAGAAATAACTGAAAATGTCTAGTGTAGCTGTGCAAAACTATAGGATCACTATGCGTGTTTGGAAGACAACATATTATGTACATTTTTTACCACAATTTTAAATTGTTTTAAACAGAATTTGAAATACTGTAACTACTTCTCTGTTACATTAGGATATTTTTTCATCAGGATATTAATAAATAATTCTATTTCTAACTGCCTCAGAAATGCATAATATTCATTGCTGTTAATGGTTTTGCACATTAATTTTTCCCTTCAAGCACTGTGTTTAAGATTGATGTCAAGGGAACGTAATGAATTTATTAACTTTTAAATTCCTGACTACTGCAGGTCTAGCATTTTGTCTGGACAGACAATGGACAGTTTTCAGGGATGATTTTAGGGTTACGGGTAGGAAAATGTTAATTATAATAATGCTGACTGAATACACAATGTCTTTGTCTCTCAAGTACTGGCGGACACTTGGGTTTGGCAAGTCTAGCGTAGTTGGGCTCAACTTTTTTAAGTCATGTGTGGGGTTTTTCCTCCTTTATTTGTACCTAGAAGGACCCATTGTGATGCTCATTCTTTGGCCTCTTATTCTGGGATCTTTTGTGACATCTTCTCCTATGGGGGATGCCGTGGAGGAAACTGAAATGTAAAGAGACGTGGTGCTCTGTGTGCCATTACCCGTCTGTTGGGGAAGTCCAGATACAGTGTTAGCTGAGACTCCCAAAGATGAATTCTCATTCTTTTGAGGAGAAACAGAGGATAAGGCCCGTTTTTCCTTCTTGCAGTTTGCTTATGTGTTGGTAAAGGTCTAGTCTTTTTAGATAAGAGAGGCCATGATCTCCTCTTAGTAAGAATTTCATGGGGACAGTGTAGTTCAAAGAAAACAATTTAAAAAAAATAATAAAAATCTGTAGCTCTCTGATTATGAAACTTTTCTTTGCAAAGTATTCTACACCCTCAAACCAAATTAGTGTCAATGTTACTTGCAGCATTTGATACATCCAAAATTCAGTTAGCAGTTTGAAACACAGAATCTGTTACATGTTTCAAGGGCAACATCCTGTATTTCAGACATTTAGATAAACTCATGCAAAGTAAAAACTGCTTCCTAGTCAAATATAAATTGTAATCTTATACATACTTCCTAATGCCATAAAAACCACTTTGTAGCTGTAAGTTCTTGCAGGACAGAAAATTGTGATTGAACATGTTTGTACTTAACAGACCAAAATTTAAAATGAATGCAGATTGATTACTGAGTAACTAGTATTGATAGAAGTTGATGTGAAGTCTAAAATGTTGACATGTTTCTGACTGGCTAAGTCTTTTATTGAAAAAAGTTTCACATCAAGTGAAACTTCAGTCTTGTTGAACAACAAAAAAAAAGTTTGAAATGTGCTCCTGTGCTCACCAGTCTTACCCCAACCTGTCAAATTGAGACAAGAAGTAGTTTACAGGAAGAATTTATGGTGTATTAATATAATAAAATATTAACACTTGAAAAAGCAGCAACATTTTCCTGGTTTTCTTGGTAACTGTGTGCCCTGTTAGACCAATCATCCTCTGAAATGCATTTCATGTGCAGCACATGGCATGTCTTTATCCCAGAGCTTCTGATATCCTATACAAATGTGCTTCTCCTTTAATTTTATTACTGTAGCTCTAACAGAAATAATTTCCAAGCATAGAACTGGAATTTTTTGACATTTTAATGATATAGGGGAAGTTGCTGCTCTGAAGCATTACTCTAAACTAAAGACTTCCTAGGTGGCACCGAGAGGTTCTGGATGCAATCTGCTGCCGTCTTTGTGAGTGGAAAGGCTCAGAGTCTGGCATTTCTTGACCTCCCATTCTCCATGAAGCTGTTCACTAAAATATGTAACTGTTCCAAAGAAATGTCTCGGTGCTAAGTTTGAGAATAGATGACATTTCAGCATGTTTGTTCTCAGCTGATTAAATAGATGTGTGCAATTTTGTGTTTCTGGCTGGTTTGGCTTTTGTAGCTAAATTAGAGCCAGGTGCACAGCTCAGGCCTTGCTTGGACTTTGATGGTTTGCTGATCTCTTTACTATAAGTGTGCACAAGTAAGATAGTATAAACGGCTAGCCTTTTTCTTCAAGCCCCAAAGGTCAGTACAGTTTTAATATGCTCAGGTGGTGCTTCAAAGAACCCTTTGTTATTTTACACAGCTAATTCTAAGTAGATCTACATGATATTTCCAGTACCAGAACCTCAATTAAGCCCTTTATTCTCGTGAAACCTTATTTCTCTTAGTACTTGAAGGTACACATTGCTAAACCTGAATGTTTTAGCACTTTTTTTTTTTAGCTTTAGAGTTGAGTTTGTCTAAAAAATAAACTGTCATCAACTTTTTCAGTATCATTTAATACACGTAACAGATCCACTAACCTGAAAAAAAGCAGAGATGTTTTGGAGGTTCAATTTCCAAAACAACAAAACAAAGGTTAAGCTTTAACAACAAGCTGAGGAACAAAGAAAACCCAAGTCATTGAGGAGAAGTACCTAATCATCATGTCAGCTTGACATACTTGATTGTAGGATGGAACTTGCTTTTCAGTAATCTGTTTTGAAAGCCATGAAATAATCGATAGCAAATGTTAATCTCTCAAGATATGTGAACCCTCTAAAAAAAAAAAAACAACCACCACAGACCCGGTTTGCATGGTGTTGACCTGAATAAGAGGATAATGTGCTTAAGCAGCTTATTCATTCTTCAGTGCCCTTTGGAAAGGGAGCAGCTCCACAATGGTGTGCTGCACAGGGCTCAGACGTGACCACTGTTCTTTTCACTTGCTGAATGTTTCATTCTTTTGTCTCCACCCCGGTTTTCTTCATACGTTGTTCCAAACAGGACTATAAATGAACTTTTTGGGGCTATTTCATGTCGAACTGTAACGTTTGTGAAGCAGAATGCACTGAGCTGTAAAGGAATTTTGAACTCTGGGTATAGAGCTGGCCAAGCTTTTCATCAGAGATGTGTCGCTGAATTAATTGTCTCTGCTTGTGAGACTTCCCAGGCTGGAAGTTTAAACATAACCCAGAGACATCGTATTAATTGTTTTAAATATTACGCATTAAATTTCAGCATCAAAGACATATGAATAAATGAGTGTAGTGGTCTTATAAATGGAGCTGTTTCAGAGGATTAGCATTGGCTACAGATTTGAATGCTCACAGATCTGAAAGATGTAAAAGTAGCAAAAGGACTATAAGAGGCCAGGTTTCAAGGCACACCCATGGTTTCTTTAGCACTTTTAAAACAGGATAACTGAATGCCTGTTTTGCTTGAACTTTCACAGAATCACTGCCCAACTGAAGCATGTTTCTTGAAGGAATTAGAATAACTCAGTCTGGCCATGAAGTGCTTTGGAAACATGTTTTCAGAATTAATAAAGAGACCAATTGGGCATGTGCATATATATATAAAAAATATTTCTTTTTTTGTTTTTTCATTTTTATCATTGTTTTACAAAATGGGAAAAAAAACCCTTTGTTTAATGAAAAGCCTTGTAAAAGTACATTAAAAAAAGCAAATCAGTTTAGGAAGAAGAGTTATGGGAGTTGGAAGGGACATGAGTTACTTAACACTGCATTGGAGTGTGGAGCACGCGGTGTGCTTGCACAGGACATGGAGTAGCAGAAGCCTGCTGACATGGAACACTGCAGCAGTAGGCATTTAGAAATGGGATTGCTGTTTCTAAGTCCTACCATGGTGCTCCTGACAGAGGCTCCTGTCACTCAGCTGTTCTGCTTTCCAGCCTTGCCTGCTCAGTCTTGTGGGAAGCTTGCGACAACTCCCATGGGGTTTACAAACTTGTCTTAAAAAATTAAACTTGTTTTCAAACTTGACTTCTCATGGCTAAACAGTTCATTTGCAATTCCTGTGAAATTATCACCCAGAGAAATAAAATTATCCTTGATTTGTCAGATTTTTCTGAGGTCATTTTAAATAACTAGGCAAACTTCAAAGGGAAATGAAAAAATACTTCCAGAAATAGTTCTTGACTACAAAGTTGGAAATGATTATATACAAAAAGACCATACAAAAGGGGAAATTACTTTGGAAGATATCTGACATCAGTCCTGCCAGTTTTTCCTTCAGTATCTGTAATGGGTACATAGTTACGATTCTAATTTTACTGATAGAGTACCTAAAATAACGTAAGTACACAGGTAAAATTATTTCAGCCAATGAATACACTACTTAAACATGAATGCTACATAGAATTGGTGACCGGAATGAATAAAATACAATGACTCCACCTTCATTTCTGTAGCTGGAGTGAATTGACAAAAGTGACTGCAAAACTTCTTTGACCACATTTAGTAATTTGTAAGTTAAAATTTGGAAATACATCAGACCAAAACAAGCCCTTCGAGTAGCTTGGAAGGAAAAGGTCAAAGGCTTGGCTATATTTTGGCATACTGGATCTTAGAAAGTAGAACATTTTCTGAATGTCAGCTCATCAACACAGTTGAAATGATGGACTCTGGGACGGATCTGTGAAACATGATGTTAAAGCATAAAGAAAACAGTCATTTTAAAATGTCAGAGCACTGTCAGGATGTAAAGGAAAAAGAGAAAAGCACTGACTAAAGCTTTAAAAGATACTTTTGAAATCTGACTTCCCAGAAATAAACTTTCACTTGGAAACAATACACTTCCTTTGAGAATAGGGTATCCCTTTTCCTTGATACAAACTGGTGTTTCTTTAATCTCTTTGTTGCCTTTCTTCAATCTTTATGTAGAGGTGGATAAATGTATATGTACTTCATATGCTTGGGTTAATCCTCAAACACTGTATTGTTGTCTACTTTTTATTAACTTTGAGTGTACTAGTATAACTTACTCATGTAATAGTTCAAACATTTTTTTTTTTTAACAGGCATTGCTGAAAGATCCTTTGTATATTGGGCTGAGGCACAAGAGAATCAGAGGTCAAGCCTATGATGATCTTCTTGATGAATTCATGGAAGCTGTGACTTCAAGGTATGTGATATATCTGTGCTATTCATTGGTGAATTCTACTGTGAACTTGGGAGAAATAAAGGTCAGTATCTTATGAAAGGAAGACAGAATTGTTAGGTTTCTGATCATTTTTATTTTGAGCATAGTATTGTATAAGTTTATAACTGCCTGAACTACTTGACCTTAATACTCTAGTTTTATGATTTCCTTCCCCAAGTGGTAAAACTCATCTTGATATGGGTGAACTATTTTTTCAAATTTTTTTTTTTTCAATATTTGGATTAAGTATTTCCCTAGTAATTTTCTGTGCCTAGTGTTGTACCTTTGTGATTTCATATGTGAGATGTCAGCAGCTTGAAAGAAGCTATCATACTTGGCAACCCCTGCCTCTGTCCCCACCAAAACCACGACAGCACTAAGCTTTCAGGGTTTTGGTTTTAAATGTCATGCTATGGACCTATACCAAGTCATCTCTTTCTCTTGCTTCATTTTTTTCCTACACAGTAAGTAGTTAAATTTATTATTAGAACATGATGCATAAAATAGTTCTTCTCACACGTCAAACAACACATTTGTTCATATTTTCCTTGTTTGTTAAAATATTTGGAGTTCTAGCCCTGCATTCAATGTGTATACCTAAAATAGCCCAAGTGCCAGGGTGTATAGCAGAATGTGTTTTCTGCTTCTGCATCCCAAAGCTGGGGCTGAGCTACGGGACCTGGAAATACTTCCCAGATCCTCCATTGTGGCTTATGTCTCATCTGCATTTTAACTTCATGTTTGGGCCTTACCTGGATGTGAACAATCTCTGTTCTTTCTGCCCTTGTTCCCATGCAAAAGAAGCTTGGGCCAGCAGGTAGTATTAATTTCCATGCCTGAAGCATATATTCATGTATTACTACACTCTTCTCTATCATCCACAGTTGACTGATACTCTTGCTATGGAAGTTGTTGGTTTGGCTCTGCCATGTAATGTCTTTGCTTCTTTTACCTTTCAGATAAAACTGATACATTTTCACCTTCCTAATAGAAGGTTCATAGCATTAGAAATTGCGCTGTGGACCATATTTTGAAAAAATCTCTAAATTAATGCACTCCCTAAGTCACTCTATATTTAAAAATGACTGCAATTTTTTGTATTGGAGGAAATGATCAGAGGCAGGCAGATTATCTCAATAATCTTTGAAGGTCTGGTTGACATGCTCTTTTTACTTAAACGCATCTTTAAAACTATAATTTTGAGCAATTTTGAGCAATTTGTGTTTGCTTGACCTTCTGAAAGATCACTTTGTTCCCAGCTAAATATGTCACGGTCTACAATACTGTCATTTATTTCATGTTTAAAGTGGAGTGCTTACAATTTATAATTTAAACTCTTCATGGTTCACTTGTGAATTGGTTTGGCTGTAGCGTGAAACCGATATTGATTATGATACACATTTGCTAAGATGAAGGGAAAAGTTAAATCAAAATCAGGTTCCTTTGCTCAAGAATTTCCTATGTTCCTAAATTCAAATGCGTGTGTAATGTGCCGCTGGTAGACTCAGCACTTGCAGCTGGTTCTGGTGTGGTTGGTCTGGCTGTTAAAGGTGCAGATCATGAGCTGCTTTATTGTGTGTTACTTTCCCGTGCCAGCTGTTCTGGTGACCTAGGCAATTGTATGCTTTGGTTACATGCTAGTTATCTTTTCTTTGTGACAGTTTCTGTTCTGTTTCTCCTCTTTTCACTTTTCTTAGCCTTCTGCAGGCTGTTTCACAGAGAGAGTGTTCGCTTTGCTAATCTAAACTGCATGTTTGATCTGTTACATTTTAGGTTAGTCATATTTGCTGCTAGTTACTGCCTGGTGCTCCAGAAGAGGCTTTCTTATTTAGCATTGCCTAATCAATTCTGAGAATGGGAGAAGTTCTGGGGACATCTGTGGTCATATCTTCAGTACTGTGGAGTATTTATCTCCAAAATATGCATAACAATGAACTTCATAAAGCACAAGGCTGTCATGTATTTTTAATAAGCCAAATTTAATGACAGGCTTTTAAAATGATGACAAATATTTTCAAATTGGAAAACGATATTAAATACATATTTTAGGTCTTTTTCACCTTTGTAGTTCTCCAGAGCAGCCAAATGCTGATAGACGTGAGAGCCAGTTTTTAACAGCACTGCCTGGGAACAAGCAGGAATAGGCAGCTGTGCAGGGCAATGCACTTTGTGCAGTCTTTTCATTGGCTTCAAGGGAGTCGACATGCACATCAGCTTAGAATCATAAGATGGTGTGGGTTGGAAGGGATCTCTGGAGATCATTGAGTCCAACCCCCCTGCCAGCACAGGAACACCTAGGGCATGACACTTGTTTCCTTCAACTTGATTGATTGATTGTTAAATTTTGAAAATCTAGGTTTTTATAAGCTGATGCAGGATTATTTACAGTGTCTCATGTTGAAAAGTCACTTTTATACAGTAAATGTCATGACACAGAATAAAGAAAATGCTTTACAAAAAAGCATGTGATATGAAGGCATAGTTTCATCAACTACAACACTTTCCGCTTCTCAGCATCCACTGCTATTCACTCCTAGAAAGTTCCTCTTATGAAAAAAAAGTATTTATGAAAGAGTCAGGTCCCACAGCTTAAACCATCCATTACTAAAAGATTTTAGTACAGTATCCAGTGTGCTATCATGGCAGAATGGAACTAGTACAGTGTGATTTTTCCCAGATGTTGGAAAGCAGAAGCATCTGGAATGTATCTGGATTTCTGTTGACATAAATCCAGTGAACAGCTTTTATTTACTTACATATGTATACATTTTTCTGTTTATTTATTTATCAACAGTGCCAGCAGCTGCCCGCTTTGAGGGCAGGTGCTGTAATTTCTCTGGACATTACCAGGTGTTTCTTGCCGTTGTGTCGGTGCAGTAATTTAGACAAAAAGGAATATTCTAAAAGAAAGTAATGTTTTAGAACATGAGAAAAAAATGGACATTTATCTTCATCACTGCAGAACGTAAATCAAACTGAAATTCAGGAACTTTTGTTAAGTTTCTGCCCTAGGGAGAAGTCGGTCATAAAACATTTTATACAGAGAAGTGAATTTTTCCAAATGACAAGTTGTTCTTAAATATCCATGTTTACAGAGGAAACTCTGAGAGGAGGGATTGCTAAACAAGACTTTGGTAGCTGGGATCAATCTACCAAGGCTTCCTCTGTAACCAGAGGAAATTACTCTAGCTTTTTATTCCAGTTCCTATTTCTTCCCTACTTGCCTGTGATGATGAAAGAGAAATATGTCAATGGCCAAGTGGTATTCATGTACAACAGGGAGGGGATTATGGAAATGCTTGAGGGGAAAATATGCAGCTTGGAGATGGAACAAGAAATGAGGGAAGAGGAAAAGAAGCACTTTTTTTAATAATGAGGACTTGAATTTCCTTGTCTGATGCAAAAAGTAGATTTAAAGGATCTGGAAATTTTTTCCTTACTTTGAAGAACACCTCATTTTCAAAATCTGGTAAAGATAACTCCCACCTTGAACCCCACCAAAAAATGTCAGAGTAGGGAAGAACATCATCCTACCAGATTGCTTTCTGCTGCAGAGCATCCCCAATTGAAGGCAGTGTACAGAGGAGAGGGACAATACTGACCCGAACCCCTTTTAGAAACTTTGAGAAAATGGAAAGAATCTGGTGTAATTCCAGTATGTTATTTCCTTGGCCATGTACTGCAACCCCAAAGAGTTGGGTGGAATTATTATTCTGTTATAAGCTAAAACCCATGGATTTGTGATGCGTCAAAGCAACCCTATGTCACTGAAATGATCTTTCTGTGCGTGTGTGATGATAAGTTTTCAGTTTCACTTCAAGATGCAAATAATAGTGGTGGACCCTTGAAAAGTAATATCATGTGTCATTTATGTTCTCTTCTCTAATCATATTTTAATTAAATCCTTCCCCATTCTTTTTACACGCCGTGCTTTTCTCAAGTTTGTGAGCTATAAAGCAAGCTGCTGACAATTGTAATTCAATATGTTCTGTCCTAAATTACGACGATGTAGTCATTATTCCTCATTTGCCTGATTACATTATTCACAGATGGTAGCAGGGTTTCACATCACATCATGTGTTACTTTAAAACAGTAGTTTATGTTAAGTACGGTTCATCTAACTTAGAGAACAACTGTAAAAATAATATATCCACAAAATAAAAAAATACACAAATATTTGAATAGTTGTTTTCATTTAACAGATTACATTAGAATATAATTCAATTTGTGGATAATATAATGAATTTAAACAGCCCTTACTTGTGGCAAGAAGTCAACGTAAAAGGTGCTTATAGCGGTGCATCATTAAGGAAGGGGTTGGACCACACGATGGTTCTGACAGTATGTTCAAGCACAGATTGTGAGTACAAGCCCAGCAGTGCCTCTGCCCTCTTTTGCACTGGAGTGATGCAAGGCCAAGACTTATATCCTGTATTGTTCAAGTCAAAGTGGCTGTCAGAAAGTGCGTAGGCAGGAATACTGCTACAACAACTCCCTCCAATGGCAGCCTTGGTGCGGATCTTTCTGTTCAGAGATTTTGTCCCTGGGTGGTACTGAGGCCCTTTGAAGCAATTTTTCAGGTCTATGACTACCTGCTTCTCCACCATTCAGTGAATATTACCTTCCTGGTGAAAAACACTGTGGACAGCAGTACAGGAGAAAGGCAGGTCCTTAGGCAGAAGCCCATACACTACCTTGTCTACAGCTGCAATTGCTCTTTGAATCTACCCTCAGTTCCTTCCTGACATTACATCTGAGGTTCATTCCCAGTCACTGATGGTTTTGTTTGATAGTTCCTCCTGAAATTGCTCGGTCCCAGGGCTCAGGCTTCCTTTCCCACCTGGACTCCCAGGTGGACTTTGCTTTTATATTGACAGGGTAAAACCATTCAGGAGGATCCTTACATTGTCTGCCTATTAAAAAAGGCCCTCAAATCTAAAAGCATTGTGGTTAGGAAACAGGGACTATTGCTTTGGATAGTGAAGAGTGTTGTGGAAAACTCAAACAGTTTGATAAGCAGCATTTACTTTTTATCCCAGTTTAAGTAGCTGTGATGGTTTACCTGAGGAAAATCTTCAAACTTTGTGACCAACCATGATGACTAGCAACTATTATCACTTGCAACATTGAAATTCTCAACAGATGATGCCACCTCTAGGAAGCTTGTTAAGGAACCCTGAATCCTTCCCCAGGCTGTGGTGCTTAGAATTCCTTGCTTAGAATCATCCTTGGCTGTCTGTATAGGGGATAAAGAGAAGTAACTTAGCTGTAGTATATTTTTTTTATATTTGTGGGCACAATTGCTGCTCTTCCAGTTGCCAAATCCAGGGTACTCTGAGACGGAGGAAAGAAGACTGGGTAGAAGGCAACTACTTCTGTATATTTTGTTAGTTCAAGGGGAGCAGGTTAATTAATTCACCCCCAGTTTGAATATCCTTAAAAAAAACACATTGCAGAAAGAAGAACATAGGCAAGCAATCTTTACTTTTGTTATTTGGTGCCTTGTAGCCCTCTTCTTCCCTTTCCTGCTGCTTCATTTGGTGGTTAAATTACATCAGCTTGCTGGAAATGTTACAACTCTATGTTTTACAAACTTTTCAGGCATGGTAAGTGGCATAAGGAAAAGTGAATCTGTCAGTGAAGCAAAATCATAGCAGGATAGACCGACCCTCATCACGTCAAGTTATTTTGTAGAAAGAATCTTGTTACTGTTTGTAATGTGAGACCTTAGAGAAATTCTTAGCAAAGATCAGCAGAGGAGCCTTGAAGAAATAAAACCTCATACATCCCTTAAAGAAAACAGAAAGCAATTAAATCCTCAGAGACACTGAGGGAGACGGATATTGTTTTGTGTTTGTGGGACAACAAAGAGAGAGTAAGGGAACATTTTCAGTATTTTTAATATGCCTTTTGTACCAAAGCTGGTTCTGGAGCTCAGAATTGGATGTATCCATGTTCTAATAATGACCAGCTATGTCCCAGGCTTGCTGCAGTCATTCAAAACCCAACAATTGAAGAACATTCTGTTCTCAGACTTTTCTTCTCCGAACTATTTTAAGAAGGGATTTTTCAGATGGAAAAGGCCTGGGGAATCTCAGTTACTTTCTTTCCTCTTTTATAGTTCCAGCAAATGGTGGTCTGGATTCTCAAGAGAAGTTAGCTGCTGCAACTGTGTTGTAAATGGAGTGAATGGTGATTTATTTGAATAATTTGTGCAAGTGTAATATTTTAACAAGGTTTATATTGTTGTTACAGTAGTATAGTAGTTTTCCAGGCCACCAGAAGTGGCAGTTTCTTCATTTATTTTTTTCCTTTGGAAACTCTACTGAAGTAAAATATCAAATTTTTGGCTGCAGTTCACATCAAAATGTAATAAGATATCTGTCCCTCTTATTCCAGCTCTGTCTCTCTCCCATTACACGTCAAGAATTATTTCCAGCTAGATTTCAACTCTCAGGAAAACTTTCATTCACTGTCAGTCTGGCTAATGTGATTGAGTACTTCAGTGCTTCATCCTTCCCTGGTCCTTTACCCCTACCAGACAGTGACACCGACGGGCTTTACTCTGAGTATTCCACCCAAAGTGCACCTGCTCTCACCTGAGATCCCTGATCCATGGCAGCAGTCAGCCTGTGCTCGTGGGTGCCTCTGCTGCAGCTTGCAGGCTGGGGCTGCAGGATGCCAACAGCACTGGGACTTTGGTGGCCTGAGACTGCTGGAAAAATAAACCCATGCTGCAGGAGGGCAGAAAGCAGCAGATACTGCTGAGGCTGGAGTCAAAGGTATCCTCCTGGACTGACCTAGGTGTCCTACCCTGCCCCAAACAGTCTTGCCCTGCATGACAGGACCTGAACCAACTGAGGGCCATGGTTATTTTCCCACCTTGGAAAGACTTAGGTCTCTCCTTTCCCTGCACCCTCTGTGGCAGTTGCAAGAAGTTTTTAACATATGGCTTGTTGACCACCCTGGGGTAGGTGACATAGATCAAACAGTTAATAGTCTGAATTTCCTGATCTCCTCTTGTGTACAACTTCTAGAGTTAAATCTGCTTGTTACTGTCACAGAATAAGTATCACAGGGGTAAGAAGGAAACTTGGAAACTTTCTATAACACAAAACACATTGATGTCAGGGTCTAGGTCAGTTCTCCTTTAAAGCATTTATCAGATAAAGTGCTAACTGCAGAACACAAAATATTTCAGAGGATATAGGAGATAGAATTAAGTTGTTGCTTCAGGCACAGGGACTGGTGAGGCCACTGTGTTTAAGTTAAGCACAACTGACCCACTGCTCAGGACAGCGCATGGCTTTACCAGGCCCAGAACATCTAAGAGCTTCCCCACGAGTTTTGTGGGAACTATAAAACACCACCACTCAAGTATCAGTTTTTTCTGGTGCAATGTGATTGTGGCCTATATAAGAGTAATTCCTTTGTCTGCTATGGAGAGTAAACATTGTTGATGCCTGGTTGCCTACAGCTAATAAGCCATTAATAAATATCACTGACATAACCTATTAATCATTTGGATGCTGTTGACTTTGTTTTGTCACAGGCTCATTGAGCAATATATCAGATAAATTTTTTTAAACTATTATTTTTTAATTATTTTTGGTTGTTAACACATCACACTGTTAAATTATTTGACTGGACTAAGCTAAAAGCATAATAATTCATACACCCGACAGAGAATTTGGAACAAGTGTATGAGTGTGGTAGAGAGGTTATCAGAGGTGACAGGTAGATTAAACTCTTTAAGGAATTGCATCTTCAGAGTCTCTCTTCATTTGGCCACAATTCTAAACAGATATGCTGGAAAACTGTAAATCAGCAGGCATAATACTGAAAATACCATTTTTATATAATCTGGGCTATTGCCTACTTTCTGTTGGTTCTGTTGTTTTTGTTTTGGTTTGGTTTTGTTTGTTTAGAATTTACACAAAGGACAGAAACACACATTGTTCTGTGTTATTTAGAAATGATTCGTTATCACTTTTACCTGGAAAAGTGCCAGGCCAACACAGCTCTGTCAGAAAGACTGTCGTGCTTGGTTTGTTCCTGGTAGAGAGTCCATGGTACCTCCTCAGTTCATTTGCTGGTTTACTGAGTAAACCTGCATCTGTGCTGTTGAAATAAACATAATTGTGACCTGCTGTAGCCATTAATGGTGGACAACATCAGTGACCCTAAAAGATTCACATGATTCAAAACAGAAGAAAAAAAAAACCTATCATAACACTATAAACGTTTTGGTATCAGTAAGTTTTAACACTATTTTTTTAATCTTTTACTATGCGTTAGGGTGCTGTAACTGGAGACAAGGACCTTTTTATACTAACATCTTGCAACCCAGCTATACTAACCTGGGGCAGGGTGCAATGTCCTTAAACATCAACAACACATCCCTGAGGAACTTCATCCTGTGGTAGTGTGTGCAGCAGGAGGTGACAATTCTGCCCCCATGACATGGGCAGCCCCAACTCAGCATAGGCTTTTCCCTCACCTATTTCTGTCCTCAGGCTTATGAAAACATGATAGTATCAACATCTCATGTTTTTCATATGGTATGCTTTTAGATTTTGGATGCTACTGTGGTGTCTGTGTATCACTTGTCTCTGCTTACATATCCTAATATATAGTGCATGTATGCTCATATGAAAGACTTGTTTCAGTCTGAGCTGCATTTGTTGCCTTACCCATCACAGCTCACTGTTTGATATGTCAGGTACTTGCAAATTGCTGTATAACTGTATTTTCATACTGTTTTTCACCATAGTTGTACCCTTTTTAAACAAAATCTGTCACGAGAATAGATACATTGCCGTGGACCTTCAGTGGATATTCTAGAAATGAAGTAAATTATTATAGGTTTTTTTCATACCTGAGTATCAAAAGTTGTTTCTTGTAAGCATTTTCATCACTGTATTAAAAATCAATAGTGATGTTAGACAAAAAACTTGACTCCCAGATTAGACAAACCTCAGTTATTTCCAGAATTCAATTCAGTTATCTCTGTTCCTTGATGTTGTTGTGAGTCAGAGCACTTGTTAGGATCAAGGGCTTATAAATGAGTTTTTGTACAATCTTCCCAAGAAATTGTGATGGAAACTCCCATGGCTTCCCTGCCCATCCTAGAATCTTCAGTAGTAATCCATATGTCCTCACACAACAGCGTAGCCCATTGAAGTGTGCACAAATGGCACTGCTGAAAATCAGGAATCTTCACTTTCTTTACAGTCTGGCTTCTCTATTGTCCTTAAAGCTGCTGCAGAGCAAAGTTTTTCCTCTTTTATATGTGGGAACTAGAGCATTATGTGATGAAATTGGATTTAGATGTCCTCTTGGACACAATCCAGTTGCCTAAACATAGGGGTTCAATGTCATACACTATGTGGCCTTCAACTGCTGGTCCAGTTACTTTAATTGTCCCACACATCCTCAGTCATATCTACCAGCTCTGTGTGGGTGCTGCAGACATCCTGGAGTGTCTCAGATGGCATTCTGATTCCCGTATTTGAGTAGCTATGCCAAGTCTCCATGTCTATCTGTATATCTAGGTGCTTGAAGGCTTTCAAACTCTGGCTCTGAGTGACCTTCCTACTGTGGCACAGGAAAACTATAGCTACTAGAGAAGAACCCTAAATATTCAGGGAATAGCCTTCCACCTATACAACTATCACTGACCAACTTCTCATATGGATATAATTGTGATAAAATCAAAGGTTGCGTGCGGATTTTGCACTTGACTTGTTTTGAATGCTTAGAACTGCCTCTTTCCTTCTAATCCTATGGTCCTCTCTATACCAGTTTCATGCCAATAAGGCATACCAAGAGCTTGCTTAGTTGAAGGAAGGTAAAGTCTGTTGCTTTTAATTGCAAGATCATACAACTGATTTATTTTACTGACTCATTGTCTTTTTATTTAATCTAGAGGCAAGGAGACAGTATTTGGTATCTGCAGAATTTTTGTCACTTTTTGGAAATTCCAGATACACATCTTATTTCTGCATTAGCAATCACTAGTTTTTAAACATCACTGTAAAAAATATTAGCCTGGAAATGGCTGAAAAATGCAATAGAACGCTTCAGACCCACTACCATATGTAAGTGCAGTTAACTGTCCCTTCATTGACGCCCACAGTGGTGCCAGTGCTGACAACATCTGACTAAATTATGTAGCCTGTTTAGCTAGTGTGGTTGTTTAATTGCAAAAATACCAAAGTTCTTTGTGATTTTATAACTAAGTTTATTTGAATAATTGGATTTCTGAAGTTTGACGAGATGCTGATCACGTCCACAGGAGCAGAAAATAGTTATCTGGTAGGTCATCTTTATATAACTGGGCAGGTATGTGAGAGAAAAGGTAATACATTTTGAAAAATAGCCCGGGTTTTCAGTAATTCAAAAATCTTTTTCTCCTAATCCCATAGTTTTTTAGATCTTTCTGACAATTAGGGGGAAAATTTTCTCTCCCTCCATTGGCTTTTGAAGAAGGAAATTGTTTATTGTTTTATCTCCAGCACAGCATTACTTTGATATTCCTCCTTCTAAAGATGGGATTTAGCTTAGTACAAACCCAGAAAGTTATCAGTTTCAAACATTATACTTTGGAAACAGGAAGAGAAGTATCACTGAATTGCCTAACTTTATGTAAGAATTTGGTGAATTTTACCATGAAAGTTAATTAATCATCTACTTGTTCGTCTGTAGCAAGCCTAAATGGCTACTGGAAAGAGATTGCTGGCAGGGTTTGCTGCAAATGAACTACACAGATTTTAATAAAAATGGAGCTAAATACTGCTAGAAAAAGTGAAACCTTCTTTCTAGAGTCATAGAATCATAGAAAATACTATTTCTGCAAATATTTAGTTAAAGTATGCTATAAAATTAATGTTTTGAGATTAACTCCTACTGCTAAAAGTAAATTCCTTCTCTGAAATTTGTGTTTCCCTTTTTTAAAGACCTTAATGGAATAGATATTTGGAATCATTGCTCTGGCTTGGGATAGAGCTCTGACCTAGAAAGCATTCACTGCAGCTATTTTTCGTTTTACAAAACATGAATAGAAGCAAGCTTATTTATGTCTGTTAAACTAAAATGTTGTAATGGTTGTTACTAATATGATAAGAGTCTGCAAATCTGAAAACATTGAGAAAAAAAATACAGGAAAAAATAGTGCTCTTTTAATAATCCATTAGTTGCCACATATAATTAAACTTACACTGTATTAATTTTAGGTTCCGTACAAGCTTTGAAAATGTTTGAGCCGCTTATTTTTTGCCCAGATGTCATCTGGGTTTGACCTTTCATACTTAAGGACAGAAACACTTGTGATGCAAGTCTCTGAAATACTCCAGTTCTCACAGTAATCTCGTATGTCACATGCTTTCATGAACTATGAGAATCTTCAAATTTAACAATAATATTGTCCACTTGCTTACATATAGTTGATATACTTTGGTCCTGCATCATTAAAAATAATTTTTGGTTTTGGTGGGGTTTTTTTTGGGTTCTTTCAGTAGATGGTGACTAGAAAGCCTACCTTGTTAGAAGTTTTGCATTTGTCATCCCTGGAGTCATCTGAAAACCTATTGAGTCCATTTCTGTGGCTGGGTATAATGGTCCACACATTTAGAGATCTTTTTACAGTATCAAGTTTATATTAAAAAGGCTTTGATTAATCTTTTCTTCTGAAAAATTGATGATGATCTGAGCATGTGTTTGGCTTCTGGAATACTACATTTCTTCAGCTGTGGGATTGCAGTGGTTCTACTGAATTTATACTGGGAAAAAAAGCTAGTTAATGTATTTATCCTTCATATTTATACCAGCTGATTTAAGAATGTCATAAAAGTTACAAAAGAGCACTCTATTAAATTTTTTAATTATTTGTATTTAAAAAGTTATTTTTCATCCTAAGCCAGACTGCAGTGTTAGTATTTGTTTTCTTTTCTTTGCCAGACAAGTATAGAAGCTGTAAATTATATATGGAAAATAGTTTTAAAGAACATTATTTTCAGGATAAGAGAACGGAGTGCAGCTGGTTTGGTATATTTTCCAAATCAGACTTCAAAATGGGAACCAGCTGCTCATCTGTTGCTCTTAGCTAAAATGCCAGCATACACTGGTTGTTGCAGGATGGCCTTTTTTGAAATAGTATACGTGAGGAATAGTGGATAAGATCTCAATGTCAGATTCAGTTGCAAAGCATCCTTACCTGGTCACAGCACCATCTTCAAATGCTGCGGGTCCCTATCTTTAAGACACTTGACTGACTTGCTTGCAAAATGTCCCAAATAAAACTAATGAGGGAATCATGGGGTGTAGCATCCACTGTGCACTTTCAACAAGGTTTCTACCTGAATTAATCAATTCCTTTAGCAGACACTGCCCTCTGAGCAGGCAGCTCCCATGCCTTGGTCTCTGGACATAAGAACCGGCACCACTTTGCATTTCTTCCAGCTGCCTTTGCCTTTGAGCTCAGATAGGCAGGTATGCTTTGATTCTGGTCTTTGGCCCAGGAAGGAGAGCTAAGGTGGAGGAGGGAAGAGGTGGGCTACATGGCTTTGTTGTTATTAATTGGCTGGGAGTGCGGGATACATGTTTTTTAAAAAAAAAATGACCTGTCTTTTCAGCAGAGGTAACAAAAAACAGCTTAAGAAGTCTAGATTGGACTGTTAATAGTCAAACACGTCTGCATTGAGCAATGAATTCTTAAGGCCTTTGATTTAGACCTGATGCCAATTTCATGTGGTCTGAATGCAATTTTTGTATCTAATAAATAACACAGGGTTTTTCTAGGGCTAAAGGTTATGTTGTATTTTTTCCTTAATATTAAACACAAACTTTTATGAATTAGGAAATTTTTATAAGGAAGATTTGATCAATATCAAAATATACTGTAGTGTTTTTTACTTTTTTTTTTTAAATCTGTATTAAATATTAAGAAGACACACTAAATTTTGTACGTGAAGAACAGCAATATTACAGTGTATATAAAAGAGGTTTGCTTAGAATCAATTCGACCTTCCCCAGGTCTCCAGAAAACCCTATTTTAGTTTCTATGTACACTTCCAAAAGACTTCTTTCCCCACACCCCCACACCCCCCCAGCAAAAAAATTGCCATATATTGTCCTGATATTATATGCAACAATTTTTCTGTTACAGTGACTTCATAAAGAAAATCTTGTCATACTTCCCTTGGAGTCAATCCCCACACGCCCTTATTGAACTTAAGGCGCCTTCTGCAAATATTCGGCATTTGTGGAAAACCTCTTCTTCCATGGGTTGTGTTCCTGCCATCATTCTGCTTCTCCGGGCTTTTATTGTATTATAAAGTATCATCGAAGCAGAGTTTGTCATTGCAGCTATTGGTATAAAAGCACGTTATAGAGAAAACTTGAGAGTGGAAGACAAGGAAAGGGCTGCGTATTTTAGGATTTGAATATCTGCAAAATATATTTTTGTTTTAGAATTAGGTGCTAAAACAGGTTTTTCTACTCTGTGTTTGAGGGCAAGAGGTCAGATGGTTGAGAACAAGGAGTTAATATGCACTTCAACGGTTGAAAAGGTTACTGGGGCTATAGTGTTCTCTCCATCGAGGCTTGTTGGCAGCAGGTTTCGCTTAAGGAGCAGAGGCAATGTCAAATAACCACTTCACAGAACATGGGACAAAACAGATTCTTGACAAAGAACATAGTCTGTGCTCCAAAGAAAACCACTGCACTAGTTTCAGCCTCAGTAAGTATTGCCACACTGCACTATATAACAATTTTCAAATGTTGTCTCATTTTTCTCACCTTGCCTTCTTTCTTTGTTAGAAATCCTACTGCAATTGGGGAAAAAAAAAAGGGGGGGGGGGGGGGGAATCTGCCTTAGTTACTTTTTGGCTGATAAAAATAGCAATGTCACTCGTGAGGCTGGAGGTTTTAAGTAACGCCCTGTGCCTTTGTATTTGAGCCTTTGAAACAATTGGTTTGCATACCGGGGTTTTAATGGGGTTTCAGGTTTATAATTTAACTGCGCTGTTACAAAACTAATCAAGGTGACAAATATGCAATCAAAGTGTTAAGAGGCTTTTAAACAAAGGCACAGTTGTATAAGATAAAACTTAAAAATGAAAACTTAATGTTAATTAAACTGCCCAGGCTTTTAAGGTGTTTTCTATTGTGTTTTTTCCCCTGGGTTACAGAAGTTACTTTGGAGATGTTGAATCATTCAAAGAGAAATGGCCAAGGATGACTTTTTTTATAACACCCACTAAAAAAAACGAGGTTTATAGAGGGCATCAAACTCCACTCCTATGAGACCCCCACCTGGAGTACTGCGTCCAGTTCTGGAGCCCCTATTACAGGAAGGATGTGGATGTGCTGAAACGTGTCCAGAGAAGGGCCATGAGGATGATCAGAGAGCTGGAGCACCTCTCCTGTGGGCACAGACTGAGAGAGTTGGGGTTGTTCAGTCTGGAGAAGAGAAGGCTCCGGGGAGACCTTATTGTGGCCTTCCAGTATCTGAAGGGGGCTACAAGAAAGCTGGGGAGGGACTTTTTAGGCTGTTGGGCAGTGATAGGACTGGAGGGAATGGATTAAAGCCAGAGATAGGTCAATTCAGGTTAGACATTAGGAAGAATTTCTTCCCCATGAGGGTGGTGAGACACTGGCACAGGTTGCCCAGAGAGGTGGTGGAAGCCCCATCCTTGGAAGTTTTTAAGACCAGGCTGGATGGGGCTGTGAGCAACCTGCTCTAGTGGGAGGTGTCCCTGCCCATGGCAGGGGGGTTGGAGCTAGATGATCTTTAAGGTCCCTTCCAACCCTGACAATTCTATGATTCTATGGTTATGTGTCCGATTTTAGAAGTCAGATATGGATGTAAAGTCCAAAGAATCTGAGTCATCAGTTTGTATATGAATAGTTAACAAATATCTCCTTCGGATAAGAATGGCTTGAGTGGAAAGAAAATTCATTTTTATTGTAATTATTTTCATTTAAAAAAAGAAAATGAAAAAGCTCTTAATTTAGGCTTCTTTTTTTTTTTTTTTTTTTTTTTTTTTTTTTTTTTTTTTTTT
>JANVCC010000018.1:36088878-36217778 GCA_025345505.1 Todiramphus chloris collaris | reverse complement strand
TTTTTTTTTTTTTTTTTTTTTTTTTTTTGTAGTACAATGTTATGAAAATAAAAGGGACTGACTTTTGAGACAAGTAGAAGGCAGAAAACAAGTGCTAGTGTGTTACCCACTTGTCAGTTGTAAGACAAGACGGTGCCATGAACTAATCTTGGAAGTTTTGAGCAGTGCTGATGGTACCAAAATAGACCTGGCTTAGATTGCTTTGATCATTGTGAAATGTTACGCGGTTTATAGTAGTCATAAACTTCACTACCATCTGTGCTAGGGACACTCTTCATTTATAGTGCCTGACGCTTTGATTCAGATAATGCCTGTGGTTGCCTTTGTTTAAATATCACATTTACATGAACCTGTTAGCTTAATGTTTCCTTTTGCTTATTTAGTCATTAGGTAATTAAGTCCAGTGTTCTGCTGCTGAGAGGTGTCACTTTGAGGCTCTTGATGCAGGCATGGATGTCATATTCTCAGAAGGAGGATTTATTAGGAGATGGTCCTCTGCTGGGAAAACTCTGATATTTTCTTTTTGTATGCTTTACTCTTCTGTGTGCTGTGTGAGAAGACCACTGGTGGGTTACCCTTTTTGTGCTATTAAATGATAGCTGAGATTCCTGACTGTAGGGACCTCTAAGAGTGAGTGAACTCCACCACCTCTAGATGACTGTAACTTCTATCACAGCAATGCTGGGAACTGAGAATAGTGAAGGCATCAAAAATAAAATAAAAATAAATACATTGCCAGATTTTGTGGATTCAAGCATTCCTGATTGCGCAGCTGATAGCACAGTGACCAGTTGCATATGTTTTGCCCTAACATGGTATAGTCCTTAGTTAGGTCTTGAATGTCACGACGCAATTACTTGTGGTCTGCTTGAATTTTTCCTTCCCTGGAGGACAGAAGTTGTTGAAGACAGTAACCTTGCCTGGTGTGATGTGGCTTGGATGTACTTTGCTTAACACGAGAGCTCCCTACCTCACCAGTAAATGAGAAAATGAACCCTCCTACTGTCTGCAACAGCCCATCTACTGCAGCTGTTCAGCACAAAATAGTGTGCAGCTTTGCAGTCTGATCAGTGCCTGAGCTTTGAGTCAGTTTGGAAATCAGACCTAAGGGTTATGAAATGTTGGCTTGCGTGTAATGACAGTCTGCACCTTTTTATTGACTCACTCATTCCACGTTTTTTGGTCTGTTTGTATTTCTGTTTTTGCTTACCTCCTACAGCTGCCTTCTACCAGTGGTATCTCATCCTGTCGCCTTTACTTCCTGATTGACTTTTCTAAGTTCCAACTCTGCCTCCTCCTTTATTGCCCCTTTCTCTCTGGAGAAGCTTATTCAATCCTAATCCTACCTATGTTTTTACCCATTTTTGTTCTTGCCTATAATTACCTCTAATTCTTCTATGTCACAGCTTTTCCCTCCTTCATACTCTCCTGGATTGTCGGTTCATGATTTGGATTCTGAAGCTTTCTAAAAGTATTGCATTTGCTATTTAGGTACTTCATTTCATGATGTCCCAACTTCAGCTGTCTCTGGCATGCTCTTGCTGTCTGGGGTATGTCCCACAGTCTTGGTTCTGTGGCTGGCTCTGTCATAGCACAGCACAGGTCCCATCCTTCCCAGTCTCTTAATAAGGGATGAACAGAAGATAAGCAACAACTACTGTTTTTCATCTTCTTTACTACTTCCTTGCCACCACCGTCCCCAACAAAAATAAGAAAGGAATGTCATAATGTAGCTAAATTGTGTTCATTCTTTCTCAAATTAATTTGCTTGTGTATTCAGTCTCAGGAAGGTCACTGGATTGTTTCTGTTCTTTGGACCTATAGCCCTTGAAGGCAGAGATTCTGCCTTCTGCCACGATCCAGCATGGTGGGGCATCAGTTCCTTTTGTCAGCCTCAAGAATATAAATATTTAAATAGTATGTATAACTGTTTATATAGATCACTGAAGCATCTCAGATTTTGCTTCTTAAGCTTTGTCCCAAACGGCATGTAAATGAAGTATTTAGTAACCTTGCTAAGTACTAAGGACTCAGCAAGATATTATCTTTATAGTCTCATTTTAGAATGATTAATACATTTTATGGAAGAAAGAGGAGATAGAGTTTCTTTCCACAAACATCTGTTTATGATTTAAACTCTGCAAAATATCCAAAAAAAGATTGTGTGGTGAATACTGACTTAGGACTTTCGCCACGTATTCTACTGTCCCAGGGACTGCTCCTACACTACTATTAATTTTGCTGGTACAATTCCAGATCTGTCATACTTAGTTTTAAAATATTTGTAGTCACGTATTCTACTAACTAAACAAAAATAAAAAGTGAAAACCTGGGGAGCATTTCTATAGTAGATATATGATATTACTTGAACAGTGATACTGTATCATAAAACTATGGTCAAAAGCATATGGTCATTATCAGTGAGTTGTGCTGTAAATAGATGTGAATGTATTTGAGAAAGTCAGGCCTGCTCCCCATGCCTTTTTTTCCTCTTTTGATATGTGCAGCTGCCCTTCTCCAGTGACATAGCTCACCTGTTTTCCACATGACAAGCAACTGGTGTTAGTGCCTGAGGTGCAGCATCCTTTTTTGCAGTTTGCTAGATCTCTCCCAGTTAGGTTTGCTCTGGACAAGAAATGACAGGCAGAGCTAATGTGTTTAAAACAGCTAATCATTAAATTTTCTGCGGTCTTACCTCTGCACTAACACAGTTCTTTCTCTTTCCTTTTCCTAGCTGTCCCTTGGACCAAAGAGAAATACATTATGTCAATGTTTAAGAGGCTTTTAAGCAGTGCCCTTAATGCATATTGCCTTGACTTTTGGTCAGCCCTGAGGTGATGAGTTGAACTAGATGACAGTTGTAGGTCCCTTCCAACTGGAATTATTCTATTCACTGCGAGCTTTGGCTTTGTTGAGAGTTGTATTCTTCACTTTGTGTGGTGCAATATGGAGAGGAGTTGTTCTCAGTGTTAATGTAAACATGGCTTCTATAGTTTGTAGTGTTTCAGTCTGAAAAATCATTGCTTTTTTCAGACATCAGTTGTGGTACAGATAGTCCTGGTTAGGGTATAGCCTGTACTTCTAGAACAAGTTGCCTGTCTCTTGTCACAAAGATAAGGCAGCGACACTGGATCAATGTTTGAATTTGTATCAAACACTGCAAGAATATCAGGAAAAGTATGAGATTCCAGCATCTAAAACCCACTTTGGTCTATTAAGAAGTTCTTTATAATACTTTGAAACTATGAAAAGGGCAGTAAAGATCTTCTTGGACTAGAGATGAAAGCTGAGAGCTAATGAGGGGATTTTTTGTAGGACAGAGTGAAAGCCATAGTGTCACTCTTCCTCACAGAGATGAGATTCCTTTGGAGCTCAGGTCATGGCCTTGTTGCTCATGACTTTAGAAGTCTACTAGAATTTTTACTGGAGACTTGAGCCAATCTTTGAAAAAGTTTAGCTGCTGAGTGCTACACTTAAAAGCCCAACACTGGGCATGTTTGGATAGTGCATGCAAGCTTTCATGATGCTTCTAGCCTCTGTTGGTGCTTCAAGGGTGAGAAGCAACATCTGGAAGTTGACAAATGCACTTCCAGAGCTGTTATTTGTAGGGTTTCTCTGTGTGGGGCTCGTTGCTCTTTATGCTATTCAGTATTTGCTAGCCATTGTACACTGGCATTGAGTGCATAAGCTGAGTTCTGTTTCCTGTGTTTGAATGGTGTAACCATTTTCACAGCACTATCCATGCTTCCAACCAGGAAGGTCATGGAGAAATCCATAGAGACAGTCTCTACTTGCTGTTCTGAATTTGTATACCAGAAAAGTTACAATATTTTTGAATTTGCAAAAATCTTAATGTGCCTTTTTTTTTTTTTTTTTTTAAAGCAAAAAAAAGGAAAGAAACTGAAAATATTTTGGACACATTTATGCTTTAGTTATTTGGAGGTGGGTGGGGACTTGATTATTTAGCTGAATTTTGTCAAGATTTGAAGCACTAGCTGTCTATCTGTCTACATTGGATGCCAGGAAATGTAGGCATTTTAAAAGATGTGTATGTGTATATACGTATAAATTTATGAAACAATAATAATTCCAGAAGTATAAAATTGGCTGTAGTCCTAGTTTTTCAGTTAAAAATAATAGTACTGGAGATATTGAGTGGAATCTCATGGCATTAAAACTGTTTTACCAGATCATTGCTAGATGCTTTTCTTATTTAGTAGTCTTTAAACATTTCCAAGAGCTCATTATTCCCTTCTCTAGGGAAGAGACTTTGCAGACAACTACAGTTATTGTACATCTTTCCTGGCCTTCTTGAGGGAAGTGGGGGGAGGGAAGCAGTGTAATGGATATGTGTTTCCTGACCAAAAATACATCCCAGTGTCAATGTCTTTTGAGCATTTGGATGAGAAACTGAATAAATTCAGGAAAAAACCCACCCTGATTACAGTAGCTAATGGCTTGGTCCAGATGATCTAGTTTCCTAAGTCATAGAGAGGAGAGATGCACAATGAGGGGAGATTTTCATTTGCTAGCATTGTCAAATTATGAGAAGTTTACAGAACTAATATCTCAGTTCACCATCTGATCCTAATTTCCAGTTGAGGTCATGTTATCATTGCCTATCAGAGCCCTGAGACAAATGAAAAAAAATGGCTAGGTTTCTGTGAAAGAGAAAATTTTCCTGAATTCTGGAGGAGATTCCTGCAGAATCCTGAGTGAGGATTTTCAAGAGTGGTGTGATGCCCTACCAACAGCAGCCTCCATGTTCAGTGGTCATCCTTTCACTAAGTGGTTAGGGGCATATGGCAGCATTCCCAAAGCCTGTGAAAATACATTTTGCAATTTCTCATTTTCATGAATATAAATAATATTTTTTGTTGATTACAGCTCACAAAAAATAAAAATAAATAATTACAAAGTACTTTAATAGTTGGCTAGATGGACAGTCTAATACTCCTGACCATTTGCTTCTATGTGAGCTTCCCTTTTAATCTATTAAATGGAACATTGCAGTTGTAATCAAATAGGCAGTTTCAAAGCATAACATTTCTTCTTTCTTGTGCCATTCTTGTTTTTTAGTCAGCCTCTTCTTTTATAGCTTCCTGAAGTAGAAGCAATGGTGCCTTCATTACCTTTTGCATTGCTTGAGCACATGATTGAATATGATAGATGGTTCTGAAACAGTTTTGTTTTGTTTGTTGGCAGTGAGTAGAAGCATTTGATATCTACTTTCTATTTATTTATTTTTTTTAATTTTAATGTACAGAGGATCCTGCCAGTATGAATAAATTTCATGATGTAACCACTCTGACCTTTTTTATATTTTTATCTACTAAAGCCTACCAGAAAATAAACTATTAATTTAACCATTTTTTAGCTCTTGTCTTTCACTCATCAAGAGATGGAATTTGGAGACTTAGGGACCAAGGAGAAATAGATGCCAGGCTCTAAGCTGTCTCATATAAGAAAACAATGATCAGTAAGTAATTTTTCTAGATGAGCTTCTTTGATAGTACATTACAGTTTACATAAGAGGAACAACACTTGATAGCATAATTCTGATTATGTTCAGTATGTTACGGATCATATACATCCACTGAACTGCAACCAGCAAGTGCAGGATGGATTTTGTGGTCTACCTCAAATGCCACGATGAATGTTTAATGTGAACATCTAGATATCTGTCTGATACTGTACAAGTTGGAAGCATTATTTAATTTGTTAACTTGCACGTTTTTTCATAAGACGTCATCCCATGTAAACATTTATTCCCAGCATGGTAATATGTGCATATACAAGAAAAATTACTGTAGCACCATCCACCTACTTCCTCCTGGCATTTCTGCAAAAAAATACTGCTGCTGCTGGAATAGGGTGAGCAGGTTCACTCATTTACAGGCACCTATTAGGGTGTTGTGTCACACAGGGCTTTCGTGGGTGTTCCGTGTTCACCATCATCTCAACACGTAATGGATCGATAGCCTTTAAAAATACATGTGTATTAGGTGAGTGACAGGGAATATAACTTTCAGACAGGTAATGGAAAAAAGAGATAAAATTATTATTATAGAATAAGTGTAATTAACCTTTGGTTACTGTTTTAGACTATGTGATCTAATACCACAAAAATGTTCTCAGACCTCTTTCAGAAAACTCACAGTCGTAGGAATTACATGGACAATTCAGATGTTCTGCTTTATGTTGCGTAATAACAATTGTTGGCATTATAAGGAAGCTCAAGCTGAACTTGTATATTCTCAAGAAGGCACTACAGAAAGAAAAAAGATAGTTTTACTTCATTTTTCCTAATTACGGGCTTGATTACATGGTAGTATTACAGGAGTGGAACACTTGCCATATGTTTCCCTCATCCACATACTTTTTTTCTGAAAAAAATATTAAACACCTTTTTCTTAGTCAAGAAGTTAAGTTGCTGGTTGGCTTGTGGTGACAGGATGGTTCATCTATGGAAGAAAAATTCTTTGATTTCTTCTGTGATTTAAGAAGCTCCTTTTTGGGATGCAAAGTGGTCCCAGAAATCTGGAGAATTCAGCTCCGTAGTTTTGTGAATGAGTAACCATAAAGAAGCGTAAGTTGTATTAACTGGCATTCTTAAACTGCTCCAATGTGACCAGTCTTAGTAGGTGCTACACTCTAGCATATAACACACTCAAATAGTGAATACTCAAGTTGACCAGGTAAATCTAACTATGGATGTGAACATTGTAATGCTAGCTAGGAGAGCAAAGAGCAGAAGTTGGATTGTTGTCTAGTGGAAAGGCAGATGGATCTCTGATTGGTAAATCATTAACAGGGGACTTACAGCTTGGTTACTTCAGTAAGTTTATTTTTTAGGCAATATATCTCTAGTCATTGGAATACATATAGATTAATAACTTTGAATGATTAGTCATAGAATTTACCAGTGATTACAAGTAACAGAAAGAGTTTTGCTTTGAACACCAAAATAAGAGAATCTGGGATTAGTATAAATTTCATTCATGATTCCTCCCAATCCTTCCAAAAAAGTGTGACCTGGGTCTAGTTTCAGAAGTACTGTGCATCTTCGATGGTGATTGAATCCAGCAAGAATTCCAGCAGCTCTGAAAAAACGATTTACCAAGACCAGTGAAATATATACAAAGATTTTTTTTTTGCGGATTAATATTCAGAAATCCAAGGAGTGAGTTATATGCAAAAAGGCAAGTAATACAGATAGAAATAGAATTTAGGAAGAGCAGACAAAATACTCTTTTTAACTATTTGGTACATGGTACTTTCTCAGTAGACCAAAGTTGGTATCTAAGCCAGCTAATTTGAAGCTTAGGTTTATTCTGCAAAGTATGCTACAATCATATCCAAAGATTCTAGTGTAGATATATCCTAAGTTTCTAAGCAGCCTGAAATAAAATCAGATAAAAACTGCATACATACTGCTGCCTCTATAATCTAAAATAACATCAGTGTCTTCCTTCACTCTGTACCAGAAATTGGGAGACCATTTGGTACACATCTGAGGTTCCCTAAGGAAGGCCTAAATAATACTATGAAAAGGATAGATAGCACTGGGCTTAGCAGAAGATTATAAACAGTTCTGAGGAGTGTGCAGCCACTTCTTTTTCTCACCTAGACCCCTATTATAAGAGCTATAATTTTATACATTACTCTTTTGAGATCACTGATTTAATCACCAGGATCTTGAGTATTTGAGGAGACTATGAGGAGGAACCATCTAAAACTTCTATCCACCTGTTACAAATGTTAAAATAGAGTTAGAACACTTCTGGGGCCTTAATTTAGTCTCAAATTAACTTTTTTTCCAGTCATTGTTAATAAATATTTGAATATAAGCTTACCAGTGAGACAGTTGGACTGAAAGTTTGAACTTGCTTCAAAGGCAATCTTTAAGAAAGCTAAATTTGTGACAATAAAATGCAACCATAGCCACTAGCATAGGATGTGATAGTATGTCCAGTGTAGGTCAGCTGAAAGTGTTGCCAATTTTTCAATGTAAAATGCAATGTTCATACTTTTTTTCTAGGGATTTCAGAAAGCTCCTGTTTCTACAATGAAAGCAAAAGCAGTTCTTATTTCTTAGATGACTTCTGGAAAGAACATTACTCTTATAAATACACCATTTTATTGAGCTTGAGTGTTCCACTTCTATAGCAAAGTTTATAAACATTCCTCCAATTTTTCCCAAGTAGAAATCTCATTAGGAGTAATTTTGAATATGTCGTCTTGAGTTCATTTAGATATTAATAGTGGTGGCAACTTCTGTAATATCAAGGAGGAATGAAAAGGGGGGTTGTTAGCGTGGAGCTTTGAACATTATGACATCTACAAACAGCATTAGTAAAATTGTAGAAAAATTACTTTAGTTGGTAGTAATAAAATGTTTCCCATAAATCCTGGCTAATATTTTCAAAACAGTTAATTACTTGACTACTTCAGAAAAGTATTCTCTCAGTTTTGTGGGTGTTTTGTTTTGCTGTTGTTTCTTTGGTTTGGGTTTTTGTTTGTTTTGATTTTGGTTTGGTTTTGTTTGTTTGTTTTGGGGTTTTTTTTTTCTGACCTTGAAACACGTAGTACTGAATTTCATCAGTAGAAATTTTTGTTTAAAAATTTGTAGTATATTTCTGTCATAATTTTCTGTGGTCATTGTTCTAAGAATGTTTTTGGTTCTAACCTTTGAACTCCTCCATTCCTGGTCCAGAGTAATCAGAGTCATCTATCACTCCATCCATCCATCCATCCATCAGAGAGCAATCAAGAATTTGCAGCCTGTTTTTTTAATGTTGATGTGATCATTCAGAACACCATGTGTGTGAAGGGAGATGCAAAATGCTCTGTATTTGGGTGGGAAGTGCTCCAGCTTTAGGCCAACAGTCACAAGTCTTGAATTTTTCTTAAAGTCAGCTATGTAAATCTTGTGGCACCCTTTCGAACTTTTATTCATATCTGTTTTCCTCTGAAAGGTAATGATTTATTTCAGCTTGCTGGTGCCAACTGCTGCAGATTAAATTTATATTTATTAACTTGGGTTGCTGTTTCACTCACAGAGCTGACTGGAAAAGTTTTTAATTAATACAGAATGGTAATCTTCTGTCATGACCCGAAAGTGCGTAGTGCATTTATCTTCAAATAATCTCTAATCCTTTTACAGTAAGGCATGGTATGGAAGCCATAATCCAGATTCTTACTGTTTTATATAACTGCCCAGGGAAGGTCAGAAAGAGGAAGGATGCTGTCTGAGGTACAGCAGGCCACCCTTCCCAGGAACTAAAGAGTTTGGCTGAACACATATTTATATTTGGTTTTGTAGTGTTTTCTGGTTTGGGGTATTTTCTGTGTGATGGGCACTGGCAGTGTTATTTATTTGAATTGCTGTTTTCTTTCTGCTGAATAGCATTGAGCTGGAAAACTAAATTGCACTAAAAATTCTACTCAAACAGAACCCACCAAGTTTCTGCAAGGGAAATAACAGTGCTCTCCATCTCAGTAGGATGTGTGAGCTGGTTCTGATGTCTTTCCCTGAGCATAGTTCTTCTCTACGCTTATCTTTTATTAGAAAAGATTCCAAAACATTTATAGTCTTTGATAATCTCCCGTGTGGATTACAGTAGCTTCTGGCCTTCATGATAACACACCTGATTTCCTTCCACGCAGTCCAAATGCTGCTGCCAGACTTCATCCTCTCCTGCACTTTGTTCACACTTCCACTTTAGATAATGTCCTCATTGGCTGTATGTTGCTTTACTACACCAAAATAGGTTTTGTTCTTTCATGGTTCTACACAGCTTTTTTGCTACCTCTTATCTAATCTCTGCTTCAGTTACACAGCTCTGCTACCCACCACATTGTTGGGGAGTTTTTGTTTTTTTCTTAAAAGGAATTTTTTCTTTTCATCTTTAATGTGGAATGCCTTCTCCTGCTACATCTGAAACACAGTTTTTTTTTCCCCTTCCCTCAGATTGCTATTCAAAACCTACCTCCTGTAAGCCCTTTCAGCCATCCCGTACAGAGTTGAGTGTCTCGCCAAAATTGAATATTTGGAATTGTTTGTTATTTAAGCATTTTTCTATCCACATTCAATATACTGCAAGTTTATAAAGCCAGAAGATATTTTTGTAAACTAGTTCTACCTTCTGCAAAAAATGTTGCACTTGGTTAGAATTAATTCTTTTTGATATTTAATTCTTTAATTATAGACATCAGAAATGTTTGGAGTAGTATAGCACTAGCTATACTACACCAAATATCAAGGTGAGATTACTCCATCCATATTTGATAATCCCTTATCTGTACAGCACTTATTTGAGTTAATCTTTTTGGCTGTGATATTTACTGAGTATGTGTCCTTCACCTATATCTTTCTTTGAAATGTATCTTTCCAGAATAGAGTTTTTCACTTTTGGTCCTTGCTTTATAAATTTACATTTGGCCACATTGAAATGAGCGTGTCTTTTCCCAGCTTGCAAGATAGCACTCTGTTTCATGATTTATGACAACCTCAGTCGTATCATGTGTGTCATGTGTACACTTTATTAGTAAGATGGTCTTTTTCCACATTTTTGTTATTATAAATATTTAATAACATTGTGCCTAACATTTCCTATGTGGTTCACTGTCTTTTCTCTTTATTTTTCTTCCTTCCCATCGCCTTTTATTAGTTGACCCTGGACCTGTCTTCCCTTGATATTTAGATTGTATGCAATGGAGAGCAGAAATTTAGTCATATAGTTTAATTGTCTGAATGATCTTAAGAATGCAAATAGAATGGAATGGAAAAGCAATCAAATGTTTAAGTTATATTGCAGGAAAAAACATCCTAGAGCCCATGTAGATGGTATTCATGAAGAAGAGTCAAAAGAGAAATTGGAAGTTGAATGTCCTTTGGGCCTGTATCTGACACAAGATCTAGACTACAGAAGAGTTGTGGCACACGGATCTAGTGTTTTCCGGAGTAATGCCATCCCTAAAGATAGCGAGATTGACTTTAGACAGTCATAAATGTCAAGGTCATTTCTGCATAAGTAAAAAAATCGCTGACCAGGATGGTGGCATTATCACAGCATGATGAATTGTAAAATCACATGGGATAAGTTCAGTTTTTGTCTAGACAAACTTCCTTTGCTAATGCAGTGCTGGGCATAAACCACATAAACTATACTGATACCAACATAGCAGATATTCCATGCTGCTTGCTTTCTCCTTTGAGTCAGAGCAGAACTGAAGAGTTACCTGGAATAGGTCATCTTCTCCTCCCATTTAACCTCTAAGATTGACTGCACAAAAGGACATACAACTTTATGATTTTCTTAGGAAGCCTTGAAGACCATGTTTCTAGGTTCTAGTCTTTGATACTGCTGACCTGCATACTTGGGGAAGCTTGTGAACTACAGACATGGAGGTTTTCTCAGTTTCCTGACATGTGATCTTTCAGCATATCCTCCAAGTGCGGTGGCTAGAAGCTGAGGTTCTTCTTCTTTGTAAGGCTGTGAGAGAGTAGTCTGTTAAATAGGCATCCTATAGACTGATACTGGAAGGAAAGCATGTCTTATTTCTGCCAGGCTGCCGTGTATCTGTACAAAGTACAGAAGCTCATACAACCACAGCTAGCATCTGAAGATACTGATGATTTTCTCTCCCTGTGTATGGTTGCAAAGACATTCATTCCACAGCTCCTAAGACTATGGTATACACTCTGTATACACCCCAGGCATAAGATGCAATTCTGTCCCTGGGCACTTAAGATGACATGTGACACTTCCTTCCAACCCTTGTCCATCTTCTCCTACTAAAATGTCACTTAGATACCAATCCACACATTTACCCATCTGGGAAAACTATTTCATATGCCTGAGCCTCTTTTGATGAGTTGGTAGTATTGGTTTTGACTGAAGGGATTCTAAATAAATGTTGAGCTTCTTTACTTCTCCAGCTTTGGAATGACTGCATGCTAAAACCAGTTTCTAGCATAAATTACTATTGCTAGAATATATAGGCTACCGGTGACTGGGGTGAGACACATTAACAGAATTCAGTGATTACTGGGACACTCAAAAGTCCCATCTCTCTTTCCTAGATGTTTGACTTAAAGTTCTGTTATATGCTTCCCTTCCCTCCAGAAAAATACTTAAGGAAAATAAAGATTGAAGGAACATACCATGCTATCCAGTTAGGGGGATGGAGTAATTTTCATCTAGGTAGATGGTAAGTGTTAACACTATGAGCTATTTTGGAAAAAAAAATCTATGATGTGTCCAAGGCAGACTGCAAGTTTTCATGTCATTAACTGTCGAAACTTGAAATCAGTAATTGTAAAACCTACAAAAACATTCTCTTGCAACCTGCTTTCCCTCAGTCTTGGGACAATAGGAGGAAACACTTGAAGAACCAGTTTCTTTATCATCAAGTACCATGAGAGTATGTAGTCCCAAATGGCTTCTCCAATGTCCTTCCTGAAGTCCCAGAATTTTGTCTGATCCTGACAGTTCTCCATTGAAGTTGGTCCTGGAACAAATGTAATAAAGGTGAATCTTCACAGTGAAATAATAGCTCTGTTGTGAAGTGCAGGGCTTTCCAGTTCAAAGTGTCATACATAATGGAGATTACAGTGCGTAGGCAGTGCTGTGTGCAGCACGCTGTGTGTGCTGTGCAGGCATTGTGGAGGAAGGCAGTCTGTTCTTCAGATCCAGTCCCATGACATGTTAGGTACATCCAACTCGAGGCATCTGTGAAATTTAAAAGCACTCAACCTCTCACAAATGGTGCAGTGTAGAGAGCCAATGAGGTTTTATAATGCAGAAGTGGGGAAAGCTGAGTGCTTTAGAGATGTAGTTGGTGTGGCTTACATGTATACAGAAAAGAAAAAAAACAACAAGCACCTTTTTTCTTACTTCAATTAGAGATACTGAGTAAAGATCAGCATCGAGTTTAGGCATAATGGACTTACTGATTTTGTGTACAATAAAGGGCTTTCTTTTTCTTTATAATATGAGTCACCTAGATCTAGTACTAAAGACATTAATGTAAATGGAAGTGCATTTGGCACTAAAAAGCTAGACTGTCCCATCTTATTTTCATTAACTCTCATTATTTACATATAAATTATTTGTTACACTGCGAAATATGCCTGGCCTAGTTGGAGAAGAAATAGGTCTTTGCATGATGTCAAATTATTAATGCTTTACACATAATGTGGTTAATTAGATTTTTTTTTAATCCATATTCACCTCAAGTGCTATATCCTGTTCTGGTCTCCCTAGTACAGGATAGATATACTGGCGAGTGACTGGTGGAGGGCCACCAAGGTGAAGGACCAGAGAATCACAAGAGGCTCTCCTATAAGGAGAGACTGAGAGCTGGGGCTGTTTAGCCCAAAGAAGTAACTCAGAGGGATCTCACCAGTGTGCACAAATATTGGAAGTGAGGGTGTAAAGAAGACAGAACCAGGCTATTTGTAAGTGGTGCCCAGTGACAAGAGCAAATAGACACAAACATTGTGCTTAAATGTAAGAGAAGTTTAAGCTTATGAAAACCCCTTTTTACTGTAAGGGCGACCAAGCATTGGCACAGGTTGCACAGAGAGGTTGTGGAGTCTCCATCTCTGGAGATACATAAAAGCCTTCTGGATGTGGTCCTGCACAGCTCACTTTAGCTGACCCTGCTTGAGCAAGGGCGTAGACGAGGTGATATCCAGAGGTGTTTGCCAGCCTCAGCCATTCTGTGTTTCTGTGATACTCAGTTGTAATATTCACAGTTCCTTAAGCCAAACAGCATGCTGTCTAAATAATTGTTTCAAAATAGTAAGCTCCTTCTTCCTTAAATTCTGCATTCTCCATTTCTTTGGTCTAGCCTCCAATATGCTGCTTTCCTCAACTGTGATTTGTGTAGCAGGTACCTAAGATATGTTAATGCTTTAAAAACACAGTCAAGAATGTGGGGAGACGTGTGTTTCAGAAATGATCAAACAGTACAAAGACTTTAAGTATTCCTGTTACCAGGCACCCTTTGACATTTCTGAAAGGTCATTACTTCTTTGCCTTTTAACAATCAAGGTGAAAGCTGTCGGTGGAAGCAAGATTTCCATCTGTTCATTATGCCTTATGTAGCAGGGGGAAAGAGCAGATGTGCTGCCCCAGGCTTTGTACTAATTTGGCTATCCAACTGCATCTTTTCTGTTAGCAAAAATACCTATAAACTCATAAAAATATAATCAATTATATAAGCAAATACAGGCATCGTGTTTTAGCCTCTTAAAGCCATTTGGCAATCTTTAGGGTGTGGCAAAAAGACATTGCATTTGCAATGAACCACTCATGCCTGATTCAGTAAGGCATCAAAGCATGCACTGATGTTAAAGCAAAGGAATAATCCTGTTGACCCAAGCTGGAATTCTCATGAGCTTGTGTACTTTAATAAATTAACCTTCACTGAAGTAGTATTTTTAAATGCTACTAGATGCAGTTAAATAAATAGAATTGAAATATTATGAAACTTTCTGGTGTAACATTATCAGACAAGGATCTATTTTTATATCTTTGCTACTGTAGTGTAAACCCTCTCCTCTTTTTGAAAAGTGGGGAAAATTAGTGTCTGGGAAGTGAATATGTGAAGGTTCATTCTCAAGAGAATAAGATGCAGCTTGTATAAGAAAAATACCACCCTAAAGGACACACAGTCAATGTAAATCTAATTTCTGCAGCCAAGTGAGAATCTTTACCTTTTCAAGTGCAGCTCTCAATTTAATAAATAAATCTGAGAACTTGCCCAGAGAAACACTTCATGTCCAGGTTTAGTAATCCAGGCTTCTTGGAACAGATGGTTCACTAATCACAGTACTTATGACTGGTGATACACATAACACAGTATCTTTCATCCTGTAAGATCTATCAAGGACTTCCCTGTGACAGCCCTGTGCTGTTGTTGACCACTGTTCAAGTGCTGCTGGACTTACTTCTTTTTGATAACTTTTGTCAAGATTTAGAACATTAAAGATGTTATTTGTAAAATGCGCAGGTGCTTGCCAACACAGGGGAAACCTCAGAACTGCAGCTTTCTCATGCTTTTCTTGGCAAAGTAAAAGTCCTGAGAATTTAAAACACTAATAACCATTGACTTTTCAACAAATGGTTAAAGATTGCAGTCACAAAGTGACCAGGAAACACTCATTTGAAACCAGATGAAAATGATTTAAGCTGTGTAGTGACTTATTATACGGTATAACATATTTTCTATATTCTTTCCTTGGTAATGGCAGTTATTTTTTCATTTAGTGTAAAGCCATTTAATTAAAATTAAAAAAAGGGATCTTGAAGGACTTGCTGAGGACCACTCCAAAATATAGCGTGGTCCTCAGTAAGTCCTTCAAAGAGGGCAAGGTGTGACATACACTTTTAACTACTGGTAAAGATTCATGACAAATAAAGCTACTCACTATTTCCAGCTGCAATGGATTTCTTTCTTGATTCTCTGTTTTTTGGATTTAGTCTTCTCAGACACTTGACCAATCCATCTGTTCAGTACCCTTCCCTTCCTCAGCCAAAGTGTCACAATGCCAAGTCTCTAAAGAAGAACTGAAGAGTCTGAAAAGAAAAAAAATATCTCAGATCATCTGTCTCAAACCTTCGCTCATCTCTTTTAAGTGAATATAAAACCGAAGGTAATTTGAGATTGTTCTTTGGTCTAAGTCACAGTTAAAGCAGCTAAGCAGTAACATTGAAAAAAAAACCAGTAGAATAGCTCAGAGAGGTAGAATTACATTTTCAGGCTCCCAGAGTTTTACTTTTGACTTAGGTGGGGTCAGGATCAGGTAACGAGCGAACCAATACAAATTCATGAGAAAACGTCACAGTAATTCAATTTGCTGTTTACTTGAAATCCTCACGGAATTATTTTTTAAGGAGGAAAACTACCAAAATTTACAACATAGTTTTCATCCTTCTCAGATGTAACCAGAACATTAGCCAAGCACGCATACCTCTGTGTTTGTGAAAGTTTGCGTGGTGTTTTTTCATGGCAGTGACCTAGTCTGCTGAGGCTGATGTTTCTGACTGTCAAGAGCAGAGTGTAACAGCTTGGCTCATGTCTGCCTGTGAAATTTCAGAAGTATAATTTATTTATGTAGCATACATTACACTGTATCTCAGTACTGTCTCACCCAGCCACCTTCCTGCTGAGGGGACCGTTTCACAGTGGAGAGGAGGTGGCTTGGCACAGTCCGCTGTAGGAAATTAATTTGACAGCTCTCAGTGCAAGATCTTATGAAGGAGAGGAGTGGGTTTATGTTACAAAATTTCTGAACAAGTTGATTTTACTCGGTCAGTCTCATACCTGTGTACACAGAGCAGCAGGGTGTATGTGTTCATGTGGTCCGGCCAGAATTGCTCATGTGTGACACTGAAGGGGAAAGGGCCCTGGTTGTCAAGCTCTCAGTGCTTTTTCTGGGCTCCTGATGATGAATGAGGATGAACTTGTTTTTCTATGGATCTTTTATGCCTTTAGGATCTAACAGCTATGCTGGCACGGTTATTTTGCCTCAGGATTTTGCTTTCTTCAGCCTCCATAAATGTCAGGCAAGTCTGCTGTGCATTTGTCTGTGTGTCCTCATGAATTTCTTCAGACTGTAGTAATTTGACTTCTTCCTGTGCCCAGAGGATGAAGAGTGACATATGCGATAGCAAATTGCTATTGTTGCTCTTCTGCTGTTGTCAAGGTGCAAGGTCCTGGTCCAAGACTTGTCCATGCTGTGGTCTTACCAGAGCTCAGGTCTGCTTATCTTGATGTAAATGAGACATTTTTAATTTTCCCGTCGTTGGTTTTGTCCTTTGTTATCTGTGTGTGCCACTGTTCTCACCTTTGTTTTGCTGCTGCTTCCAGTAGTGCATACATTCCCATTCACACTTCACACCTCCCACTAGAGCAGGTTGCTCAGAGCCCCATCCAGCTTGGCTTTAAAAAATTCCAGGGATGGAGCTTCCACCACCTCTCTGGGCAACCTGTTCCAGTGTCTCACCACCCTCATGGTGAAAAACTTCTTCCTAATGTCTAATCTGAATCTGCCTACCTCTAGTATTGATCCATTCCCTCCAGTCCTACCACTACCTGACATCCTAAAAAGTCCCTCCCCAGCTTTCTTGTAGGCCCCCTTCAGATACTGGAAGGCCACAATGGTCTGCTGCAGGTATTAGGGTGTGTGCTATATGTTTCTGTCTCCCCTACCCCCATGCCTCGTTTGGATATGTTCTGAGCTCATTGGGGCAAGGATTGTTTTGAAAACAGAAAATATCTATGAAGAATACTTCTAAGAAAGTAGATGCTTTCTGTAGAGAAAATAAAAACAATGGCTACCTGCAGGGGAAAAAAAAATTAAATAGAGTCATTCATGTGGAAAGCAGAAATGCTGACAGTTTCTATTAAGTTCTTCAGAAAATACCTTCCTGTGAAGAATGTCCTGTCTCCGACTTGTTAGTCCAATTCAGAACAGAGAGAGAAAGTTATCTGTAATTTAATGATACCTCTTCTGGGAAAGTATTTGCATTGTAGCACTGGCTAGAGCTGAGTACACCTTGGACAGATTTCTGTCCTGCGCAGCTGGAGCACATCAGGCTGTTAGGCAGCAGGAGCAGTAACATCTGCAGCAGAGTGGCCATGGTGCTTGCTGGAGGCTTTCTCATCTTGGACGCCTTTTTGCACAGAACATACATGTAGCAGTTGTTGTGGAAAACTCTATCCCCTTCGGTCAAATTTCATTAAATGTAACCAGCAGGTAAAAATTGTAGTGGAAGAGACACCAGGATGGATGTACGACCTCATTGCAGCCGTTTGGTTGCTTTATGAAATGAAGTTAAAGATAACCTGGGGGAGAGCAGGAAGAGAAAGTGTCCAGGTCATAAGAGCTGTCAGGAGGGAAGGAGGAAGATGATTTCCACATCATCCTGGTGCACTGTAAATGGTTCTGGCTGGTGGAGTGGCTGGATGATGTACCAGGCAAGGGAGAGAAGGCCAATGTTGCTATCATTTTGGTTTTGCTTCTTCTCGGGAATGGGTGGCAGCAACCACTTCTGATGGTTTCTAAGGCTTTTTCAGTTCCAGGTCTGTATGAAAAAGAAAATAGTCAAATAAGATTTTGGAAGCTCTAAAAAACCTAAAAAGCAACCACTTGTTCCTTTGGGAAGGTTTCCAAAACAATGGCTGGCAGTAAGAACAATGATCCAGATATATTTCTAGAAAAAATTTCTTAGCTGTAGAAGTAAATATGGATTTTACTGATCATATGGTTTGAATTCAAAATAATGCCCAAACTTTTATAGCTCCCACTGGATTCTTGAGGGCTTTCCCTGTTTGAGGTTCTTAAGAGCATAGGGTTGCCAAAATGCTAGTACTGTATACTTGGGATGTTTAAAGAGCTGTGGACATTTCTCTTCAGCCTGTTACATGAATATATAACCTATAGCATGATTTGAAAGTTTAACATTATTATCACAGAATTGAATATAAATTTGTTTATAAATGGGAAAAATTAAGCTAAGGTTGTAGCACAAAATAGGTTGTAAATTGGGAGAAGTATTGGAAACTGTGTTTTCTGGCAACCACATATTGTTCAGTGGGTTGATTCTGTAATCCATTGTCCATCATTTGCCTCCCATACTCGATGACAAAACCGATGTTGCGTGCTTGCCACCACTCTTGTCTGTATTTTCTGTCCGTAACAGAAAAAGGAAAGACATCTTTGAACTTCAGTCCAGTTGGATCCTGCTTAATACTGCCTGTGTGTCTTGGAGCGGGAGGCTAAGATTCAAGCACACAAAAAGATGTGGGTGACAAACCAGGATTTATGAGGGGAAACAGGGATCTTGGTTATCACTTTCTAGGGACAATTTACATTTTCTTAATCAGCTATCACAGTGACAGATCCCATACAGGCAGAAGAGAGGAATTCACAGCTACAACACATTTGCGTGCAAGAACACAGCAGTCCTAGCCAGGCTACTCAAGCCAAGCTATTTCTATCAGAGGAGTGTTTTCCAGAGCAATAAAATAGTTAAGCATTCACTAAGGCATTTGTTATGGTTGCACACTGAGGAGGAATGTTTCCCAGATTTCCATTTATTTTCTTAGTGTTGGTAGTCTAGGACTAGGTCCATCATTTCTTCAAGTGGTTAAAACAGTTGATACCCCCTTAATAGTCTTTCTCTTCCATTTATTTGTACCACCTTTCAATGTGAACGTGCACATTAGCTACATGTTTCTCCTTTTCCTCAATTTTATATCCCTGGGTCAAGAGCAGTGATAGCTGGAGAAATGCTGTCTCCGATTTTGGCGATCGGTAAGGCACGATATGTTGCATGTGACTCATGTTTGCAGCTTTGTGACCACATACATCGTCCACTTGCTCCCATGACTATTGTTGGTGACACATTCAAATGACAAGGATTTTAAGGTACATTTTAAATGTAAGTCACAGGTGTATATCTGTGTGTGTCATGTATAACACTTGCAATGCGTGGATGCTTAGAAATTTTTCTGCTACAATATCAAAATTGCAGAGGCCCAGAATTAGGCAGCCTACATTTTTTCCATTTTAATTAAGCAGCCATGATATCTTGCTCAGATAATTAGTATGGATAGTGTGCCCAGTATAGGATGAATGTTTTCTACAGGGACACCGGTTTAATAGAATTCACAGGGAATTTTGATCTGTGTCTACAAAGGCAATGGGTAAGAAAATAGAGAAAAATCAAATGCAGATGAGAAAATGGAATGTTATATATGGTAAAATAAAAAACCAGACATCGCCTTGATGACATCCAAGAAACACTTCTAACCAAGCTCCAAGATTCCAGAGTGTTAATCTCATTAGTTTCATATCATTATCCAGCTGTCAGCTCCTGGACCCTCATGGAATCACAGAAATTCATGTCAGATACTGAATCAGGTTAGAAATTTAGATTAATTCTTGAAAAGTAGCTCCAGCTTCTTACTTGAACTCAGCTGAGATTTACTGTACTGAATTACTGATTTGCCAAATTCTCTTTTAAACAGTTGCCTGTCACTACACTGCTGAAGAAGTCCAGGTCTTTCCATAACACCTGAAGATATATTTATTTTCTGCAGGGATTACTGTTCCTGCCAGTGAAATCCCAGTAGTTTTAGCTAATTGTAATATGGCTATAAATATGTTATTTCCATGGAAATTAATTCATTCAAAGGATTTTTTGCTCCTTTTTTTTTTTTTTAAATGTATATTCATGGCTTTGCTTGACATGGTTGCCAAACACATGTAGAACTTAAAGAAAAATTTGAGTATAATTAAAGTAGATTATTTATACAAACTGTTCAGTACACGTATGTATTGCTGATCTGGATGCAGCAGGAACTGCTTGGCTGTGTCTCTTGGATTTATGCTGTTAACAAATAAGAAAAAACCTCCTGTAGCTCAAACAAGACTTGTACTGTTGAGATCTTGCTCCGATAGACCCTAGTGGTGGTAATTTCATAGCAACACCTTAATGCAGTATTTTTTTAGTTTTAATCAAATGGTTCCTTAGTCTGTGCCAATTAGGTATATTTAGGTTTTAAATATTTTTTTTTAAGTAACTTTTCTTGTATAATTATTCCAGGGTGGGGTAATGCTTATGTGATATTTTCAGATTCAGACTTGTACAGTCAGTTTTAGTACTAATCCTATATTTTAAACTTTTTGTGTTTTACTTTTTTTTTTTTTCATATGAGATTGACAGTATTCAAGTTACGGTTTTGTTTGGTTTTTGTTTTTCTTTTTCCTCTTGGCAGTGTGTTTTGAGATTGAATTCAGTCTTTACATAGCTTTTGTCCAGAAACATCTTTGGATTTTGGGAGGATTATTTTGGTTTTGGTTTTGTTTTAAAAAAGTATTTGGAAATGCCATATGGATCTGCTAAGCAAGGAGATCCAGACACTACTACTATGAAATACAACTAATGCATAGAGGAGGATGCATAGTAGTAATACTGAATTAATTTAATTTATTATTAACTTTCATTTTAGGAGTAACATTACTGGCACATCAGGGAAATTTTTTACTTGTTAGGTATTGGCATAGGAGTCTAGGGCTAAGAGTCTGGAGTTTCCTATTTAAAAAAAAAAAATACTCCTGTGTTCCTCCCTTTCATAATTTTTAGATGTATTTGAGGTGCCTTTTACCTGTTGAGGTCAACTTAGGCATCTACCTACACTAGAAAAATGTTGTTCTTTGCTCTGTGTTGGTAGTGCAGCCTTGGTTCCCGATGGCTAAAAGGCAGCAAGGTAACACAGTAAATCATTTCCCAAAATTGTAGTGATTGGTATTAACTTGGAAAGTGTTACCACAACGTTTATCAAAATTTACTTACCCATGCTGTTGAACTGACTTAGTCCTATCAGCTAAATGATAGAAATGGTTCATCTGATGCAACTGCATACTATATTTTCAACATATAATATAGAGAGATTTCAAAGTACCACAGGAAATGTTACTTTGAATTCTTTAGTTTTAGATACAGGTAGGAGAAAACATTGAAAAAGATGATAACATTGATTCTTAGCATGCTGTTTAAGAAACATCTAGTATTGAGCACCTGGTCTAGTGGGAGGTGTCCCTACCATGGCATGGGGGTTGGAACTAGATGATTTTTAAGGTACCTTCCAGCACATACCACTCTATGATCCTATGAGGCTATGCTTCATATCAGAAAATCAGTTTTGACAATCCAGTGAAACAGTAGATGCAAGAAATGTACATAACCTCATTTCTGCTTATTTATATAGTGGTTTTTAGCCAAGTATAACTTGATTCAAATTTGCAGCTATCACTTTCCTTCCTCATAACCTTCTCACATGTTTATAATTTGCCTAGATGAACCATGTTTCTGATCAATACTTCTTTTATAATAGAATCATAAAATTGTTTTGGTCAGGAGAGACCTTTAAGATCATCAAGTCTCACCGTTAACCTTGCACTGCCACATCACCACTAAACCACATCCCTAAGCACCACATCTACACATTGCTTAAATACCTCCAGGGATGGTGACTCAACCACTTCCCTGGGGAGCATATTCCAGTAAAGAAATTTTTCCCCATATCCAACCTAAACCTCCCCCAGTGCAACTTGAGGCCATTTTCTCCTGTCCTATTACTTGTAACATAGGAGAAGAGAACAAGCCCCACCTCGCTACAACCTCTTTTCAAGTAATTGTGGAGAGTGGTAAGGTCTCCCCTCAGCCTCCTTTTCTTCATGCTAAATGACTCCAGTTCCTTTAGCCACTCCTCATAGGACTTGTCCTCTAGATCCTTCACCAGATTTGTTGCCCTTCTTTGGACACACTGCAGCACTTCAATGTTCTTCTTGTAGTGAGGGTCCCAAAAACACAGTGTTTGAGGTGAGGCCTCACCGGTACAGAGGTACAATCACTTCCTTATTCCTGCTGGACATACTATTTCTAATACAAGCCAGGATGCTATTGACCATCTTGGCCACCTGGGCACACTGCTGGCTCTTATTCAGCCAGGTCTTGACAAGATACACCAGGTTCTTTTCTGTTGGGTAGCTTTCCAGACACTCTTCCTCAAGCCTGTAGTATTGTATGGGGTTGTTGTGACTGAAGTGCAGGACCTGGCACTTGTCCTTGTGCCTCATACCATTGTCCTCAGATCATCAATCCAGCCTGTCCAGATCCTTCTGAAGAGCCTTCCTACCCAGCTTCATGTCATGTGTAAACTTACTGAGGGTAACCTTGATCCCCTCATCCAGATCCTTGGTAAAGATATTAAAGAGAAGAGGCCCCAGTACTAAACAGTGGGGAATACCTCTTGTGACCAGTCACCAAATGGACTTAACTCCATTTACCACAGCTCTTTGTGCTGGCCATCCAGACAGTTTTTTTACCCAGTGAAGCATATGCCCGTTCAAGTCCCGAGCAGACAGTTTCTCCAGGAGAATGCTGGAGGAAACAGTGTCAAAAGCTTTGCTAAAATCTAGGTAGACAACACCCACAGCCTTTCTTCATCCATTAAGCAGGTGACCTTGTCACTGAAGGAGATCAGGTTAGTCAAGCAGGACCTGCCTTTCATAAACCCATGCTGACTGGTCCTGATTGCCTGGTTATCCAGTATATGCCTGGTGGTGGCACTCAGTCTGCTCCATAACCTTCCACAGCACTGAAGTCAGACTGACAGGCCTGTAGTTCCCCAGATCCTCCTCCCAGTCCTTCTTGTAGATAGGTGTCACATTTGCTAACCTCCAGTCAATTGGAACCTCCCCCGTTAGCCAGGACTGCTGATAATTTTTGGAAGGGGCTTAGTGAGCAATCCTGCCAGCTCCATCAGTACCCTTGGGTGAATCCTGTCCAGGCCCCTAGACTTGTGTGTCTAAGCAGTGCAGCAGGTCACTGACCATTTTCCTTTGGATTATGGGGGCTGCATTCTGCTTCCCATTTCTGTCTTCCAGCTCAGGGGGCTGGACACTCAGAGAACAACTGGTCTTCCCATTAGACACTGAGGCAAAGGCAGCATTCAGTACCTCAGCCTTTTCTTCAATCTTGGTCACTGTGTTTCCCCCTGCATCCAATAAAGGATGGAAATTCTTCTTAGCTCTCCTTTTGTTGTTAATGTATTTGAAACAATATTCTTTTTGTCTTTTATGGCTGTAACCAGATTAAGTTCTATCTGGGCTTTGGCCCTTCTAGTTTTCTCCTTGCATAGCCTCACAAAATCTTTGTAGTCTTCCTGAGTTCCCTGTCCCTTCTTCCAGAGGCTATAAACTTTCCTTTTCCTTCCGAGTTGCACTCAAAGCTCTCTGTTCAGCCAGGCCAGCTTTCATCCCTGCCAGCTTGTCTTACAGGAGACTGGGACAGCTTGCTCCTGAGCCTTAAAAATTTCCCTTTTGAAGAATGTCCAGCCTTCCTGGACTCCTTGGCCCTTCAGGACTGACTCTGAAGGGACTTTGTCAACTAGCCTCCTAAACAGGTCAAAGTCTGCCTTCCAGAAGTCCATGGTGGCAGATCTACTAACTCCCCCACCCCTTACTTCCACAAGAATTGAAAAGTACGTGATCACTATGCCCAAGACAGCCTCAAACCTTCACATCACCCACAAATCCCTGTTCATGAATAAGAGGTCTGCCTTTCCTAGCTGGCTCTCTCACCAGCTGAGTCAGGAAGTTATCTTCCACGCACTCCAGGAACCTTCTAGACTGTTTCCTCTCTGCTTTATTATATTTCCAGCAGACTTGGGTAAGTCAAAGTCCCTTGTGAGAACAAGTAGGTAGTCATTGTGAGACTTCTACCAGCTGCTTATAGAATATTTTATCTGCCTCTTCATCCTGGATGGGCAGTCTACAACAGACTACCACCATGCTATGTGCCTTGTTGTCCTTCCCCCTGATTCTTACCTGTAAACACTCAACCTTATCATCACCATCATCAAGCTAGACAGTCAAAATGCCATCTAAGATAGAAGGCCACTCCACTGCCTCACTTTCCTGGCCTATCCCTCCTGAAGACTTTATAGCCATCCAGTGCAGCTGTCCAGTTGTGTGAATCAGCCCATCATGTTTCTGTGATGGCAACTGTGTCATACTGTACCAGTTTCCAGGTCCAATAATAAGAATGGTCAAGCATCACGTTGTGAGTGATGTCATGCTGCTGACCTGCATAATGACAATCAGATAAAATCCATATTCTGAATGTGTTGCCTTTTTACTACCTTCCTCATGGGGCCAGTTGTTTTTTGCTCAGTAGCTGATTGTTCAGCAAAGACTTCTGTTAAGCTGTCTGCAGAGAGAGGAGGGCCTTTTCCCCTAATCTTTAATTCTTAACCTAGAACTGAGTAAAGCGTATTAGTGGTCTAATTATGCCTTCTGGATAACTTATATAATGTAAAGGTAGAGAATATAACAGAAACATATTAGTGGATATATAAATTATATCATACTTGTACTCAAAATCTGACTGCAAATGTTAATAGCTTTTTAATATACAATTATGTATTATTTTTAATGTAAGGCAAAACTTTTTTTTTTTTTTAGGTATGGCATGAACTGCCTCATTCAATTTGAGGATTTTGCTAATGCTAATGCATTCCGCCTCCTGCATAAGTACCGGAACAAGTATTGCACTTTCAATGATGACATTCAAGGTAACAGACTTCTCTATTCTCTCCTCTCCTCTCCTCTCCTCTCCTCTCCTCTCCTCTCCTCTCCTCTCCTCTCCTCTCCTCTCCTCTCCTCTCCTCTCCTCTCGCTTTCCCAAATAAACTATTAACTTCATATCTTTGGGTAAATGTCAGAGCTCAAACTGTACTTCCCTCAGGTTTTTTGTCACTGCAATGACAACTGCTCCACCATACTTTCACGTGACAGAGCTTGCTCGATAAATGTCAAACTGTATTTCAGTTCTTAAACTGACAACTCAGTTAAATATCCTTCTAATTTTCCTTGCAGTCTCTGAGCTGTATTCAATTTTATAGGGAAATTATCCTTCTGACTCTGCTTTCCCATCTGAATCATTTGTAGCAGTTGGCAAAAGGAAAAGATGTAGGATGGAAAACATCAGCAAGGGGGATTCCCCCAGTGCTCAGTCTACATGGGCTTCTTTTCCCTTCCCTTCTGAGAACACAGGCAAGCAGGGCTGCAGTGCTGGATGCTGCTGCTTGGGTTGCCCTGTTTCCTGTCAGAAGAAGAGCACTGGAAAATAACTTTCTCCAGAACAGTAAGTGCACTGGCTCCCACCCTTGAGAGAAGACTGAAGTCAGATTAACTGCTGGAGAGAGGTACCCAAGGAGGGCCCTGGGCACCCAACTGCCTCTTTCTTTCTCATGTTTTCTTGTGTAGATGAAGGTCCCCAGCAATGACAGGATTAAAAATGTGAGTTTGACTGTCTTCATCTCTAACAGTTTGCAGTGACACTTTAAGCCAAGCATTAGGAGTTTGTGTTTTCCAGAAGTCACTCTTGGGACCTAGGTCTTATTTCAGGGACTCAACGGATATTAGTGGATTCAAACGGGGATCTGCCTTTCTGATGTTAGGGATCTGGCTAGCTACATGAACTGTTTCTTTTACAAGCCTGGCTGACTTTTACTCCTGCATCTGAAAACAGATTATAGACAACAAACTCCCAGATGGGAAATAAACTAATGCTAAAATGTCATTTCCCTTGTATAAAACATGGTGCTTCTTACCCTGAAGGGTCTGAGTGTAGCCATGGCTACGAAAGTCCAATACAGCAGACATCTGGAAGTTTCCCTAGTTGTTTAGAGAACCAACTCCCACAGAGAATTCTCTTTCCTTGCAGGATGAAGGCCCTCGCCCCAAATCAGGAAGAAACTCAACTAGACTGTAGTTTTAAAGAAAGGGAAGGGAATCTTTTCAGCAAAAGTGTACCAAAAATGGGTAAACTAAGCTGAGAAAGTCTTCAGTGTCTCCAGATGCATTCTTTCTGATGCATCTTGGAAGGAGGTGTCTTCATGTTCAAAACCACTGCAAGGTATCTGTTTGGCTTTGACTGAGCTGCTGTAGCAGCTCTTGGTTCTTCCTGAGAAGTGTAGCCACGTGCAGTCTTTTAATTTAGTCAGTTTGTGCAATCTAATCTGTGGTTGTGCGTCTTTCAATATTTTCAGAAATGATGTCTGCAACTTTAGGGTGACCTCCATCCTTAACCCCTTTATAGCTTCCAAGAGGTGAAAGCAGATACATTTAGCCTGCTCTGATCTCTTGTTGTTTGTCATCATATCCATATGGCACCGTACCTGCCTGCCCCTTGTTAAACCGAGCCGGGACAGAGCGGGGTGCCGGCAGCGCTCCCTTTCCGCACCCATCTTGGTTTTGGTGTGTCTGTTGAAAGAGTTTCTGCTACTCGAGTGCAGTCAGTGGCTTAAGGCACATTTTCATGTGTTAGAAGCCATGCATTTGTTTTACACGTCTCTCACAGTTTATCACGTGCTAGCTGGTTGTAGTTGTTGCTGACATGGATAAATTTGAAAGAGTGGCCTAAATTTCTCTAGCCTTGCTGCCTCTGTGCAGGCCAATTATTTCAATTATTTCCATTGTTTAGATTTTTTTTTCCCCACCCCTGTACTTTAATATTGTCTTAATAGAAAAAGACAAACTTCTGCTGTGTAAGACAGTCTACATAAATATTGTTTTCCCATGCAGTACGTTTTTATTCTAGTGTTATAGCTGTATTTCTCTGTGCCCACAATTGCAATGCTTTCCCTCATTACGAGCACAGAGCCTGTATTTTATGCCAACAAAAATATTTACATGGAGAGATTGCCCTGGATTAGAATTAACTTTGGCATCCATCATAACTTTAGATGTCATTAGTTTTTAACAGCTGTGCTGTTTAATTGCATCAAAATTTTATGAAAAGAAACAGACCTAAAAAAAATGTAGAGCACGTACTATTTACAATTATTATTCCATTTTACATGTGTGGTTTGATTTAAAGTATATGCTAGATGTTCAGCAGACTGCCGTTTGAATATTTAGGAAAATAATACCTGGAAGTTATGTTATGACCAATTTAATGTTAAGTCAGTTCAATTCTCAGAAATTGGAATATCTCAGTCACAAGCATTCTTGCTTTTAGGATGTAATTCTTTTTAACATTAGCATCAGAAATTATACAATTGGTACCTGGATATTCCAGTTTCTATTTCCAGTGTCTATTAAGACATATGCTGTAGGATTATGTGAACACTTTTCTTCTAGTACATTCAGAATATCACACTGAAATCAGTATGCTTTCAATTATATCCCCCACTGTAACTTCTGCTTACTTTTCCACATATATGTACAAGTAGTCATATGTAGAAGTATTGTTCTGTTTCATTTTCCCCTCATCGTAGGTTAAAAAAAAATCCATTCTCATCATGTTCCTGAGCAACCAGCTCCACCTGGCCCTGCTTGAGCAGGGGGATTGCACCAGATGACCTTCCAGCCTCAGCCACCTTATCTTCTGGGACTCTGCATCCCTTTGCAAATACACCAAATAGCTACTCTTTTTAAAAGGCTCCATTGCTCCTTCACCAGAGCCCCTCTTAGCACTGCCTGCCTGCTGCAGCTGTAGAGTGGGACAGGGTGCATGAAAAGCTAGTTCATGGCGAGAAGAAGGAGGTCCCATCTCTTAAAAGGGTCCTCTTGAACTCCCATGGCTGTGGCATTTGTCTCTCTAGCAACTGAGATTACACCTTTTGGATAGGATCTTTACCTTTACCTTTTTTCCTCACTAAGGGTAGGAAAGGGATTATTTTTTTCCTGGCACCCTGTGCAGTGTTATTTGGAAGAGTGGCCGTGTCAACATGTGATTTCTATTACGCTGTGTGTTGAGAAATATGAATTTTACTTTTACCACTTCCTAATCTTTTAGTCCAGAATGAACAGCTCAGATTTTAGGATGTGCAGCAGAAATTTCTCCCTTCTTCTTGTTTGCTATCTTTTTAAGATGAGGTAGGGAAAATAACATAAAGGAACTACTAATACTAGATTACCAATTTTATTCTTTGAAACTTTAAATAGTGGACAAATGCTTCCATGCTATTTCTTGCTAATTTAAACTGAATTCAAGAAAAATGAAGTTCTCCTTCCTCATGCTTTGGGGTCGTCCCCCCCTTTTTTTCTTTAACTGTTGCATCTGCTGACTGTGCTCCAGAGCACTTATAACGTGCTAATGCCAAAAGACCATGGTCTCCAGGATTTCCTTTGACATATTCCTGCTCAGTCGTACAGTTTACAGTAACAAATAAGGCTAAAGAATCTTGGACAGAAAACAAAGACGTGATAAATAGTGTACTTTGAAATTTCACATCTACCATATTTTTACAAGATATGACTCACCTTCCTAGAAAGCTATTACATAAAATGTCTGCTGACAAGGAATATTTGTTAATAATCATTTGCTGTAGTTATTCTTCTAGAAATTTGGGGAAAATAGAATCAGTTTTCAAAATCATATCTGTGAACAATGTCTGTCTTATTCTACGCAGAAGGGATTTAACCTGTGCTCTGTGGGAGAAGAAGGCAAAACTATTTCTCTCCTTCCTATAGCAAAGACAGTCAGAAAAGCAGCAAAATTCTGTTTCTGCTTCATAATGTCTGCGAGAAGTGGTTAGGCTTTGGCAGATGGATTTGAATTGCATTCTGATTCTTCTCAAAAACTCGAGTCAGTAATCAGGGTGAGATTTAAGGTCATGCCATTAGTCAGAACAGTTCCGGTTAAACAGATCTGCTATTCACGCTGACGGTGCCCCCCTTTCAATAGGAAGGTATAAGGGAAGCTGCTGATGAGGAGTGATGACAGCCACTGCCAGCAGCAGTGATAGTGGGTTCAGTAATCTAATAAACTGGGTTATTATGCTTTTTAGAGTCAAATGGCTGAATAAAACCTATGCAGAGGCCTTTTAAAATACCAGCTTTAGAGTGGGTCTTGTGTGCAAACCGTGATTCATGTGAAATGCAATATCTAAACTTTTATCTATTGCTATTTAAACCTTTGTTCTTAGTCACCTTCATAATGAGCATAAAGGTAGTGATAACTCATATCCTGTGTAAATAACCAACACAAAATGTTACTGACATTCAGTGTAGCATTTTATTCATGTTTCATATCTCTTTTCTTTTTCCTTAAAACAGAAGATGGTATTGTAATAAGAGTTTGTAAAAGTACCCCAACTGGCAACACTTAATCGTAGTCCATGCAGCAGTACATCAGCCATGAAGATAAGCAAGATCCCAGCATTCCCAGTCATTAAAAATGTACAGTGTTTCATTTTGTATCTGTCACCAGAAATCAGCTTGAAGAGCAGCTTTCCTGGCTCTCTGATAAGTCCTCTGATGAGGGCAGGGGACTGCGGTAGCCACAACATCTGTCTTCAAGGGCTGGAAACAAGACCTTACTGCTCTCCAGTTAAGCTTTTCTTCTCAGGAGACCAGATCAATAGTTTTAGGAATAAACCATGTCATGTAGGCTTCCTCCTCTTCCTCCCTTGCAAGTACAGCTGTGTAATATAAAATAGAAGAAAGAATTTGGCATCCAACAAGAGGATGGGATTTTTTTTTTTTATGGCCGGTTATGAGGATTGTTTGGTAGAGTACCAAGGGAAACTGAGAACATGGTCTGACTTCTTTCTTCTGCCATTTTTGGTCTTTGCCAATTTGGCATCCACCAGAGGAAGACTTAATTTCATCTGGGAGAGAAACAAGCTAGCTCTTGGATTCTGTGGGGTGGAAGTGTCTCAGCTTGACGTTGTTCCCAAAGCCATGACTCAGAGGGACCATTTTTTAGATTATTTTATTTTATTTTATTATTTATAAATGAGGGAGAAGAGAGTAAATTATCTCAGCTTTCAGAACAAGTCATAAAAATGACTAAATAACTAAAAATGACAAATTTGTATGGTATAAGCATTAAGTGGGTTGAGAACGAAGTGTCCTGTATTTCTGATGATTGAAGGGAAGTCATAATCAAAAGCACGTAACACATTTTTTAGTTCTAAAGACATGGTTTTGAATTGTTCCGGTGGATTTACTTCAGAAAGTGACTTTCTGACTTCAAAATATGTTCTTAAATTTTATTACAGGTTACCTTTTATTTTTGAAAAAGTAACGATTCATGAAGCTCAGATGATTCTACCTGCAAATCACAGGTTCAAACCCAGACTTGAACACGCAAAAGATGTCTTTCAAGAAGAGGTTTCTTGCTACTTCTGGTCTTTTAGTTCCTCAGCTGCATGTATTTGAAACTTAATGGTCTCTGCGCCTGCAATATGAATATCTGTTTCAAGCATCTCCTTGAGTTCAATGCAGAGATTACTGATATCTCAGCTTTAAACTGTACCTTGCTTATGAGAAAGTAGACTTGTGGATAGCAAAAGCTTCAGGGTAGCTGGATGTTGAGGGCAAATGTCCAGTGTGCAGATTCTGGGCCAAGCGCTCTGGGAGATCAGGTCATACCTGTTTCACACTTTTTCCTGAAGGAAAAATCAGTACTAATGTGAATTCTCCCCTCAAAATAACCAGATGTCTTGTAGATACTTGCAGTTAGTGATCATGAACAGAACTGTAGGACCCAGCAGATCTCCTCCTTGCAAGTTCTTGCAGGCTTCTCAAAATCATTTATGGACTCATCTTTGGTTCACTTGTGTCAGTCACTGGCAACCACAGCCTGGAGAAGGAAGAATTCGGTTCTTATTCCCAGAACTGAAAAAGGGGGACATCCCAGGGCCTGTGTTTGTCTCCCTGTGGTTTAACTTTATCTAAATCAGGTAGGCATCTTAAATCTTCAAAGACTGTTAAAGCACATTTTTCCACATTCAATACCTAATTGTTAGTGGCTGATTACAGCTTTTTCAGTCCTGATGAAATCAGTGCTGTCCACTGTAGATTCTTCAGAATCTCCTCTAAAAAGTCACACTGGGCACAATTTTTCTGTTGGCATGAGCTACATCAGGATCATATCCCCATCCACAAGATGTCTTTGTAGGAACTTGCTGAAAACTAATGCACTTTGGTTTTTTGTTTTTATTTTTTTCTTCCTGGTATTTAATGGCACGTTCCTTGCAGGAATAAGTCAGACTGACGTTTTTTGGTCCACCTTGTTCCTAGGATTTGGTGATAATGATTGTTTGTGAAAACTACAAGCTTGCTACCTGAAGTCAGTATTCTGTGGAAGAAGGTCTTCCTCCTCCAGTAGGCTTTGTTGGGGAGGGAAAGTAACTGGTCTTTGAATCAAAAGAGCAAGATACCGTGGTTCTGGTGACTAAGTACAACTTCCATCAGCATGTCAGAAGCTGACAGCTAGACTCAGCAGTGGTAATGATTCAGCTGCAGTATTTTGTACAGATTTGGGTGCTGCAATTCCAGAAAGATAAGAAACAAATTGATAAAGTCCATAACTTACTGAAAGAGTGGAAGAACTGGGATTGTTCCAAGTAAGAAAAGCAGGTTGAGACACTGCTGAACAGTCTTCACAAAAATAATACATGTCTTGTTGCAAAGAGAAAAGAACAGGTTTTGCAGCTGTAGGTAAGAAAAGAGGCCAAAATAGAAGAAGAAGAAGAAAAAAAAACACATTTAGATTTGAAAATTTTTTACAGAAAGTATATTGAAGCACTGGAATAGCTTGCTGAGGAGATCATAGGAATATTTGAAAGATGTTCGGAACAAGTTAGACAAGTTGATCCTTCCCATGTGAACAGGTTTGGGTTAGATCCCTGCTTGAAATCCTTTTATTGCCCTGCTTTTTATTAATAGGACGAAGACTAAAATCTTTCCATTCAAAGACAGACAGGTGTCTCACTTTTTGTGATTCTGATTTTAAGAAGAAAGGTCTCCACAGGCTAAATCATAAAACTAAATGTTAGCCTTTTTCCCTGTGTGCAATAACCCAAAGATAGATTTAAAAGGTACTTCCAATGCTTTAGATGCCAGTAAGCTGGAACACCTGTCACAGTGGACTGGAGCCTTGAGGGCTTTCAGACACAGTAGGACAGTCAATGTCTTAAATGAGCTGGCCTTACTCTTTCAGCCAGCTTAGCTTCTAAGTAAACGTTCACAGTTTGCTTTTCTACTCTGACAACCTTCCTATGAGAAATGAAGTTTTATTTTAGTCTTGCGTTTTACTGTATTTGAAGTATACCTATTTGAAGAATGAGACCAGAATCTTAATTTTCAGTACCCTTCAAAATACTTCTGTTGGAGCTCTCGTACCCTTTCCTTCTGAAAAAGGTCATAACCAGAATATTTTATAATAGTTCAAATGCCCCAGCCATTATGCCCATCCAGTTGAATCAATCAATCATATTTTATTTAATGTTACTCTGAAGATATTCCCACTTAGATTCAACTTTTGCAACAATAAAGTAGAGCACACTCCAGTTCCACTGGAGTTTTCGTTACTATCCTAAGTATTTGTATCTTTTAGCCAAAAGATGCTGTGAAAGTATTTTAAATGTAATGCTTTGTAATTATATCCAGAATTACCAAATATTTATTTATGTATTTTTATTTCAGGAACTGCATCTGTGGCTGTTGCAGGTCTTCTTGCAGCTCTGCGTATCACCAAGAACAGGTTATCAGATCACACTGTGTTGTTCCAGGGAGCTGGAGAGGTATGTATTTTTGTGCTGTGAAGATTTTTCTTAATATTTAATCAAGTTAAATGTATCCAGTTAAGAAGGAGATTAAATGGGTAAAATGATCACTAATACCTACTGAATGTTAGTTCTTAACCCAAATGGAAACTTGCAGAAAAAAATCTCTGATCAACCCTTTTATTCTTCGTAAGACACTTTGCAGAGATCTATTCTCTTTTTAAAACTTCAGGTTTTAGCTCTTCAGCTGTAAATTATTGAACTGCTCTCAGTATAAACAAACAATTTTTGGAAAGATGAGGAGATACACCAGGTCACCAAACAGAAATGAAAATAAATGTATTTACCAGAGCACCCCTTTGATTTTTCCTGTTGTTAAATACAGTTTTTTGGCATTCTGCATGTCAATATCATCCATTTCTGAAGATTGTTTGTATACTAATTTTTCAGTATAAATTTCTAAGTCACTGACACACAATTGAAGCTTGTATGTACTTACAGTGTGGCTAGCGGGCTTTGCTTGTATGAAGTCTACAACCCCATGCAGCCTTCTGAAAAATATTCATGGTCACCAAATGCCTCTCTGGGTATAATATACCAATCCAGCTTTATGTAATCCAGATATCTTTAATATGATTCAGTATTTGCAACTACTGAGATCAGGTCTGTAGTTTTCATAATGACTTGCATCCATGTCTGGCATGTCAGCACCTTTGTACATCAAGACCGTCCATCTCTTTGAAGTTCCTTTCCCTGGTTTTGCTCCACATTTGACAGACAGATGAATCCACGGTCTAATGTTTATTTTTTTTTGTTAGTATTGTCAGTGTGCCTGTTGCTACAAGGATGTAATGATTGATGTCATCTCTGCTGTGGGAGTTCATTCCTAACAAAACTACTTATTTCTTAACTAAAAAAGGGGCATCTCACTTGATTCTCAGTGAAACTGAGTAATAAAGAACAAGAAACAGAATCAACCCCATAAATATGTATATGAGTTCGTAGTCAGAAACACTGAGTGGTCTGTTGGCTCATTTTGTTGCCTGATTTTCAATCTGCACCTCTATGACATTTGATCTGTTGGATGAAATATTATAAAATCCTGTAAGAATGATACATGTTTCAGCAAAATATTGATGAGTGAATTTTTCTTGCCCCTGCTTTCACTGGGAGCACAGCCAAGTCTAGAGTCATAAAACACACGAATAGTAGGTAAAAGGAAACTTACCTTCTTGATGGACATCTTAAAAAAAGATAAAATTTTTAGGACTGCATTTTACTTTTTGGCATGCAGAGCATAGTTTCCTTTGGTTTAAATTATTAAAAAAAAAGTAATAACTTAATGGACAAAATAAAATTTAAAAGAAGAAAAAATATTTAATGTATTCTGAGAAGACTATGTTGAATAAATGTTACTTCTAGCATTTTTAATTAAACATTTGTTATGTTTCCCACACTGTGGATGCCATCTTAAGATTTATCTATGCTATGATTTATCTATATGAGTTAAGATTTTTCTATACTATTTCTCTACATTATGCTTTCTAGTTACCAAATGTTCCAACAGTTGATGAATGAACCAGCAGTTCATTAGTGTTTAATCGATGAGAAAATAATGATTCAGTTTTATTGTTGAATAAAATCAAGAAACTTATCTAAAATATTGGGTAACAGAAACAAGTGAGCAGGAGATTTCTTTCATTTCTAGTTTTGTATATTATTTTTCTTCTCTCCCCTTCAGGCTGCCCTGGGGATAGCCAACCTCATTGTTATGGCTATGGAAAAAGAAGGGGTATCTGAGGATGCAGCCATCAAAAGGATATGGATGGTTGACTCAAAGGGATTAATAGTAAAGGTAAGACAATTTTCTCATTCCTTTAAATATCATGACAGCTATTTGCACTCCGTAGATGAAGGCAAGCACATAACCTTTGTGAAAGCAACTCCACCATTTATCTCTCTTGATACAGCAAGTTATTTTTCTTTTCTGAAGTGTTTTCAATGAATGACAGGCTCCCATGTTACTTCAGGGGGAAGCATGATTATTCATGGAGTTCCTGCTCTGTTTCTATTAGGGATAAACACGTAATGAAGAGAATTTTTCAGAAGTTCTTTAAAACATGTAAGGAAAGGAATGTTCAACTTGTGGGTTAAAGATTTCCCGTGGCAATGAGACTATTATTTGTTAGCATACTCTCGCACAGAGATGTATAGATACATTGTTAGGATAGCATTCAAGGATTTTTTTAAAGGAACAAAAATATTTTTGAAGAGAATATTTTCCTGGTATTGCAAGCATGTCATCCCTCTGTAAGAAATGAGATATATTGCATCAAATAGCTTCTATGCACAGTGATACAGCTCATGTTGCAGATGTTGTGGTCTGCAGTGCTATCAACACTAGTCAGAATTTGAAGCTGCTGAGAGACTTCATCAGTCACCCTTACTTCATTCCTTCCACGTGCCAAAATAAAGAAACACATGAATTCCATGTGCCAGAATAAAGAAATGAGTATGTTTTAAAAGGTGGTTATGTATTTAATAGTTTGTGAGCTACTAAAAAGAAATGGATGAGAGGCCAGTTGGCTTTTCTTTTTCACCTTGCCTGCTGGTTAGCAGTGTTTATGGTCATCTTTGTTGGTACTGCATTTTTGCACAGTGCTCTTTAGCTGTTTAATATTTAAGATCTTTTGTAGTTCACATACCTTTGCATCAGGACCATGCATTATGCAGTCAGTATCTGTGTGGGTTTATTGAACAGAATCACAGCACCTTTCAGTCATGCTGCTAAAGAGAATGGTCATAGACATTGAGATGGAAGAGCATTACTAAGGTCATGGTGGACATCCCTTGCCAGGAAGTACATTATTCTGATCAGGTACAGAAGGATGCTGGTATTTGCTACTACCTAAGACATGGTGGGGAGGGGATGTTTGTTGTTTTGGTTTTTTTAATGAGTGCTTTTAAACATTTTGGTTTTCATCTAATAATCTGAAAGTGCTTTTGCATCCAAACACAGCTGACTGAAGGCCTGTGTACCTCCTGTGGCTGTTAAAACCTAGAGGTTACCTAAGAATAACAGTGTGGTGCACAATTTCCTCCACCATAGAGACTTGGACTATCAAATAATAGAACTCAACTAAAATCACCTCCTGGTTGTGTTAAGGCAACTGAAAAGGGCAAAAGTATAGGAAATTCACAGCCCTAAAGCAGTAAACCAGGTCTTAGCTGTGTGTCTGTCCAGCCAAGATGGTTAACCAGCCTTTCTTCTCTCCTACTCATTGCTTCTTCCTGTTTCTTTTACACCTCTCACTGATAATTTGCTAGTCAGTCGAGAAGCTGGGTTGTTGCTCTTGGTTCACAGAACTAAATCCTTTCACAGTTTCTAAATTTTTAGAGACTCGGTGACTGTAGACTTTCCTCACCACCTTCTAGCTTCAGTGCTCTCAAGCAGTGCCAAAACCAATCAGCATCTCACATAGCCTCAAAGTTCTTTTCCTCTGCTTATTCTTCTTGGTGGGGCTTTAATTTGGGTTTTGTTCAAAAAGCAGTCCACTGATTTTCATGTTCTGCCCAGAGTATATTTGTGAACTGTTTGTGATAGCCAGACATAACATCTGTCTGAGATAGATTAGGGCTGAATTTATGGCCAGATGTTGATACAAGCAGTGGGAGCCAATGGTGCACATTTCAGATCGTTGCTGGTGTTCCTGGAAGACCTGGGAGCACCAGTCTTCCCATCTGGCAATCCTGTGGGGCTTGAAAATGGTTGGGCACTTACTGCTGCAGTGTATTTGAGCAGAGAGCCTGCTGGACCTTGAAGCTGGAAGTACATAGTTTAGTGGTCACTTGACAGTGCTGGTTGGACTTGATGATCTTAAAGGTCTCTTCCAACCAAAACGATTGTATGATTCTACTTCAGTGTGAGGCCTGAGCTGGGCATAAGAAAACCTGTCCTTGGTCTAGGGCTCTGGCTTTCTTCTGCAGCTGAGTATTCCCCCTAAAAAGGGAACACAATTTAAAAAATGCTCCCTCCCCCAAAAGAAAGGAACTACAATGTAGGCCTCTTGAAGCTTGTGATTTAACAATGGGAAGGACTGTATTGTTAGAAACCTTTTCAGTATTGCAAAGATAACATTTGCCAAGCCACAGCATAGATCACCAGTTAACCAACTCTTATATAAACTAAGATGATTTTTATTTCTTACTACTAAGGAGGACTATCAGTGGAAACCTGTTCAACAAGAGACCCTTAAAATTTACCTCACCAATAACAGCTTGATCTACTTGAAGCAGGGAGACCTTTTCAGTCCTAGAAATATTCTGATCTGTTGCTTTTGCAGTGTTGGAAATAACAGAATCTCTGAAGACTCAGCAATTGCTTGGTCCAACTAAACTAATTTTTACATCATTTTTATTCTGTGTTGTTCTTTGATCATTAATTTTGCAATACATAAATGTAGATTTAAATATTGTTTCTCCTTTCATCTGCTTTCTGTAATATTTCAACAAGTGCAAACCAAAGAAAAATAACTTTGGAACTTTTGACCTGACTGCAAATAGTTTCCACCTTTTCCTTCTCCCCTGCCCCCATAAGCTGCCACAAAGTCACTTATCAGGCTTTCGTATCTGATTTTTCCTTTGTGACTTTTTAATTGTAGTTGAAATGCAGCTGTGTTTTCATTTTCCTGTTAATATTTATCCCTCCTCTGCCCTGGGAACCATCTTTTTTCATTACACCAAGTTTGATGACCAACTTTTCTGCTATGTTGTGATGAAGGAGCTGGTGATAAAGACTGTGTTTGTTATATTGTCTACGGCTGTGTTCTCTACTACATTCTAGAGACCTTATAAGGTTGTTTATATTGGTTTGGGGTTGTTGGGAGTGTGGTTTAATTTGTTCAGTATGCTTTCACCTTTTGAAAATATTTTTTTCTCCAAAGGTGAATGAGGAAGGTTTGCAGATCATAATATCATTGGAATTTTGCCAACTGAACTGTATGACTTTTTGAAACAGATGTCATTCCTCTTGAAATGCCTGTCTTAAGTACCCTGGTGCATTCAGAGGAAAGTTTTAATGGTTAATTAAAAGACACTTTTAAAGTTGCTTTTGCACTCTTATGTACTTAAAGAGTATGCAGGAGCAGTTAGGACTCATCTTTAATTCTGAATTTCTGAATTCTATCCCATTGTCACATTCTGTCTGACAAATAGATATTTACCTATATGAACACCCTGGTGGGTAACGTCTCCCATATTCCTCTTCTTTCCCACATTCTCAGTGTTTCTATTTTTCTTCTGTCACTCTCACAAATAATACATCAATTTGTGGTGTGTGGTGAACACACTTTGTGTCTTCTTTAAAGCTGCCATAGTGTCTTGCTTAGCTATAGTGGTGGACAGATCTTCACCCATGGACTTCAAAGACAGTAAATTATTTTGTGTCAAGAAGCTGAGAAGAGGCAGCAAGTGATAAACAGCATTTGGATGTTCATGAGTTTCACCATAGAATCAGAGAATGGTTTGGGTTGGAAGGGACCTTAAAGATCATTTGGTTTCAAACCCCCTGCCATGAGCAGCGACACCTTCTACTAGATCATGTTGCTTGAAGCCGCATCCAGCCTGGCCTTGAACACTTCCAGGGAGGGGTCATCCACAACTTCTCTGGGCAACCTGTTCAGTGTCTCACCAGCCTCATACTGAAGAAATTGTTTGAGCATTTTAGCAATGTGTTGCAAATGCTTCAGTTTTCTTTCTTCTATATTTTTAAGGCAATACCAAGAATCATAGGATCATAGAATCATAGAATGTCAAGGGCTGGAAGGGACCTTGAGAGATCATCTAGTCCAACCCCCCTGCCAGAGCAGGATCACCTAGACCAGGTCACACAGGAACACGTCCAGGCAGGTCTTGAATATCTCCAGAGAGGGAGAATCCACAACCCCTTTGGGCAGCCTGTTCCAGTGTTCTGTCACCCTCACTGTGAAAAAAGTTTTCCTTATATTTACATGAAAATTCCTGTGCCTCAGCTTCAACCCATTACCCCTTGTCCTATCATTGGGCATCACCCAGAAGAGCCTGGCTCCATCTTCCCGGCACTCACCCTTCATATATTTATAAACATTGATTAAATCACCCCTTAGTCTTCTTTTCTCTAAGATAAAAAGCCCCAGCTCCCTCAGTCTATCCTCATAAGAGAGATGTTCCACTGCCTTAATCATCTTTGTAGCCCTGCGCTGGACCCTCTCCAGCAGTTCCATGTCCTTCTTAAACTAGGGGGCCCAGAACTGGACACAGTATTCCAGATGTGGCCTCACTAGGGCAGAGTAGAGGGGCAGGAGAACCTCTCTCAACCTACTAGCTACACCCCTTCTAATACACCCCAGGATGGCATTGGCCCTCTTGGCCACAAGAGCACACTGCTGGCTCATGGTCAGCCTCCCATCAACCAGGACCCCCAGGTCCTTTTCCCCTTCACTGACTTCCAACAGCTCAGTCCCCAAGAACATGGTAGGCATGATGGTTCTTGAAACTGCCTAGGAATATGATGAAAATAATAAGGCATTTTTAATATTTAGAGGGTAGAAAGTTCTCTGCCAAGGATGGATGCTCTGCTGCTGAGAATGGGCAGGGCGATGGGAGTGTTCCTGAGTTGCCAAATGCTTCTCTTGTGGTGAAGTTGATCTGTAATTTGCAAGACAGCATTAGATTTTTGCATGCCACATTATCTCTAGTGCACTAATGGAAGTTCCCTCACACAGGGATGAATGTCATCCTTCAAGAGTATGTCAACATGAGGGATCTGGACAGGTTGGATTGATGGGCTGAGGTCTGTGGGATAAGGTTTAACAAGGCAAAGTGCCAGGTCCTGCACTTGGCTCACAACAGCCCCATGGCAACACTACAGGGGAAGAGTGGCTGGAAAGCTGCCTGTTAGAAAAGGACCTGGGGATGCTTGTGGACAGCCAGCTGAACATGAGCCAGCAGTGTGCCCAGGTGGCCAAGAAGGCCAACAGCATCCTCTCCTGTGGCAAAAACAGTGTGTCCAGCAGGAGTAGAGAAGTGATCATGCCCCTGTACTTGGCACAGGTGAGGCCACAGGGGAGCACTGTGTTCAGTTTTGGGCACCATGGTATAAAAAAGACATTGAGCTGCTGGGGTGAGTTCAGAGAAGGGCAACAAAACTGCTAAGGGGTCTGGAGAAAGTGTCTTATGAGGGGCATCTGTGGGGCCTGGGGTTGTTTAATCTGGAGAAGAGCAGGCTGAGAGGATACCATATTGCTCTCTACAACTACTTGAAGGGAGGCTGTAGCGAGGTGGGTGTTGGTTTCTTCTCCCAGCTGACGAGTGATAGAACAAGAGGAAATGGGCTTGCTTTGTGCCAGGGGAGGTTTCGGTTGGGTATTAGGAAAAATTTTTTTACTAAAGGAGTGGTGAGGCATTGGAACAGGCTGCCCAGGGAGGTGGTGGAATCACCACCCCTGGGGGTGTTTAAAAAATGTGTATCTGTGGCACTTCAGGACATGGTTTAGTGGTCCTGATAATATTTAGTATATGGTTGGGCTTGATGATCCTGAAGATCACTTACAACCTTAGTGATTCTGTGATTCTATTTTATGATTCTGTGGAACAATGTTGCTTTTGACAGTTTTGTACTCTATGCTTTCTAGTTCAGCATAGTAATATTTGCATCTAATCAAGTGATTTGTGTTTTAAATGTCCATTAGATGTATCATATCCCCTGTAAGACTTCAGGTCATCTAATGAAAGCCTAAACTGAACAGCAAGCACAAGAACATGTGCTGAGATCTGATAGTTGAAGGCCTTAGTATATTGATCTTGGTAAGAGGAGGACTGAAATAGACCCCAAAAGGTTGCTAACTTCTGTGCTCCCACTTCATTAGGCTGGAGATACTAAGGTAACCCAGTAGGTAATCCCCTAAAATATTTTCATTTTTCCTCCTCCTTTTCCCATTTGAATATCCCTGGAAAACTTACATGGAAAAGGTCCTTACAAGCAATTAACTGGCAGTGGATACAACCCTGATTAAAGTTCATGGTTTGGTCAACCACTGATACATACATAGTTCAGTCTTTGCTTAGAGAATGATTAAAGAGAAAGGGGACATTTGGGACTGACAGAATTTTATTGACATATAGGTGTGGTTGCTCCCATTACAATCAGCAGAGTTCACATAACACATAAAGAGCCTTTAGAGCTCACAATCAAATATCTTAATATTGAACTGAAGCCCATCTAGACTGTCTGATTGTTGCTGAATTTTCTTCTATTTTACCAATAATCAATTTTTTAAATTTGTGTTTAATTTTATATACTAATTTGATAATGGTTTTAATGTTAACTTAATAGCATTTAATATTATGTCTGCCTCTTCTGCTAACTTTTAATTACTTCTAGATTTTTTTTTTATCAGCAGTCAATTATTCTGACTTTTACTTTTGTCCTTGATCTGTACATTTATGGCTGATTGTAACTGACTAGGACATTTAGAGCCAAAAAAATGAGTTGTGTCTTGGCAAATATGTAATGTCTTGGGTATGTCCAAGGCACCACAGTAACTTAAAGCAGTTTCTGCCTTATTTTACTCATGTACTATCCCAACAAAGCAATCCTTGTTTGCTTTGTCAGTTACTCTGCTGTCTGGGGAATTCATCTGTGCAGTTTCATCTTGAATTTATCTTGTTCTATATGAAGTATAAGTTCTGCAGCAAGGAAACACATTAATTTGTCTTTGAACGCTTGTGGCATTACTCATACTCGGTCAGTAATATATGAAAACAAGTGAGGACAAGGCAGAAGGATGATTAGTGGGGTGTGCTTAAGGAATGGCCGCAGTATTTTCTCTAGAAGAGACACCACCAAATATTCGGGTGCTAAAATTGTTGGCATGTGACTCCTTCCTCTTTGACACCATGTACATTAGACGTACTGATGAGATGCTGACCTAATTTGGATGGTCTGTGATTTCTTTTGCTCATGCTCTGTTTTTGAAACAAATGATTGTTTTGCTCCATCTTTTTTTCTGTTGGTCCATGGATTCCTGACTTGCTCTGCTTCTCAGGTCTTATCTTCTTGAAATAATCGTCTATAAATTTTGTCCTGTCTGTTAACCATGAGTGCTTATTTACAAGGAAAGGGTATTTTATACATTTTACTGGACTTATATAAACAGCCCTAATCTTCTCACAATGTGTTTTGAAGTCAACATCAGAATTACACTTTTTACCTAAATCATATATTTTACTGCCAACCATTATGACATTATCTCCTTAAAATGTGTTTTTTTCACACGGTTGTCAATAAGCTGTTTATTAATTCTGTGTCCAAGTTGCCTCATCTGCTTTTAATCTGCTCTCCTTACCTCTAGGTGTTTAGGGATGGGCCTGATCAGGAAGCACAGTCACTTTAACTGGATGCAGACTGGGGAGGGTTTGTGTGTCTCTGCTTTTTGGTTCCTAAATGAGATAGCACAGGCATTCTAGCCCTTAGGCTTCAGTAACCCCTGGCCAGTGAGTCCATGTCCATACCTCCATCTTCCCTGGCATTTTGTGATTCCTCGTAACTAAAACTCTCCTGGAGTTCTGGCCAAGGAGGGTGGCCTGGCCTGTCCTCTCCTAGCATGGTTTCTGTGTCTCTCCTGTCCCTTCCCTTTCATGCTTCTGGGTAACTCCTCAGAGAGGTCCCTCAGCTCCCAGCACTGTCTACAGTCCCTGTCTGGAGCCCTCCAGATGATTAATCAGGAATCTTTAAACCATAGATTTACTTGTGGTGAAAGAGGTAAGAAGCCATGTAGACATCACCACCTTCTCCCATGACTTTTAACCACATCCTTTCCCCCCCACTCCCTCTTCTTCTGTGATGCTTTAACAACTGTTTTTTTGTTTGTTTTGCTTTTAACTCTGCAATGGGGAATTTACAGGAAAAATGCAAGCAGACCCAAAACATTTGCAGTTGGAAATACTCTACTTACCAATGGACTGCTTTGCTTTTTGGTCTACAGTTCTCATGTCTTTTGTGGCTCTCACGTCTTCAGTATTTAAGAACCTCGGAAGAATTTATTAATTCATCTGTGTACTGATCTCTGTTGTCTTGTTTAAATAAGGCACAGTTGACACAGTCAAATGGAGGCGAGTGTTTATATAAATAGATTTGTGCCTCCCTGGTTGTGAGACGGGGACAAGTGCCAGCGCTGCCTCTAATGTGGGACAGTGCAATCATCAGGGAGCTCTGGCTTGTTCTCAGCTGCCTCCCAGCTGATGGAAAGAGCAAATCTTGGAGAGCATCCAGCACTGCCTCTCTCGCCTCGCTGACATAAAAAGCTCCTCTGCTCTTCAGCCCTGGTTCATGGGGCAGCCCCAGCAGGACCAGCTCAAACAGGCCACGGCATTTGACTTCACATTGGTGATATTTGTAAGATTTGCCTCCTGTTTTGTAATATCCCACACAGATGTCTGCTGTGCAGTCTGGTCTCCTGTTTTTACAGCTGTTTTCTATGAATTTTCTCAGGGTTTTATTGATGGGTCATTTTTTTTTTTTTATCTGTGCCTCAGTTTGGTTCTACAATATGATGATATGAGTAACTTTCTGTGGAAACTGTGGTCTACATTTGCTTGAAGCCTGATCCCAGTATCTCCTTTGCTTCTTGTGATGTTGATCATCTGCTAGAACTAAAAACTTAAGAATCCTCTATAAAACTAAGAACAGATTTCCAGTTTCAAATCCAAACTACATGTCATTTTTCATAATAACTATTGAGTCCTGTTACTTCCTTTTGCTCCTTGAATTAAAAGGTCCTGGTGTCCAAGTGACTATGTTTTATTATTTGTAATGATAATATATAATACCAATGACTCTCATCCATTAGGGAGTATAGACATTTTAGGATTGCCAAGATCTTTCATACATAATGTCACCATCAGAGAATGCTGCTATTGTTTCTTTATCTCTGTAACTTCATCTGCTGACTTAACACAGTCCACATTGTAACTCATTTGCTAATAAAGAATTTAGCTCATATTACTTTCCATGTGAGATAGCATGGTGACTTCTAATACAGCTACATATCTATTTTCAGTTTGCTTAGTTCTCTTTTGTTCAGATACAATATATCCCATAGGTTTCTTGGTACAAAATGATACTGTGATGGGGGTAATATTTTTCCCCCCTGAAGTAATTTCTGGAATTTTCACTGAGTCTTTGGACTTAAGGTTTTTAAAATCTTTTAAATTATACTTTTATTGTTCTTCACTTTCAGCATTCTAGTGAAGGTGTATTGTGTATTTTATTCAGGTAGCCTGAGTATGCATTAAAGATGCTATGGTTGTCTTCCTGGTACTTTAGTGTGTAGGGTTTTGTTTTGTTTTGTTTTGTTTTGTTTTGTTTTTTTGTTCAAGCACACTTACTATAATGCCTCTCTCAATTTACTTATTCTGTATAAGGAAATAATATAAGAATACCTATAATTGTGAAAATTTATATATCATTATATAATGTTGGTGCTTTTTCTGTTTCTTTCTTGGGGTGATGAATAAATTTTGAAAGGTAAAGCAAGAAGGATATGAAGCCTCTTTTCCTAATTTTACCTTCCTTCTTCTATTGAAAGAGATTGCGAGTTTTTATCTTCCCCTCTGAATAGCTGCACAGGTATCACATCAAGTCTTTTAGGTCATCTGTGGATTTTAGTGTAAAAGACAATCTGAATTTTGTGAGTATCAGTTGATGCAGGAAAGATGTTTGTTATACATCACAGAAAACATATTAGAAGTTAAGGCAGGTTCTGTCTGGCCTACATGAGTCTTCATACAGCCATTTGAACAAAAGTGCAATAACATCCTTTGGTAGGAACCCCTTGAAAAGTTCGCCCCTCTGTAGCAAATGGTGAAGCCTTTCAGTGAAAAAGTGAGACTGTAAGTGAGGCTCAGTGGACTGAAAGGGACACATCTTTAGATTGCTGATTTTTCTGAGCCCTTTCCATTGAATGAATAAATTTTCAATAATGCTAAATGAGCAAAACAGTGGGCTTAGAAGACAGCTACAAATGTGACTGAAGAAGATATTTCTACCTAAAAGACCCAGAGCTTCATACACAGAATCCTAGAGCTCATTCAAATTCTTTCTTAGTATGGAGTATTTTAGACTTTTTCCTTTTCCTATTAGAAGAAGAAGAAGAAGGGAAATATCAATGAGCTGTGTGCCATGTTAGTATTTTAGGATTATGGAGATACAAGAAGACCAGAACAGTGTCTCATTTATGCTACCTTGTTTTGGTCCTCTGCAGCTCATTTCCTAGCAGCAAATAGCTGGGGTACAAAAGCTAGCTATGCCAGGGCTGGAAATGGAAATGTCAGAAGATGGACTCTGCAATTCTGGGAGATCTTGTAGTCAGAGCAGCTCTGCACTGACCAGTCCATCTGCTTTCCATCTTCCCAGTGCCAGGAGGGTGACAAAACAGAAAACCACACAAATCCAGAACTGAGACTTCTGCATTTTGGCTCCATCCTCTTCTATCCGCTGACTGACAAAAACTCTGTCATTTCTTATTCCGGCTATAGGCATTCAGGGGCGGATGTCTGGAAGCTTGTACTAAATGGACTGGCAACCCCTTAGTTTGAGGTTAAGCATGCACAAAACGGAATTGTTTCTTCCTTCCTGCAAGTCATTGTTTGCCCCGTTGGCAGAGCATGGAGGAAAGCTGGCCGTGCTCTTGCTGCCGCCTCTTTACTTTGTGGAGAGGAGAACTTAAGAGTTTGCAAGTCTGGGGAGAAAAAAAACACTATCTAAAGCACTGTCCTCTAAATTATTGGAGTTTTGTAACCAAATCAACTGGTTGATCTTGAAATCTCGAAGACAGTTTTAAGGGAGGTTTTATGAGCTCTTTTAGGATCACTGAATTAACAATGACATGTCTGAAAATCTATTTTAAAATATGTATTAAAATAACCTCTGACCATAGAACATCTTTTGTAAGCATTTTCCAAGCACAAAATCTCTGTGTACATAGCTGTTGTTATTTTTGCTAAGCTACAAAATTTTATGTTTCATTTTTAGTTAATATACTATAAAAATATTTACTTGGAGATGTGATTCATTCTGACTAATGGACCGAGCTAATTCAGACCAAAGCTGAATCAAGAAATAAATTTATAATTGTTTGGGCTTTGGCTTTGGTTTGGAGTTTGGTTTTGGTTTTGGTTTTGTTTTTAGTTTGTTTTATTTTAGAAAGGTAGGTTGCCCTATGTGAAATTAAGATAGGGCAGAGCTGAATCTGACCTAAGCTGACCCATCTGGCTGGGACTAGTCTTACTAGTCAGTGGCCTGCAAACAGTTGCAGTGGATCACATCCAGCTTACTGTTTGAGTACTCCTTTGTAGCTAATGAGAGATAATCGCCAATGTCAGTAGAAAATGGGGCTTTGAATCCTTGGTGTTGCATCAAGAAGTGTTTTAACAGCTCTGCCATTATCTTCATTTTTAAAATATTGAAGAAACTCCTCAAAAGCCTATCAAGTGTAAAACCCTATAAAGAAGTAACTCTGTTTCATGCAGGATTTTGGTAATTTGTTTTGATTTAAAATGAAAATGAACAAATATCAACATTTTTCTCCACTAAGATGTCAGCCTGGCCTCTTAGACATTATGCTCTGTGAAAAAAATTGAACTTCACCCTTCCCAAGACATCTTCCCAAATCTACAGGCCCTTGACGTGCTCAGAGTTACCAGCCTGCCACAGCCTGAAGAATGATCTGGTCATGGCTCTTGGAGGTGATTTCTTTTTTCTTGGTAGCCCAGGGTCGTCTCCTGGCAGCTGGATTTTAAGACCAGATCAAAAACTGGCTTCCTTGATAGCAGCCTGATAAGCTATTAGGCTTACCAACTGAAGAAGGAAGCAGTGTGGGACTGGATGGTCACCCCTGGCATCCATTCCCAGCTCCCCGGGAAACCTGCCTCCAAGTCAGACTCTGTTGAGCATTTTGGGTTCAACCAATCAGCTGATGAGAAGGAAAAGTGGATTTTCTTCTAGAATTTTGAGTTATGCCTAGCACAAGCTTGTGGCCTGGAAGTCACAAATACATTTTCTTTTTCCTTCGGTGACTGAAAACTGTGTATTTTTCCCCTGAAAATGTTAATCAAAATTCCTGCTTTAAAATGAGATGTATATAAACCATGTTTGTATACTGTGGGGACATCTGCTGGGGTGCTGGGAAATGACAGGCTTGAAAATGTGTATTGATGGTGGAATGATTCGAGAGTGAATATGCCAAAAATTGTTAATCCTGCGGCATTCTCTCGAGGCTCAGAATTTCACATTTTACCCACAAAGGAAACCAGGTGCCTGTATCACAGTATTTCAGTGCTGATCACTCTAGGAGAACACTTAAGACCCCTATAAGCACATCCAGACATAACCCTCTTAATTTAAAAACTGTATTTTGGTCATGTAGGAAAAAAAAAAAACCCAACCCAAACTGTAGAAGAGCAGAAATCTCTGGAAATTCCTTGTAATTGTGGGCGAGCCAAGAGAAGCTGGCGTCCTGTGAGGCAGAGCAGCTCAGTCAGGCCTGACCACATAACAGCCTTCCTCAGCTTCCTGTGGTACCCTCAGGATGGAAACGCTTTTCTTGCAGCTGGAAATGAAAAATGGCCTTCCCTGCTGCCTGCAAGCTCCTGCGGTGGTGGTCCAAGGAGCAGCAGAGGAGCTGAGGTGATGGGACTGGCGCAGCCACGTGTTGCGACGCTGCAGAACTGTAGGCCAAAATGTAGCGTTGACTTTCTCGGCTTTTGTTAAAATGAAGTAAAAATGCCATTAAAAACCTAATCCCGCCTTGGATCTGAGAGTATACACAGCCCTAAACTGAGCCAAAATTGTTAAATTCCTAGGCTTTAATGGAATTGTGGAATGAATTCTGTTCCAATATTTCAGCATAGTCTTAATTAACTTGCTAAGATTACGGAAACTTTCATCCTATCAGCTGGAGAAGATGTAGCTGGGGAGATGATATACATCTGTTCAGGCTGTTTGGTCAGCATTACATTTAGCATTCCATTTTCCTCGTGTACTTCCCTATATATTTTTATAATCTGCTTCTTGCTGTCTGAAGTTGTAAGATGTTTGAGGGGCTGGCACCGCCTTCTAGATTTGTGCTTGAAAAGTGCCTTTGCAGTGATGTTTTCTGCAGGCATGAGATTAAGACCAGGGGTGAAGGTGAATACATTTTAAATTCTGAACTTCTGCTGAAATTTTCTGTACAGACAGAGGTCTGTGTATTTAGACAAATATAGAATTTTCACAAATTCTGACCCCTTCTTGCCCTGCACTCCATGTTACTTACATTGAGTTCACATCCTGTTTAAAACCCAGTCAATGTCAGTGATGCTCTATAGACCTTTCTTCTGCATCTACCATATTCCATTTGGAAACCACCTTGGGCATCGGTGGGTGGAAATTGCTGGTATAGACCAGGGCAGAATTTGTTTCACAGCTGAGTCAAGTTCGTTAATGCAAAAGTAGTACACCAAACATCTGTTTAGAATTATTTTTATTCTATTCTTAGGAAGGAATGACTTAAATATGAAAAATGTGTAGCAAAATAGGCTCACCTATAGTCTATACACTCCACCAATATAGTCTCTGTACTTTTAGACAGGAGCAAAGCTGAAAAAGCCAGGAGAAAATATTTTTGTTTTGCCAAGTTACAAATTTCCCTCTGTTCTGATGCATCCATACAGTTTGCTATATACATATTTTTATGCTTTACCATTAGTGACTTTGTTTGACCAAATGTTAACAGGTACAACAGCTTTATGAATGCTTTAAAGAAAAAATTAATGATGCTTTTGTGAAATTCTTAATACATTGTTGTTCTCCAGATGTTATAAATTTCAAGTAAAAATATTGCATTTAATTTACCTAGTGTTTAGAGAAATAGGTTAGTTCTAATCATTCTAAGCATGTCATCTGTACACAGGGTAACTGTCTAATATGATATTTGGTGATAGATGCAAAAGTAGAAATGAAAATAGGACATGTTAAACCAGATACTTTGTAATCTGGTTATCCCAGGATATTGGGTTCCATTGAACTTTGTAATAAGTTTCTTTTTCTTTTTTTCCCTTATTCAGGGGCGTGCCTCATTAACATCTGAGAAACAACGTTTTGCCCATGCCCATGGTGAAATGAAAAATCTAGAAGATATTGTTAAAGATATAAAACCAACCGTGCTAATAGGTAATTTTTTTTTTTTTTTTTTTACTTTAAAGCAATGACCTTATTCTTTGTTGAAAAGAAATAGGGATGTGGCTTTGTCTGAAGGCAGGATCAAGTTCCTCTGAACAGAGTTTACCTCTGTGTGTTTTTAGAAAACACTAGGTGCATAATGGACTCTATTAAGCAACTGAACAAATAGTAACTCTCCAAGCACGTAACCCTGCCTGTACTTCAAGCCATCCATTTTACAGGAGGAATAATCCAAGTTGGTTTAAACATCTGATGGAGAACCTTATCACCTTCCTAAATTACTTCTGATTTAATGTGGATGGTGTAATAAAAATAACCTCAAACTTAGACTGAGAAAACTGAGCTAAGCACATGTAAAGCTGAGCAAATCTAAGTGTGCTGTAGCTGAATCTTCTGTCACTCATATTTAGGTCCTTAGTCACCAGTCCTTTGTGCTGACCAAAACACAGGTTTTACAAGGACTTTTTCTTATATAAAAGCTGCAGGATTGGGGATCTAAGTTAAGGATTGGTCAGGTCTTTGCAGTTTGGTTATTAATATTTGGTGACAGTTTCAGGAATAAACTTCAAGCACTCAAATATTTTTGTTTCATATGTAAGTCTTGAAAATTCATCTGTCTGGATAGTAAAATCATTCATCAGATTCTGGAAAATCTGAAATGCCATAGTGAAAATTAACCTATGTTTTATGAGCTACCTTTTCAACTAGGCCTAGATCACATGGTCCTTGTTCAGTAAAATCTGCTTTTGACAAGCATCATGAATGAGGTAAATAAAGCTTCTATTTTTCTATGCTCCATAAAGATATGACTGCAAGACAGAGAACAAGTAATCTAGAGAATTCATTTAGTACAATGCAAGGCAGAAAAAGCTAGTGGATAGAAGAATAAATTGAATGATCTGTGATATTTATCTAGGCAAGGGTGTGCTGATGCTTAGACAATATTTGCTATCATGAAATATGGATGTTTACTGTGTCATTTTTATATATAAATCTACGTGGCACTTTCCCTCAAGGTCACTTTCTCCTAGCCATACTGTATAAAGAAGGCTCTTTCAAGAGAAACAGAAATGAAAATGAGTACTGGAGTTTTTTTCTGTTTGGAGGACTACTCATTCAATATCTTCCTCTGGGCAACAGGAGTCATGAGGGAAACTTTTGATACTCCTCACGGTGTTTTCCTTAACTCTGCCTCAGTGAATCCTCGTGTACATTTCATTGCCTGCAACGGCTCAAGGAAAAGCCTTAGTTTAGCTTGACCAAATCTAAGAAACTGCAGTTTTAAAACAAAAAGCAAAAAAGTCAGTGAGATTATTCAGAGCATTTTCTTCTATCTTCATATCTGAAGATAGTTGTCATTCTTACTACTGACTGTCCAGAAGCAGTTTTAGAAGACATTAAACACCTGGCAACTGCAGATTTAACCAGAAACTAAGATGTATGTAACAGACTTTTACACAAGTCAGTCAAAGTCATGACTGCCATAAACTTCATCAGACATACAGTGGCCCAGTTTGGTCTAGCAGACCAAGGTATGCTAGGTCTAGGTCTTTTGCATTTAAGCATCCTTGTCTGTTCATAGAAGGTCAAGTACAGAGAGTTCAGAGAAGTATGTGGCAGAAACGTTTGAGCAAGATTTTTAAACTTCAAGAGAAGTCACTGATTAACATCAATTGAGGAGTTGCCTTTTTTCTTACCAAGGGATCAGAATAAAGGAGATTTGGCCAGACACAAAACCAAATGGGTCTTAGACATTATTTGGCCCACATTAAGCACCTAAACAGCACATAAAGAGCTTGTCATAGGGTGCTTGAACTTTCAGTAAACTCTCTGAAAAGCTCAATTTAATACAATTCAGGGAATTTCAGTGGGACATCCACCTCTCCCTATAGGCTGTGCTTGAAGGTATCTCTGTAAGATGATAGCATGCTTCATGTAGAAGCACTCAGAAAATACTGTTAGTTAGTCCTGGAGCGTGTACGGCCTTTTAGCCAGCTCTGCCAGGTGAGGACCTCTTTCACCTCCTTCCAAGTACCTTGTGCTTTCCCTGGGCAGACACCAAGCTGTTGAGTGGACAATGTTGGAATTCTCATTTGTGTAGAAGTGTCGAGAGGTTAGAGTACTGACTCGAGAGAGACCCTCCCCTGGCCTGGGTTTGAATCCATTCCTACTCCCCCAAGAAATGGAACAACAATTTTTTTCCTACTATTGAGACTCCTATGTTGTATAGAAAGCAGAGCACAGAGCCAGGCACTGGGGTCTATGAGCCAGAAAGAGCCTGAACTCAATTTTAGAGGGGGAGGTAGTAGTAAAAGGATTTCTGTTCCTTTAAAAGTGGCGTGGATGTCTCACTTTGAACTGATTGCATTTGTCTGCTTGTGTGTTTTTCTTCTTTAGGAGTTGCTGCAATTGGTGGTGCTTTTACTAAACAAATTCTTCAAGATATGGCTGCTTTAAACAAGCGTCCCATTATTTTTGCTCTCAGCAATCCTACCAGCAAAGCAGAATGCACTGCTGAGCAGTGCTATAAATATACAGAGGTAATCAAAGATTAACATCTCTCCAGTATACATAATGAAAAGAAAATCTGAAATTAAATTTTAAATGGGAGGAAGACAGTGGGTGGAGTAGCAAGTACTAATCATGTCTCTGTGTGTAGGTAAAATGAGTTAAATTAAGTAACAGGTTCTTCCAATTTTAGTAAGAAAATTTCACTGAAGTCAATACATGCTTGCACTCTCATAAAAAAAAATGTTTAATAGCTTTTATTGGTGTCAGGCATGACTCATAGTCTTTGTTAGAAATGAAGCATCGGTAGCCATCAATCATTAAAGCATTATGCCTGTTTTGGACTGTACTACTTTGTGTACTATCTACACACAGTGGCATGGTTTTCATTTGAGATTTTAGATATAGTCTTTAGGGTAAGTAAATACTTCAATACAGGAAACAGAATCTTTAAAATCTTTATTAAGAAATGGGATTATTAACTCCTTTTACAAAGTTTTCTATTATGGAGACATAGGTGAAAATTAAGAGAACTGTGCTTGCTTATTTATTACTGTATTATAGAAGCGGTAATGAATGCATTATCCTGTAATTCAGTCTAGAATTTAAAATGTACGACTACTTGGCTGTATATGTTTCACAGTGGATTGTGTTTGGATTTCTTGTCAAATACGGGGCAGTTTGAGTGACAGCTTCGCAGTGTTTAAAAGCCAGATTTAGCATGCCTGTTCCCCACTGCACAGTACACAATTACAGCGCGGTGCAGGAGCTCGGGAAGAAGCCTCCGTGAAGGGTTGGTCATAGTGGGTAATGACATCTGGTAGGCAGAGCAAAAGACACACTGAAGTATTTGATCTGTCACCAAAACGTATAATAAGCCATCCATGATCATACTGCATGACACCAAACCAAACAGAATATTCTTCCAGAGAGCTGAACAGCAACAGTGGCATATTTTAAACTGCACCTTTCCAGTTCTCTGAAATAGGCGTAAGATATTTCTGACACAAAGGACCTCTGAAGTGTTTAATGGTGACATTTATCACTTTATCATTGCTAGCATAAATAAAGGCTGGCTTTTCTTCCCCACTTACACTTACTGCTTAAATTCAAGGGTGTTCCCTCCACAGCGAGGCAAGAGCCTGAGATCTTTGAGCTGTAGATGTAGAGCCTGTGCAATGTCACTCCCCTCATCAGTCCAAAACTGCATTGCCTGCTGTAGAAATTGCTGCTTTTTTCCTGTGTATCAGGAATGATCTGGGGACAGCCTGGATAGATGTGCTCCAAGTGAGTCACCTCAGAGGTGCCACCCTTGAATGGCACTTGATGGTGCCAGAATCTACTTCCATTGGGGTGTTCCTCGTCCCAGGGGAACAGTGAGACCATCAGACCTGCAGCTCCGTTACAGCCCATCTCTCGATACTCCAGTGGTACCACAACTCTGAACGTGCATGGTACTGAATGACTCCAGGACTAATATTCCTCCTAGGTGATGTTAAGCCGTTAGTAACACAAGCCCTGTCACCACATCTGGGCCATGCCACAGGCTTCTGTTCCTCCCCACAGCCACTTGATATGTGCTGTGTGCCAGCTTGGAGCTACACCTGTGCTTGGGTCCTAGGAAGAGATTTAGGCGTCCCATGTGGCCTACAAGGTAACATGAGTTAGAGCCAGTTCTCTTGTCCTCAGAACAAGTGATGCGGTGTAACTTGTATCTGTACAGCTAGATTCTCCAGTTCTCCAGAACAAGCTGGCACTTCCATACTGCCTGCTGGGACCAGTCTGTGCGTGGTGCCTGGACCCTGGTGGCAACTGTGCTACTGGGCGCTACCCAAAAATCTGCTGGGGAACATCCTAGCGGTTTATTTGTATGGGATGATCACACACTGATGCCCAAGTTAGTGCCCTGACCATGCTCAGTATATTATAATGAGGGGAGCCACAAGGTCCCAGAAGAGGAGATCCCATCACCAACTTGTGCTATAGGTTGCACTGTGGGATGACATTCCTTGGACAGAGCTTTGACCTTTGTCATTCTGTTGTGGAGTGGGTGCAGAGGCCTGAAGAGGGGAGATGCAGAGGAACAGTGAGCTCTGTCTGTCCCCCCAGCACCTCAGAAATTGCCACATCCAGAAGTGCAACAATGAGTGGCCTTGCTGTCATTTTTGTGGATGATCTGCTGTTGGGAAAAAAATCCAGCAGCATCACCCATTGTTACGAAGACAGTATTGTCCGCTCCACGTGTATACCTTCTTCCCATGTACCCTTCTCCTGGTGTGGATGCACAAAGTGAGTAATGAGTGCTGGCTTTCACTTTCTTCTTCTCCTCTAAATTGTGCTGATAGCTCTTACCTGAAAAAAGCAGCTGTCAGTCTCTGACATTAGATGTCACAGAGAATTGCTAGTGTCTCTAGGATCCTGATGTTCTTGAGACATGCAGAGTTAAGTAGCTCTAGCACCCTCTCAGATCCTAAGAGGTAGTAAATAGATGCAACCCAGCTTCCATAGCAGTAAAAGGACTTGTGAAATACTTGAAAAGAATCCTCGTAACTAACGTGCTTTCTTTGGCTTTCTTGTTACAATTTAGGGACGTGCCATTTTTGCCAGTGGAAGTCCTTTTGATCCTGTCACGCTTCCAAGTGGACAAACTCTCTATCCTGGACAGGGTAACAATTCCTACGTGTTCCCAGGAGTTGCCCTGGGCGTTATTTCATGTGGACTGAAACACATTGGCGAGGACGTGTTCCTCACAACTGCTGAGGTATTGTATTAAAAATGATTTAAATTCCTTCATTTAGTAACTTGGTGATAATGATCCATTAAACAGAAAGAGTTAAAAATTATCTTACATTAGAAAACCACAGCTTTCTGTGTAAGGTCATTCTTTGCAAGGTATGTTGTTTTTTATAAATTCTGTTTGAACAAGTTATGTTTAAAAAGTTAATACTTAGCCCAAAGGTCATCTGATATAAATGTCACCTCCTTTTGGGAAGGAAAAGAGAGAAATACTTCAGTACTGTATTATCACAGGTGAATGTGCATATGGACATTTTGCATACATGTGCACATAGGTTTGATTTTAGATTGAAAAGAGCTATATTTTGATGGCGGTAGCTTTGCGGTGACTTCTGTGGGTGTTTTGTTTGCAAAAATTATTTGAATTTCCTTTAGCTTCTTAGCTTTTTTCTATTTCTGAGTAAGGCTGTTGGCATCATTTCTTGTGGGCCTCCCTTTGTCAACAGCTGGTGAAAGTGCTGCATTGCCTTGGGGTTCCTTGCCCTACAGTTTGACACAATTGCTGTGTTATTCTTCCCAGTTTCTTTCTTTTCTGCATTGGTCCTTTTCTGTCTTCAGGCAATTTTTTATGATCTTTGTTCTGAGGTGATCCAACATGTGATCCCTCCTTTACCTCCACTCACTGGGCAAGAGTTGAACTTTGGTTCTAGGAGTCATTCACCACCTTCCAGGGATTTTTCAAAATCTGACATCACTGTCTTACAGTAGGACATCATAAATGTATATGATTGTGTCTTCAACATGTGTGGGAGAAGAACCTGGCCTTTATTATTTTAGAATCCCATATTCAAACAAGATAAATAACCATCAGTGTTTGAAATCAAATGCTTAACACTTTTTTTTTTTTTTCCCCTACAAAATAGTGTCAAGCTTTCTATAGGTGTTTCACACTTAAGAATTGTAACTTTCTCTGCTTTTCTGGGTCCAGCATCTTTGCTCCTCATCCACTGTATTATCATAGCACCATAGTGGTAACTCCTGCCTCTGAGCTTTTCCATCTATCCCCTTCCTGCCCTGTCCTGGAGTTTCTGTCTCCTCCATTGCCTCTGTTGGTTCTGCTCTTGGCTTGCACCAAGAGCAACATAATGAGCTTCACAGGGCTCAGCTTCCTTCTACTGAGTGTTGTGATACCCAGTGATGCTCAAACTCCTGGCTGCTCTGCTCCCAGGAGTGTGCTTCCAAGCTTACCCTGCTCAGAGAGCCCAAATTTGGTACCAACAGTGATTAGAGAGCCCTAAGCAGTGCGTGATGGTCTGACCATGTCAGTGCAAAGTCATTAAAAGCCTGATGCCTTTTGGGTTTTTTTTGAAGGGTACAGAAATAAGGAAGATGGCTAGCCTCAGTTTACCAAGATAACTCTAATTAACCAAGATGCACTTCAGTGGTAATTTCTATCCAGTCCAGCTCATGTAAATTACAGTCCACAGAACTTCATGAATGTGCACATCCTAATTTTCAAAGAAGCTGTGTAAGCACAATTGGAAATACATGGGTAGTGTAGATAGTGAACAAAGGAAGCCTCAAAGCAATGCAATTAACAGCTATTATGGAACAATTAAAAAAAAACACAACAAAACAAACAAACAAATTCAAGCAATGCAATTAACAACTACTATGGAACAATTAAAAAAACCTAATCAATCAAACAAATACAAAAAAAAAAGGGGGGAAAGAAAAGAAAAGTTGCCCTGCTAATGCAGGAGTGAGAATGCCTGACTCAACTCTTGCACCTTCTCTAAGGGGTATTACATTCCAGGATTCTTGCTCCTTGTGTCCTCTTCGGGGATTAAAGGGAAGAAAATGGCCCTTTGCTGTCACTTGGAGGCAAGTAATAAGCAACATGATCCTATGACTGGCAGTATGTGATATTTCCTAAAGGATGAGCACTTGCATGCTGCCCTTGCTGGATTTATGAGATTTTTTTTTTAAGGTGTTTACTATGGGACCTTTAAAAATGTTTGCCAGCAGCTTGCCTCTATAAGAAAGATATTTACTATTTCCATCTTTAAAATGAGTAAAAGGCCCAGACTGTCTCCACTGGCTTTAACCATCTTAGGAGGGCAATGATCCATCTCTTAAGTCTTTGGATAATTATATGCTCCCTTTCAATCTTTCCCTGTAATTTCAGTTGGATACAGTGATCCTCGCTTGCTGATCTAAGCTGCTGTGTTAAACAGTTGTCCTATTTCATTCTAGAAGTTGCTTCATTTTGGTTTGAGTGAAATGGTCCCTATATATAGAGTGCTGATGGATGAAAGGTGACACGTAAGTGGATTGAATGATGTTTCAAGTTGGCAGTCTACTGTAAAGTCAGAAAAAAATCTGCTCTGAATGAAGAAACTTCAACAAAGACATGTAACAGGGAAGTAAAATGGTATCAGAAATTGCAAGGAAGCTTTTTAATTTTCTCTTGAGGTAGCAGTTCTTTCTCAACTCTGTGTTTTGCTGCATAATTGCCATCACCTAGTAAAATCCCTAGAAAAGTTTGACGTGTAAAAATGTATTTTCTTGCGTAGAAAGTCTCTGTTGGTGGCAAGATCAATGGATAGCTACTCGCCTTACAGCAGGAGCTGCAAGCAGTCACATCTGGTCTCCCTGCTCATGTGAGAGGCAGTGTGTGACGGGCTGGGATGAGCTGCAGCCAGTTACTGAGCAAGGTGACAACTATTGGGTTTCAGGTCTGTGAAGGCCTGGAGGGCTGCACAGGCACTTAGCTGGAATTACAGTACAAAACAAAGGCAAAAGTGCTTTTTGTTTTGCTTCCTTGGCTTTTTTAATGGAAGGACAAATTGAAAATGGGTTCATGTGGGGTTTAGAATAGTGGTTAGTGTTCTCCACGTGAAATGGAAGGACTCAAGATGCTGCAAAATTTAAAGCACCAAACCCATACATTTTAGAAAGAGAGACCTTCTCAGATTATAGCAGTAGCCTACCTGAAAAAAAGAAAGTGTAAAAAATAAGCAGCCCAAGCTGCATGGCTGCAAATCCTGTCTTCTTGCTTTGCCACCTCTCCAATTAAATCTGATAAAAATCACAAATAGCTTATTGTAACTACAACAAGTTCTACCTTCAGTGTTCTTTTCCTCCTGCCAAGTAAAATAGAATGTAACTTTGATGTGAGATGATAAATCTAAGGTACTGTAAGTTGTAATACCTCTTAATTGAAGGCAGTTGCTCTGTGATGACAAGGGACATTACCTATTCATCTAAGTCCTACCAAACACGACAAAAGGGACAGACAGTTATGAATTAATGAAATATCCTTGGCATGTGTGACCTACAGTTAAGTTACTCCAGAAATAATCCATTAAATCCTTTCATTATAAAGAATATGTCCTCTAAAAGCCAAGATGCCCCTACTTGCTTTATGACATTTGTCCTGTCTTGGCTGCCTTACATTTGGGTTCTGCAGTAAGGCTAATTTCTCTGTTACAACCTTGAATTAATTAAAATTTAAAACATGAAAATAACCATACTGAGTTGGACCTAAGATCCAAACAGCTCAGTTGTCCTCCTGTAAAAGTAATCAGTAGCAGAAGCTGAGGAAAAGAGGATAAATAAGGAAAATATACAGAGTGATCCTTCTGCTGAAATGGCTTCTCAGCTTCTGGCAGCCTGTACTATATGGCCTTCCTGAGCTGGAATTTTTACCCCTGTATGGATTTCTTTTTCATAAATGAGCCGAGCGGCTTTTAAAACATGTTTATACATTTGAACATCTTCTGGCAATTAGTGTCACAATTTAATTATGAGGTCTGGAGAAAAACAAACCCTCCTTTTATGATTTCCTGCTGTTCCTTCCTACAGTGCCATGAGAAATATTCACCTTCAGTTGTATTTTGTTGTCTTTCGTGTTTTCATTCAGTCTTCTCTTTTTTTTTCTCCCAAGTCTATTTTATTATTTTTAGTCTCCTTGTATAAAAAAATACCCTTTTGATCATCCTTGTTATTCTTTATACCCCTCATGATTCTATGCCATTCTTGATTGAAGTAAGTGGAGCAGAAATGTACACTGTTCAAAGCAATGTTACATCGTGGATTTGTACATTGATATAATTACATGTCGTGTCGCTTCTTATTTTCCTAATAATGTCAAGTGTTGATTCTTTCCACTGACACCGAACTGATGTTCTCAACAGAGACTACATGAAGAAGGTGTCACTCTCTTTGAAAATGCTTGTTTCTGTGTCTTTGAATAGGTTTTAATGCTGCTACAGGAGTGTGTCAGAAGGAATACCACAGCATCTATATAGTTAGCTTGCTAGCTCTCCCACTTTGAGTGCTGCCCAAATGTTTTGTGGCTTACTTTCTATCAATCCTGTCACAAACCAAAAGTGCTCTACTCCTAAACCTGTTTTTTTTTCACTGATACGTTACACTAACGGCAGCTTGCTGTTGATTTCTTCAGATTTTTCCTTGCCTGCAGAGCCCCATTAAACTGTTAGCAGCAGGAATCTCATGTTGTAAGCTCCTCTTTACACCTTCACCTGCACATCTTATTTTATCAAAGGGCTCTATGTCATTTTTAAATAACCTAGTTCCTCTTACAGAAAGCAAGAACTAGATTTTATATAGACTTAGCTCCCTCTAGAGGGTTTTTATCTCTGCTGTATTTCTCAATATCAGATTAAAATGTAAACCAGTAATTTTTCTTTACTCATTATACTCAATGAGAGTATGATCTCTTGTTAACATTTCCACTCCACGTGTCAAAATTTACTACACCTACCAGCATGCTGGGTAGATTGCAGAAGAGAACATTGTTCTTTTTGAAGCTGGGGGTACAATACTGTTTGCTCTTTCATTCGAGCTATTTACCTGCTTCTGCCAGAAAGGATGAATTGATGATAGGCAGGCATCTCTTCTGACACAGCTTCCATTGTCTGCAAGCAACAGACACAAGGTCCTATTTCCCATGTGCAACAGGAACTGTAGGAAGTAGTTTGTGCACCGTTTCAACTTTCTTCCTAGTATGTTCCCTCAGAAGTGCACTTTTTTGCATTTCTTTGGGACACATTACCAGTTTCACTTCACAGTGTTTCCTGGACTTTCCTGATGTTTTCAGAACCTCTTGGTGGGCCATACGTGGCTCCAGCAGACACTGTTCAAACCAGTTTTCCTTCCCCTACAGGTCACATCACAGTAGTATCTCTGCACTCCAAGATCAGTCAGTGATTTGGTTCTAGCCCTTTGTTATCTAAGCTGTAATTGCACAAAAATGTATTATTTCTCCTGATGGGAATCCTAAGGGTGCCTCTACATTGCCCTTCTATTTTGCATCAGAATGGTCTTCTGGAGCATCTCCCTGGTGTCCCTACATACTTCACATTAATGCACGCTGTGTCATGGTCTTGGGATGGAAGGGAACTCATTTCTTTTTGGATTAAATAAGTGGAAGGACTCACTCCAGGAGCAAGCCTACTGTACTAAATATCAATGGAAACTGCTTATAAACTGTAACGGACCGAAGAAGTATGAGCTTGCACTGTACAAAGAACCTCTTTTCCTTGTGACTGTTACGTGTTCCCAGCTGTTCACAGGGGAAGTGACATCTGCTCCCCAGAGTAGTTTTCTTTCTGTCACAAAGGCAGATAAAGAAATTTGAAATTTGGATTCTGCTGATGCAAACCTCTTTTAATGCTTTTAAATATATATGTTTATTTTATAATTGTAGTAGAGAATGTTAATGATGGTAACATTTTTAATATATAAATTTTGTGCTTAGTTTGCTTAGAAGGTACTTAGATTTGGTTCTGCCTAGCAAGTCCCCAGAAGGTACAATGGTGGGCAGTTAAAGAAATTAAACTTTCAAGTGTACTGAAGAGATTTCAGAGTAGAAGATGGGTTAACAAACTGGCGTCAGCTGATTCGCAGTCCCAGCAAATCCCTATCCGGATCACCCAGAATGGGTATCTCGGATCCCCAAATGACAAGAAAATTTTAACTAATGATAGCAGAAATGTCATTAGACCCAAAGGCAGCCCCAGGAACCTTTGCTTCTTAAAAGGTATCTGTTGCAACAATAGAGGAAGTTCAAGAAGTCAGTCCGTAAGCAGACAGTGTGAGCAGTGTCTCTCTTCCCTCTGCAGAGAATGTCCTTACACCTCATGGTAATAGAAGGTTTTTCATGTGACCAATGAGTAAACAGTAAAAAACAACTTCTCCAGCTTTCTATGCTTTCCTGATCTGTTCATTGCTGGAGATGACAACAAAACATTTCCAGTCTTGCTAGGAACACCAAGGAAAATATTCAGGCCATCGAGGAGACGCTCCTCTCAGATGTGCCATCAGAACTTCTGCATCATTCCTTGTTTCCCTTCGTCAGCCTGGTGGAAAATCAAGCAAAGAGCAAAATCACTTCTTTACTTACTTTACCTATTTGAGATGACTGACCCACTGCACCCTTCACGTGGAGTGGACAGTCTTTTTCTAGCAGCACTGTTTTTTTCTGTCCCAGCAATCTGGAATATAACATTAGACCTTCTATTTCTAAATCTGACTGTAGGGCTTTAAAAGACCTTGGATGATCTTATTTTTATACTTTGTTCTGAAGTTGACCATACTTACTTTTATGGTCTCCTACAAGCTAGATGTGTGACCTGGACACACAACAAACCTGCTCAGCCACCCATAATTTTACACTTAAGGGGTTCATCTCTGTTCTCTGCACAGGATGACTTGACAAATGTCAGAATAACAAGTGCTGATTTCATTTTAGAAGTCTTTGACCCAACTACAATTTGTAACTCTCAATAACTATTTGTTAGTTTATGTGTGTCATGGACTTACTCAAGACCTGAATAAGTCTTATTGTCTGAGTGAGAACAGGGTATAACTCCCTAAATTTCTAGCTCTTGTGTAGCTACACCTAATGATAAGACTGTTTGTAAAAAACACTGCCTAGGTGATTTGCCAAAGCAGAACCATTTGTTTGCTTAAGACTAGATCACTGTCTAATAAAGCTACCACTGCATCTGCATTTCAAGTTAAATATTATCTGCTTTATTTCTAGGTAATAGCTCAGCAAGTCTCAGAGGAGAATTTACAGGAAGGTCGTCTGTACCCTCCGTTAGTTACTATTCAGGATGTGTCAGTGAAAATTGCTGTGAGGGTAAGTCATTCCTGTCTTTTGTGGCTTCTTTTCTTCCCACACTCTCTACATAACTGAGCATTTGATTTGCTCAACTAACACATCTTCACACAAGCTGAAGTCGGTTTATGTCAATCAATCTTGGAGAAGTAGCAGTTTCAAAATGAAATTTATATTCATAAACATAAATGTTGCCCATCAAGAGAATAAATGTCACCGTGTCCAGATTTTCATTCCTTTTTGTTCCATTTTGTTGCCATCTTTACTCTGACTAGCAAAATAACTAACTACAAGGGAAGCTTTTTCTTTATGGCTCAGGTTTGGGTTGGGGGTTGTCCCATTGGTTGTTTTTTACTGGCAAATAAAGAGCTGATGCAGATGGATTTTCAGTAACTGACCTAAACCTGCAGTTTCCCAAGAAATTTGGTTGCTCTGAAGAGGAGGAAGCTTGCAAATAAATATTTCAAATTAAAATTTCAATTTAAAATATTTATCCCAGTTCCTCCCTTGTTCTCTTTTTCAGGTTGTTGGGGGTTTTTTTCAGTATTTTAGGAGATTATCTTGCTGGTCTCCTGTGACCTTTTTTCCTCCAATTATTGTTTTCTCTCTTGGTCACTTTACTGTGAATCATTTCCCTTATTAGGAATAACAAGGAGCCCTGATGCATGAAACAGTTCCCCTAGCATCACTCATTCTGTGTATTAAAAAAAAATAAAAAAATCCTTCCTGTCACAGTTCACATCTTCTTAGGCCAGTTATAACTCTGTTCTGTAGCTGACAATGTTACCTAGATTCCTCAGGCGAAATCAAACCGCCTGTGTGTTTGGCAGAAACACAGAGAAATTCCTGCTCTCCTTGTGTGTGTTACATAAAACACAAAAAAGGGGAAACGTTAACAGATTTTTTTTTTTTCTGCCTGAACTCTGTTGAGACTTTATTCTTGCAAATACCTGTTCTTGTTCATTGAGCCCAAGAGGTCTAGCAATAGCCTCTGCCTTCTTCAGGGGAGGAATACTATCAATGTCTTTTGGAATACCAAACGTGGGGTATAAATTCAGACCTCATTCAACCATGATAATTACGCACACAGACCCGAAGATGAACTCTTACATAAACACCCCAAATTCTTCTCAGTCAAATCAGGTTGGGCTTCAGATGAATCCTAAAAAGGAGGGCTAGCTGTGGTAACTTGGGGTCTCGGCTTCTCACCAAGCTGAAACATGTATGTTTTAAAGGGAGAGATAAGGAGAGCAGGAAGGAGACTGTCTTGCTTTTATTCAAAGTAGCAGCATTTGTCTGTTTGCCAAATGGAGTTTGGAGCAGATCTTTCCAAAGACTGCTGCTGTGTAAAACCAGACTGTCACATTTCTTTTGTTTCGTAAATGAACATCCAGTCAAACAATACAGTTTCTCAAACAACTGTTCTTCAGACCCGAGACGCTACTTTGATGTGTCGAGTGGACACCAACCCCTTTTAAACTTCATTTTTGTTGCAGTTATACTTGTGATGCATAACTGATTCATGGTCTGGGTGAGGAAAAAAACGAGTAAATATTCCCATTTTCCCTAAGCATCACTAGAGTTAAACCTGTGCGCTCCGTAAGACTAATATTTCCTTGTTGAATTTTCCCTTAATATATTACCAAACTATGGCAAATAATAAATTTCTCTAATATTCAGGGAGCGTGGAGGCTTTGAACAAATCACACTTTCTTCTTAACAGTGCTTTGAGGGAGATGGTAAACCAGGGCAAGCTGATGGTGGAAAAGCAGAAATTGTATCTCAGTGGTTGGGGTTTGTGCAATATTTTATCCACCACTGCATAACAAAAGCTAACATAGTACTGGGTGAGGAGGAGCACTGTATTTGTAACTGCAAAGACACATAATCCTGCTCAAAAGTAGCAGCAGTCAGGCTCACTTAAAATCATCCTGTTCCTAGTTCTATTTGCTGCATCCTAGCCCAGATCCAGGGTGAACATAGGAGGCCATCAGCATCAGAGAGGATCAAATCTTACCTTGATTTTGAACTCATTCCTACTTTAAAATCCTGTTAAATGTACTTGAATAGTTTATCAGCACCAATTGGGATTTTAATGCCTCTTTCTAGATCGCAGAGGAAGCCTACAGGAATAACACTGCCTCCACCTATCCTCAGCCCAAGGACCTAGAAGCCTTCATTCGCTCTCAGGTTTACAGTACTGATTATAACAGCTTTGTGGCTGACTCCTATACCTGGCCTGAAGAAGCCATGAAAGTGAAACTGTAAATATTTCAAGAAGAATGAACAAACCAGCAGCAGTTTAAAAGCATCAAAATATTCAGAACATTTCTGCCTAGAAAGCCTGAGAATAGCTAATTTTTTAAGATGCAGAAAACTTTTTCTAAATTGTAATACTTGGTTAGAAACTCAGATCGAGAAATCAGAGTAATTATACACGAGAAAATAAAAATGAATCTGAGAAATCTATTTGTGTTGTTTGGTTATTTTGACTGTTGTTTTAACTGAGATATCCTACGCTACAGTTTGACGAATCTTTTTGTTATCGAAATGTGCGGTTTTATCACGAGAGAACTTAAGCAGACCAACAGTACCGTGGAAAACTGAGAAATGCATATGATGACTCCAGTCTGTTTCAGGTCACGATGTAATTTGCATAAGCTGTCATTCTAGTATTTAAAACAAACAAACTTTAAACAACAGTAAGGTTAGAATATTTTTCTCCAAGGGAGAGCCTTATTGGTCACTCGTGTGTGGAGTAGTGAAAATTTTCTGACAAGGACTGAACATGCAGAACCTTTTGTTCACACCTAGTTGGGATATTTTAACGATACTTAGGTAAGTTCAAGTCCTGTAAATGGTCAATGATTTCATGCCCCCACTAAGATAATTACTGTGCTGACACATTGCAATTGTTTGACCTATAGTTCATGGAAGTGCTTGGACTCCTTGACAAAAAGGGAGTATCAAAATCTTATGAACAGACTTCTTTCTGACTAAGTATTTTTTTACAAAGGTCAGCTATCCGTCTAGTGGTAGTTATGTGGGGTTTTATATTAAACCTAATGAATTCCTTTAGTATTTGATGCCAATGTACTTTTAAACACACTTCATATGTGATAAAGTATTATTCTTTGTAATAAACTCCCAAATCACCTGGCTGAGGTCTACTAAATGAATAATTATTATGGGGAAGAAAGTCCGTCATTATAGGGAGAGCAAATGTATTTTATTAATTATTTGATATTTACTGATTATTTCTCTCATTTACTACTATTTGAATGACCTGGTTTAAAAAGTTTTTACAACTTCATTGCTAATTCAGCATGCTGAATATGTTCATCTATACACCAACTTCAGCTAAAGATACATTCTTATTTCATTTTATCCTCTCTCATCTATTAATCAGTTATGAAAAGTGATAGCTGGGAGTCCTTCTACAAAGAGGTGGTTCCCTCTGTCCCTGGAAGCATCCAAGGACACTGTTTGTGACCTGCATCATTCTGGATTCATAACTAGCATTTCCAGAAATGAAAGTCATGAGTCTGTGGTCTTCTTTAGGAGGACACATGATTATATTGTACTATCAGTGGTTTCCTCTTTGAGAAAAAGTGAACAAAGTTTCTGCTCAGAAAAAAAAAGCACTTTAGACAGCTCCAACTTCAAATCATTGACCATCCTGCTGCAGAGACTTTCTGACTTATGCCAGTGTTGTCTTTCCCATCTCCTTCTGTTGAAATTTCATGGATATTTCTATATATCCGTCTATTTCTAAACCAGTTTGAAAGCTTCTCATTTGGCAACTTCCCAATAGGACTGAACACAAATTGTTATATTGTTTTTGAGTCATGATCTCGTGGAATCTTCAGTCATACATCAATGATCTAAGAAACCCCCAAAGAATTATTATTTGTTACAGAACGACCACTCTCAAGTAAAATGTAATGTATTTTCTGGACAGCTCTGGAAACAAAATGTACTTTAACAGAGATTATCTCTACAAAACCAAGACTTAACTTAATTTGTACAGCTCCTCAGCTCTGCCATGGCTGCAGACTGCAGGTCCTGGATTCACTCTTTTCCTTGAATAATGGGAACCTGTAAACATATTTTGCCTTACGATGCTTTGAGCCAAATGGTCATTCAAACAGTATGTTTACCACAGTGAGGAAAGGATGTTAATCCCCATTCTGAGCTATCAGAAATACTGCCATCATGTGTATTTCAATGTATTTCTGTTATGATAAAAGAATTAACGCTTCCTTGTGGTTTATTTGAAACAAAATAGTATCTGTTACTTTTGTAGTCATCAGCTGAACATACAGTAAAACAGTCTACAAACAGCTGCTGTCAAAATGGCCTGGTTTGTAGATTTAAGCAGCCGAACCTCTACAGCTCAACAGTAAGACTGTTTTTATTGCTTAGTATCAATTTTTGTATTGGTGCTCAGTGAAAAAGTGGAAGGTGGTAAGCTGGTGGTTCTTTAAGGCACAGCTACTGGGGACTTTTCAGTAGCATTCTTCATCTACATATTATACTGATGACATTTAAATATGATAATCCATTACAAGTTGGAAGGAGGAATTGCAATTCACTATCTAAATACACACAGCACACTACCCTGTAGGAAAGTGCTGCCTAATGAGCCATTAATATCCTTTCCTGTTACAAGATGCTGGAAAATTGTCTCTCAGTACTGATCTGACATAGAAATGATTGATAAAGTTATATGTGTTTTTATATTATAGAGGGTTTTTTTTATTATTTTTCTATATTTTAAATGTATTTTCTTATGTAATGTAGGGGAAAACCAGAGGAAATACTAAACATTGTCTCATCTTACACATTTTCATTTCCAAGGTGCTTGGCCTAACAATGCAAATATAAAATGCCATAAATTGAGCAGCTGACAAATTATTATTAACACAACCACACTGTAGTGAGATGATGGGAAAAGGCTTTTAAAAATGGTGGTGTTGGCATTGCAATTTGTGTAGGTGTGGTGGTGCAGACACCCTCCTTGCCTTTTTTGAACCGCGCTGTGATGTTGGCACCAGCCATTGTGTGCTTGTTTTAATTACAATATGCAGTGGGCTGGAACAACTTGGTATTTGCTGATTCTTAATCATGAGGCAGTGAGCTGAAGCAGTCTGGTACCTTCTCATCCTGGGTGCAAGTACAGGGAGCTGGAACTATCGGTCACTCCCTAAAACTGCACCTGAAACACGTGATTCTTGGGAAATATACTTGCAACCCCTCCTGCCTGGATTGTAGTCCACTTTGAAGAGTGCCAAGATGGCTTGACAAGAATTGTGGCCACAACGAAAAAGTATTGACCAAAGCTGATCATCCTCTGACTCTGTAAATACCTGTCCTAAATGGGGCCCCTTAGAGCTCTCCAGGATCACAGTGGGCTGTGTCTCAGTATCTCCCCCTGAGCCAGGATGCCTCTTGGGCCAGACTGACTGTCTGCTGGTAAAGGCTGACGAAAGGCAAGAGCATCCACTTGCAATACACCGACAAAGGGAGATGTGAGTAACTCATGGTATTTGGATTTGGGAAAATTCTAAGGATCACACCAAAATTTACTATAATCTGCAGAAAGGGAAATGTCTTAATCACAGGTTAACCTCTATACCTGTATATAAATATTTCTTTGTGTGCATGTGTATGTATGATTTGCTTAGATAGCTTTGCTGAATCCTTATCTAAATCATTGTATAGATTATAACTGCTTATTGGTTAACTGATTAAGCAGTACTATATATAGAGAGAGGATAGAATGGTAAAAATATGTAAGCTAAACAGACCAAGTAAGAGTTTCCCTTTTCACAGTAGATATAAATCACAATATTTCAATGTTAGTGACATCTTTTGCCGTCCAAAATCAGAACTCCTTATATAGTTTCTTTTATTTGTCTGAAAGCTTGCCTTTGACACCAAATAAAATCTGAAAGATGTGTCCACTTTGATGTTGTTTCAGAAATTCTAGGAACTGGCCAAGATCCATGTGATAGTCATTCCTCAGGCCATAATCACCATGTGCCTGAAACTGTAGGTCTTCAAATGCAGAAAAGAGACGAAGATTATCAATGCTGCCCTCCGTTTCTATATTCTCCACATGCTTGCATGAAATATGCTTCCAGTTGGGATACCTAATAACATGCCAGAACTCTTCACAGTTTTCTTGGAGTCCCTCCACACAAATGACACCAGGTTTCCCTGTTAGGCAGAAGCCAGTAAGATTTAACTTCTTTGCAGAGTCAAAAATCTTTTTCCTCAATTCCTGCCTATATATATGATGGCTGTAAATCCACATGCGATGCAACGTTTCTTTAACTACAACTTCTTTTGAAGCACTTTCCGAAGAGATCTTACTGTTTTCCAGGTAAGGCAGGCTGTTGTCTTTCACCCATTGCACAGCTTCATAGATACACATTTCACCTGAATCCAAAGAGCTGATGTGAGAAGCGAGGCCGGTGTTGAGCTGCGACTGCTGCTGCCTGTGCAGTGCATCTGATCTTGCAAAAAGCTGAGGAGCTACGTGAGGATACATGTGAGGCAGCCTTACCTGCAATTCCACTTTTACCTTGAAGACAGAAAATGGAGAGAGAAAATAAATTCTGCAGCTACTGAAAGACACGCTAGACTCCTTTTTCCCCATCAAAGGTTAATTATGAGATGTAATTTAAGATTACAACGTCCTAAAGACCAGAATTATTTCTTCTGCTTTCCTTTTGTCCGCTCTTTTCCTTTTGTTGCACCATGCTGGAACTTTCACAACATATCTAATGTTGTCTTCTGCTGTTTGCAGAAATCATGCTGTGGCTTGAAAGAAGGTACAGTTGCCCTCTGGGGATATTTCTATTGCATCTTCTCAGTATGTGCTCAGTGTTCCTACAGTGATAAACTACCATATATTGTATATAGAGGTATGTGGCAAGGGAGTTGGAACTAGATGATCTTTAAGGTCCCTTCCAACCCAAACCATTCTATGACTCTATGCATTATTATTATTTTAAGCAAGTATTAAGAGGAAGCATTCTCAGGATTATAGGGGATAAAAAGATTTATGTGCATTTTCAAATGGGGAAACCTCTAGATTATTTTGCCTGATCTCCTACAAACCACAGGCTGTTGAATTTATCTCGATTATTCCTACAGTGTCTTAAAGTGGAGCATCTCATGTTCTTTGAAAATTGAACCCTGCCTCTGGTCCAAGAGCAGGACAGGATTCACGTGTCCTCAGTGCTTGATACTCTCATATACCATTAGGGGACTTTCACTACAGTATACAATCAGATGGTTAATCCTGTAGAGAGAAGCGAATCATGAAATAATTATCTTTCCAAATTCCTTGACAGATTCTGTGGCAGATTGCCACAGAAAAAAAATTCTTCCTGCACAAGCCCTCCCCACACAGTTCATAAAACTTCTTTCTGAAGGCTGGTGGAAGGATGCATTTTACCTATGCATCCTATGTTTCCTATGTTTCCAAATAATCATGAGGCCACCTCATTACCTGGTAAATTGTTCTAATGTTTAATTATCCTTATTTGTAGGAAAATGTACATACTTCCAGGTTGAGTTGGTCGGTTTTCAAATTCCAATCATTGCATTATGACATACTCAGACCTATACTAATGGCTATGTTCTTTACAGAAGCATTTACGTGACTTACTTGTCATACGTAACCTCTTCTTCAATTTGATAAACTATTGGTACTCCTTATATTCTAAGTTTTGGGGTTTGTACTGCAGTTCATAGGCTGGTTTTGGTTAAGTGTGTGTATGACTCTTCTTAGTAGTAGTCTGCCATTCAGGACTCTTTTTACATTAGTGTTATTTCAAATACAGATCAATGAATGTGGGAAAAGGTGGGAGAAATAATAGGATGGTTTTGTAGAATAACGTAAAGTCCAACAAATGTAGTCCCATGATGGAAATGTGTAAAGCACAATTCTTTGTAAACCAGTAAACAACTTCATCTAAATACAGCCCTAGCTAAGCTCTTGTGGACACAGCGTGCTGCTGATGTCAGTTGTCCATTCCTATTAGTGATTCTACTAGTCTTTCTTGCTCAAATTTAAGTTATGCTCAAATAAATAACTAAAAAAAAAAAAAAAAAAAAGCTTTTATTGTTGAATTTTGAAACAGTAAATTAAAATTTGAGAAAATTCCCCCCCTTTTTTGGGTGTGGTTTTTAAGTGTCTGCACTGGGATGAAAAAAAAAAACCAACACACATGAACCCAGTACGTGGAATTTCTCACCTTTGCCTCCCCTACATCAACAGCGATTGAAAATTCGAGCTGTGGGGGCAGAGCTCCACTCGTGTTTTTCAGGTAGCGCTGCACGCTGGGCATGGCATCCTCATCCAAATTTATTTCACCTTTTTTGGGATACATTGTAAGGAGCATTTCCATTTCCAGCAGCTGGAGCTCCAGGCATTCTTCTACCTTGCCGGCCATTGCACTGCCCTCCACACGCACACCTAGAACGAGAGAGAGGCCAGGGGTTTAACACACCGTTGAGGTTCAGCACCACGCCGGGCAGCCGAACAAGCCGACCTCTGCTGGGAAACCCCACCGATCTTTACGGACGGAACTTGATTTAAACACGGCCGGGTACAAAGCGCTTCCGAGTCAGTGCCTTGCAGGCGCGCGAAGAAGCGCTAGCACCGGGGGGGGAGCCGCCAGCAGCGCCGGCCCGCAGCCTCACCTGGGCCGCACGCGTTTCAATCGCCACAGGCAGAGGGCAGCCGGCAGCCAAGGCGGAGGGGAGCGCAGGGAATGCGGCTCTTCGTGGCGGCGCCTCGCCAGTGGGGGCCGCCGAGGCGGCTCCCGGCCCGGCGTAGCTTCCACCCCCCTCAGCGCGACCGCTGAGAGGCCGCTGGGCCAGCCGCTGGCGACCGTGAGCGAGCGCGTAGGCGTCTTCGGCGGGGCCGCGCCGGGCCTCCGCCTGGGGAAGGGGCGCAGTCGGGCCGGGCCGCTCAAGTCCGGCAGCGGCGGGGCTCGGTGTGTCCCACCGGCTGCCCCGCCTTCTCGCACTGCGCAGGGCTCTTGGGCGGAGCTGGGGCACACGCCGTTCTCCGGCAGACACCCGTTCCGTTTTAAACCCCTACAGTCGAGGCGTGAGGCCGAAGCTGAGGTTGCCGCCCGCCGCGACCTGCCTCAGCGCAGCCTGCCGGGGCAACTCGCGGGCAGCGGGGGCTGGCGCGGGTGGGCCGTGGGCAGCCTCGGCAAGGGCTGGCACCCTGAGGTGAGGAATCAAATCATGGCAGAGGCCTCCGTCTGAGGAGGGTGGCGCTCGCTGCCCCTCAGGCAGGGCTGGTACCCTGAGGTAGGAGGCGCCGCACCTTGACCCGCAGACCCAGGCGGGGCCTCAAAGAGCGCAAAATGGCGACGCCACGTTGAGCGTACGCGGGCAGCTGCGGCTGCCGGCTGGGGACACAGCTGGGAATTCCGCGCGTGACGTCAGTGGAGTCCCGCTAGGGTCAGTGTCGCCGGAAGCTCGAGCTGTTACGCAGCGACCCCGCCTGCGCCGCCAGCCGCTCTGTCCTGACGCTGCCGCCGGACGCAGCGCGGCTGCGGGGTTCCCTGCGGGGCGGCCTTGGGGACCCAGCGCCGGCCCCTGATGGAGGAGTGGGCGTGGCCTGAGTGCCACGTGGCGGCTGCGTGCCCGCCCTCCGCGCTGCCATTGGGTGGACGCAGCTTGGGGGCGTGGCCTCGCCGGCAGCTTCAGGGCAGCGCGGCGGCGGCGGCGGCAGCGGGCGGTGAGCGGCAGCGGGCTGAGCGCGGTGCGGGCCAGGGACGGGGGTGGCCGGGGACTCTCCCGGCCCTGGCGGGTGTCCCCGGGTGGCCGTGCTGGGTGAACTCCCAGGCCCTCGGCCGTGCCGGAGCCGCTTTGCGGCGGCGTGCGTCCGGCTGGCCCTTCCCGGCCCTGCGCTGTCCGCGCCTCGGGTGCCCGGGGCGTTGTCACGGGTGCCGCGGTGAGTCCGTGCAGGCACTGTAGGAGAGCTGCGATCCGAGTAAAGCGCCCAGAGGACAAGGACTTGAAGGGGGAGGACACGCTGCTTTTGACCTCAGAAGGTTAATTAGCGTATGGAGTTTTGTCCAGGTGCACCGAGTGGCTGACGTTGTACTGAGAGAATAGCCAGTCCTTTGCCATAACTGTCTTGGGATCGCTGGATCCAGAATTGCGGCTCTTCTCAAATCTCCTCATCCTTTCATGGTCTGGTGAAATCTGGTCCAGCTCTGTTTGCCTAGTGCCGTACTGGGAATGCAGAGGCTTCTTCAGGGATTGCCCCGGGAGTGTTCCCCCTCACGGCCTCACCAAGGAATTTGATATGAATGGTTTAAGACACCTGTGGGCTTCAAAATTAAGTAAATTGCAAACTGTGAAGCTAATTATAACTCGACTTCTCTCCCTTGCATGTGTGCAGCTTCCTTCTTTAGAAATGGATTTTGAAGCTCTGAAAAACTACTCGGCGTTACATCCTAAACCTGCTGGACTTACTCTTCAGTATGGCACCGCTGGGTTTCGCACCAAGGCCGAACAGCTCGATCACGTCATGTTCCGCATGGGCTTGCTGGCCGCTCTCAGGTCCAAAGCCGTGGTATCCACTATTGGCGTCATGGTTACAGCCTCTCACAATCCTGAAGTAAGAACAAATGTTTCTTTAAAAAGAAGGTCGTTGTGGTCAGTCTGGTGGAATCAAAGCTCATCGTGGTACTGAGAGACCTGATCCTGAAGACACACAGAAAAGCATGTTTTAGCCTGCTCCCTGTGAATGTGAGCCCTGACACGTTTCAAGTTACTTTTCCCCATACACACAAGAATCATTTCATTTTCCCTTCTGTGGAAATGCTGCAATGTAGGAAATTTGTAATGTTGGCAAGCTAGGAATACCCTTGAGAAGAGATGAACCTTTGAGTAAAAGCTGCAAGTTTAAAAATGAAAGAGCTGCAGCAGTTACAAACCACACATTTAAACCTCTGCTGCTGTGGAGCATTCCAGGTTATTAGAATCTCCCCTTGTGTCATTTTAATGTCAAATGAATATCATACCAAAATTACAGTGGGGGAGGAGGAAGCCATTTACTTAATATGCTAGTTGTTACTTTTTTTTTTGTCCTTTTTGGAGGTTTAAATAAGCAGCTAAGCTATTGCTTCCCAGAAACACTCCATTTTTAAAGAACCAGTGTGATTGAACCATGTGTCAGCTGTCTTCAAAGAGATTTTTTTTTTTTTAAGTTTTTTACTTTTAGTCTTACTGTCTTTTGTTCTTTTTTCTTCTAAGGAAGATAATGGTGTAAAGCTGATTGATCCTCTTGGAGAAATGCTTCACCCTTCCTGGGAAGCGTATGCCACACAACTAGCAAATGCAGAGGAGCAAGAGTTACAGAAAATAATAACTGAAATCTGCCAAAAAGCAGCAGTGAACCTGCACAACGATGCTTCAGTTTTTATTGGTAGAGACACCAGGTAATTGCAAGATGCTGTAGATGTATGCTGCTTTGACAGAAGTGCCAAGGTTTTGTTTGTGGGTGCTTTTGCATATTTAGCTCTCCACAGCCAGGTTGCTTTTTTAATTTTTTTTATTCCTAGTTTGCTACCTGTTAATTTATGTTCATAGCAAATGCAAAAGTTTTCCGATGCTGTTCCTATATAACCTTCCCTGACAGTTCCCTGATAGCTCTTATAAGAGGACTTCCTAGGACTGTTGCTGAACAGGATACTTTAATTGGGGTTTGTGTGTTCTTGTGGCTACTGTGTGTCGTGCATGTGTGTTCATCAGTTTACTTGTCTTTGCAGTTCTTTGGGGTGGTGGTTTTCAAACTTTTTTTTTTGGGAGGTGTTTACAATAGAAAAAGGTATTGATTTCTTCACAGTGAATCTAAATCTAATGTCGGGAAGCTTGTAGAGTCTTCTTCCACATGTACTGCCTTCTCAAGTCATAGAATCATAGAATCATTAACATGGGAAATGACTTTCAGGATCATCAAGTCCAACTGTCTACTAAATATTATCAGGACCACTAAACCATGTCCTGAAGTGCTACATCTATGCATTTCTTAAACACCTCCAGGGGTGGTGATTCCACCACCTCCCTGGGCAGTCTGTTCCAATGCCTCACCACTCAGTAAAACAATAATTTCCTAACGTCCAACCTAAACCTAAATGGGCACAACTTAATCCCATTTCCTCTTGTCCTATCACTAGTCAGTTGGGAGAAGAGACCACAGTCACCTCACTACAACCTCCCTTTGGTTATCTGTAGAGAGCAATGTCTCTTTTCAGCCTGCTCTTCTCCAGACTAAACAACCCCAGGCCCCACAGATGCCCCTCATAAGACACTTTCTCCAGACTCCCTTACCAGCTTTGTTGCCCTTCTCTGAACTCACCCCAGCAGCTCAATGTCTTTTTTATACCATGGTGCCCCAAACTGAACACAGTGCTCCCCTGTGGCCTCACCAGTGCCGAGTACAGGGGCACAATCACTTCTCTACTCTTGCTGGACACTGTTTCTGATCCAGGCCAGGATGCTGTTGGCCTTCTTGGCCACCTGGGCACACTGCTGGCTCATGTTCAGACAGCTGTTCACCAGAACCCTCTGATCCTTTTCCACCAGGCAGCTTGCCAGCCACTCCTCCCCAGGCCTGTAGCATTGCCTGGGGTTGTTGTGACCCAAGTGAAGTCCATACATAAATGTCTTCTGCAATGATTATCAGTTGTGTTTGGTTTTTGTGGTTTGTTTTGTTTTTTTTTCCCAGGCCAAGCAGTGAGAAACTTTCACAGTCAGTAATAGATGGTATCTCCGTTCTAGGTGGTCAGTACCACGGTATGTTACACTTTTGCAGTTCTAGTCTGATATTAAGTTTTTATGTACATGTGACTCTGTTACGTAGACCTTAAAGCAGTAGCCAAGACACCATTTCTGTTTTAGCTTGTAACAATCTTTCAGAGCAGTTGTCCAGCCTTAATGTGAGGGGTGGGGGGTCATCTTTTCCTAACAGAACTTGAAAAACTTTGTGCGAGTTTCCTTCACTACACTGTCTGTTTATTGCAGAATAATACTGTACTCCTTTAAAGGAGGAGTCAATGTAGCATTCTATTTCTGAACACCGTGCCTCTTATTTTATGACAGATTATGGTCTGGTGACAACGCCACAGTTACATTTCATGGTCTGCTGTCAAAACACCCAAGGGCAGTACGGGAAAGCAACACTGGAAGGTTATTATGAAAAACTGTCCAAAGCTTTTACAGAATTGATAAAACAGGTGAATATTGGGTGCTGTCTTCATGCAAATGTCAAAATAAGTATCTATCTTCTGTTTATTAGCCTATTTGCGTCTGAAGTTTCGAATTCAGCATGCTTTTAGATGTGGTTTCACTAGGAGTTCACTTTGCCCCTTCTTCCCTTGTGCTAAGTCTCCCAGCTCTGGAGAGAGCCAGAGGCACCTGAAGATTGACTGTGCCAATGGAATAGGAGCCCTGAAACTATTAGAAATGGAGCCTTACTTTCCAAAGGAGATGCTAATTCACGTGTATAATGATGGAACCAAGGAGAAACTTAATCACTTATGTGGTGCAGATTTTGTGAAAGTTAACCAGAAACCACCTAGAGGTAGGTAGTCAGTAGTTTTATATTCTTTTACCTTCCCTCCAGATCTGAAAGCCCAGGACCTAGCAACAATGTGTCATCTTTGGATAAGATAAACTCCCTGTTTCTCACTAAGTGACTGCATGAACAGTTCTGCTTGTGCAGTGGAAAGAGAGCATAGTACATCTGGGTTTGGCACATCCCTAGTTAATGTTAGTCTAAATTCTTTGGTGGAGTACAATATCTTTCCAACTGGTTGAAATATGTTTGACAATCTGGTCTGAATGTTAAGCTGGTGGAGTCCAAAGATCAGTCAGGACTGGCTTACTGTTACTTCCTTTTGTGGTAGCAAGCAATATTTGCATTGTGGGCTGGGGTTGCAGACACCTTTCTGGGTTTCTGAGGAAGAGCTAATTAACATCTTGGTGCCAGCAGACCGAGTGATTGACGTAAACCAATGAGGATATTATTTCAGCCAGTTTCCAGCAAAGCGCATAAAAGAAAATCTCTGAACTAGGGGAACAGGCTAGTTTGGGTATTAGGTTATTTGAGGCTAAACTGAGTTCTTTGTTTGATAACTGCACCCTCACTGCAACTGCTACCCTGATCTGATCACCAAGGTGTGGTGCCGTTGCCCCCTCGCCATGCTGCTTGTGTGAGAAACAGGAATGGGGAGCAGCACAGAGGCAGTCCCAGTGGGCGATGGATGTTTGTGTGCCACACCTGGATGCTGGCTTTAACTGGGACTGAAGGGAGACTCCTTGGTCGTTTCCATGCAGGGACTTCTACTTGACACCCACCGTTCCAATATTTGTAAACATTAATAGGATCTCCTCTCAGTCTTCTCCAGACTAAACAACCCCAGGGGTCTCAGCCTTTCCCCGTAAGAGAGATGTTCCAGTCCCTTCAGACTCTCTCTAGTATTTCCCTGTCCCTCGTGAACTGGGGAGCCCAGAACGACCACAATACTCCAAATGTGGTCTCACTAGGGCAGAGTAAAGAGGGAGGAGAACCTCCCTCAACCTGCTGGACACCCTTTTCTTTAAGCACCCCAGAGGTCACCCAGCTGCCACGCGCTGCTTCAGGCTCTTGCCTGGGTGTGACAATGTGCTGCACAACAGGGGAAAACAATTTGCCTCTGTTTTGGGTGATGTGTGTGACTCAGCATGCTCAGTGTGACGAGTGTGGGAGGAAATGCTGCAAGGATGTGAACCTCGTGCCATAAATGCTGCTCAACGCTGATTTCCAAAATTCAGAGCTGTAACTACACGCGGCAGTTCTAGGACTGATGTTTATACATGTGTGGGGAGATGGTTTAGTGTAATAAATGTTTAGAGAACCTGTATTTTGATATTAACATTTGTATTTTTGATCTGAACATGCACTTTGCAACTGTCATTTGCTAGAGCTTAGGAAAAGTCTCTTAGGAAAAGCAGCATCTGTTTCAGAGCATTAATTGTGTGTGTGTGTGTGTGTGTGTGTGTGTCCCCACCGACCCAATTCCCACCTGAGTTCCACGCTGGGACTGGTTTAAACATTTTCTGTCCTTTTCTGTCTCTCACTTGCATTTGTAACTCTGTGTTGACTAGGCCTAGACATGAAGCCCAATGAAAGATGCTGCTCCTTCGATGGCGATGCAGATAGAATTGTTTATTACTATGAGGATGTAACTGGCCATTTTCACCTAATTGATGGAGATAAAATAGCAACTTTAATTAGTATCTTCCTTAAAGAACTTCTTGCCAAGGTAACTACTGTATGAAACGAATGCTGATGCTTTTGATTTTCAATGTGTAAAAGAAAGAAACTGTCCCTGTTTTGTACGTATGTGGTCTCTCTACATCTGCCTAAAGTGAACCCAGTTTAAAAAGAGATGTGTCCAGTACCTCACTTGTATGCCCAAAATATTGTTTTTACAACCCTGTGACTTCCACACTCCAAATAAAAACATAAACACTGAGATATTTTTTTTTAACCTGGAACAATTTCGTAGTGGGAGAGAACTTCTTCAGTTTCAGCGTACAAATATTTATATTCCATTCACTTTGTTTCAGTATCTTTCATTAATTTTCCATTTATTTGGGGTTTAGTCTTTCCCTCAGCATTTCTGTGAACCTTTATGAAGACTGGGTATACCATTTGCATGAGAACTTGGTTGTGGCAGGGTGTTTGTCATCATTCCAAACCCACTATCTTCCACAGAGCATCCTCTCCCCACAGGGGGTAGAGAGGAAAAACTTTTTTTTTCAGAAATCCTCTCAGACTCAGTGTCTATAATACTAAATCTTGACAAGTTATCCAGGTTTTGTTTTCTTAGAGACTGGCTCCTTTCTTATGCAGGGGCAGGAAAGCTGGCTGGGGAGGAGAACTTGTGCTTGCCACCAGCCTTTGCTTGCTTGGCACCTGGAAGCTTTGACTTTACTGCTTGTGTATGTGGTCTAATGTAACGCCATGTGTCTGGCCAGTGCACTGAGCTTGCTCAATCTGAAAAAGGGGGCTTGAGAAGCCCAAGCCTGGAAAGCTGCTTCAAGCCAGCCAAAATAATAATAATAAAAAAAGTGATATACAACGATCTGAACAGAATTTGTGTTGTCTTAAACATATAGAAGTTATTTGCGAGCTGGTGCTTTCCTCTAACGCCCAGGAGTTTTAAGTGTCTGTAGGAGAATCTATGTTTAATAATTCTGATTATCCTTCTATTTATCTCACTCATCTGCCTCTGTGCCTGTTGGACAGTAAAGCACTTTGCTTTTTGATTTGCTCAGATGGGACAGTCTTTAAAGATGGCAGTGGTACAAACAGCATATGCCAATGGGAGTTCAACGCGCTACCTTGAGGAAACACTGAAGGTATTCTCCATTTCTTTTCCTGGTATTTTTCTGCAAATATTGTTTGCTACCAATGCTACTGTAATATGATTGCCAGGAAAACTTAAACTAGGCTAAAATAAATGACTCTTTCAAACCTGCAGTAGCATCTAAATTCTTGGTGGTAAAGGAGACACAACCTGAAAAAGTCCTAGCCAGCTTTTACTAGTTCAAAAAAAAAAAAAAAACTTGGCAAAAGTTAAACAAAATCCCTTGGTACTTTTGGAACAACTGAGGACTGACTTTATGTCCTTGTGAGGAAGTGAGTCGGTAAAGATTCCTTGATACATAGACCCTGGTTGTTTCATTTTCTGCAACAGGCTAAATGTTGTTCACTACAGATTTTGAGCTAAGGTATTCAGTTGGTGTAGAAATCTGGTATGTTTCCTGCAACCATAAAATGAATTGGGTTTGTTTTTTTTGTTTGTGTATTTGTTTTAGGGTTCTGGTTTTTTGGGTTTTGTTTGTTTTGTGCTTTTATTTAATTATTTTTAAAATCCGTTCTTATTTCCACTTGAATAAATGAAAGCTTAATTTTAATTTGGTGTGCAGAAATAGGGGATAGTTTTAGGTCTAGGGAGTCAGTAGTTGTGGAAATACAAGTCTGTAACACTGTTTACATTTCTGCATATGCTTGGGCTGCAGGTACCTGTGCACTGTGTCAAAACAGGAGTGAAACACTTGCATCACAAGGCCCAGGAGTTTGATGTTGGTGTTTATTTTGAGGCAAATGGACATGGTACAGTAAGTATGAGCATGTACTGTATAAGATCAGCCAATATGTACAAAATTTTAGTTGTATTACTTGGAGAAGGAGGTCTTTTCACTCTCTGCTTACATTTATAAACAAGGCTTTTCTCTCCTTGAGAACAGACTTGTTTCCCTTCCTGTCTTTATCATAGCATTGCCACCACCCCCTCTGTTTTATGGGGGAATGGGATTTCCTGGTAGCAAACATTAGTCATGGTTATTTGGGCTTGAATGGTTAAAAGTGTTTTCCTCATTGCTGCATTTATCGTAGTCTATGGTGGGGGCTGGCCTTGACAAGCTCTCATCTTTTTATTCTAGGTGTTATTTAGTAAAGCTGCTGAAACTAAAATAAGACAACTGGCAAAAGAGGAGAAAGATGATGAAAAAAGAGAAGGAGCAAAGGTGCTGGAAAACATGATTGACCTGATTAATCAGGTAAAAACTGAGAAAAACAAAAACTATGTTGACAGTTGTGGGGCTAAGCCTGGTTGGGAGTATCTGTCAGGCTACTGCCAGGAACTGCTGGAGGAGGAAGGGAGTATGGTGATACACAGGGCCAAACAGGAAAGAAACAGTCTTCTTTGGAAAGATGTAATACTTTCTCAGGCGTGGCTGCAGGATGGTTTTGTCTGGTGCAATCTTCTAGCTTCCCAACCCAAAGAGGAAGTGAGATTGCATGGGAATCTAGTGCTAAGCTGTGACTTGTTCACAATTCAGCAGCACATAATTGTATGATGTTTTCCACTAACTTATGTGGTGCAGGAGAATGGGGGTGTTTCAGTGCCCACATCCACACAGCCCTGGAAGTCCCCGTCTTAGCATAGCTGGTATTCATTGGGAGTAATGCCAAATCATACTAAACAGCACTGATTTAAGCATCCTGATGCCAGAACAAAGGTGAGGTGACAGTCCTCCTCCTTAAGAGAGGTGAGGTATAGCACTTGTACAGGTTTGCCAAGGGTAAGTGTGTTGCTGTTCTCCACGATCAGCACGGTAAGGGGGGAGGAAAAAACAAAACCACTTCCCAGACAAACTAACTAATTGACCAACCTTACGTACCCAGCCTGAGGCAAGCGAGCCTGGCTGCAGTTTCAGTCTCTTCAGCTGGAAGCTTACTGATCAAACCCTGCCTTTGTTTCTTCATCGTTGACTGCTCCAGTGTTTCTTCCCTTCCTGTTAACAGACAGTTGGTGATGCTATCTCAGACATGTTAGTTATTGAAGCAATCCTGGCTTTGAAAGGTCTGACTGTGCAGCAGTGGGATGCTGTCTACACTGACCTTCCCAATCGGCTGCTCAAAGTTCAGGTGAGTTATGCACTGCTGCCTCCAGTTATGCTGGGGCCCTGCTGTGAACATCTTTTGGCTGTGTATATTTTGATAAGCTTTACTTTAAAGCTGAAGCAGTCCATTAAAGGACAGAAGTAGGCCAAAGAAGTCATGAAACAACCCAGAGGAGGGACCAGAATTTCACTTGAACTAGAATAAAAATGACTTAAAAATGATTAAATAATGGCCAAAACCCCAAACAAACAACAAAACAACAACAACAACACAAGAAAAAAACAACAAAGCAAAACCAGAACAAAACTGTTCAGATTTTAACTTAGAAATTCTTTCTTAATTTTTGAATTAGGATTTTTTTTTTCCTAAGGTCCCTGCCTGCTCAGCAGCTGGATTTTTCTTGCTGTGCCACTTTGTGTAACTTGGATATTTAAGCTCTTTCTTCATCTTCTCCGCTATTCAGATAAAGAGCTTGAGCAGAACTGTCTCCTACCTGGTAGCATTCTATGGGCTTTAAATTAACCAGAGGCAAGAGACTGAGCTTTCTTATCTACGGGGAGAAGCTGTAGCCTCATTTCAGAGGCTGAACAAGGAGGCATGTTCCAAACTGACTTTTTTTTTCAAACCAAGCAGCTGAGTCCTGTCAGGAGCTGGTTTGTATGTGCTGAGCAGGGATCCGAGGGATCCCAAATTTTTAATAGTTAAGCACAGAACTCCCAAACTGAGCTTTTTATCAGGCAATGCAACACATCAAAACCTGATGTTCTGTCTTACCTGTGACCTTTTTCATTCTGCTCTCATCATAAGGCTCCAGTACACAAATAACTGTCTGTTTCTGATGGTGCAGGTTGCAGACAGGCGCGTTATTGACACGACGGATGCTGAAAGGCGGGCGGTTACACCGCCGGGACTACAAGAGAAAATTGATGCACTTGTGAAGAAGTACAAATTGTCAAGAGCCTTTGTCCGGCCTTCAGGAACAGAAGATGTAGTTAGGATATATGCAGAAGCAAACACACAGGTATACCTTTAACAACTCCTATACCAAGGGGAGTGGTTTATGTTGAACTGTCTTCTGCTTAGCATGGGGTGGGTGATGGAGGGAGAAGTACCTGTACATACTCATTTGATCATACTTAACAGGTGCTAAATTTGGAAGAAAACTAGTGATCACAACAAGTCTCTTGGATTTTTTTATTTAAAAAAAAAATTAATGTTCTTAAAGTTTAAAAGTCAAGTTAAATGTTTATAAAGGCAGATATTTCTTTGAAAAGAAAATCAGCCTTCTGAGAACTCAGGGTTAAGAAGAAAGTTACCAAAGCAGCCCCTAACTGCATGATTTCACAAGAGGCAAATTAAAAAATAAACTCAGCTGCTGTTAAGAATTAGTCCACACGTAACTTAAAGTTGACAGCAGAAGCAGGGGTCCTGCTCTTCCCACTTCACATGCTCCTGCCTGTATAACCAGTGTCAGAAGGTACCTCTGGGTGACAGAGCAATACCAGGAAACTTATTTGAAAAAAATCACATTATTTGCTCTAATCTTCTCATGCTGACACCACTGTAACTAACTTTTAAAACATTCCACAGGAGAATGCAGATGCCCTTGCCCATGAAGTGAGCCTGGCAGTTTACCAGCTTGCTGGGGGAAAAGGAGCACCACCCCAGCCTATATAATGAATGTTAAAGCCTACACACCTGCTGTTAAAGTTTGTAACTTGACTTACTTTTTCGTATTACTTTCTTCACCATTTGCTAGTGTGGATATACCCAACCCTCCCTGAGAGTAGCAAGGATTAATCAGAACTTGAGGGGACTAGTACTCTGCTTATTCTTTACCTCTGTTAACAACTTACCTCTTAATGAGATGCTGTTGCTGCTCAATGTTCACCCCACTCCCCCCAAGTTGTCTACTTCTAACTAACTTCTGAAGCAACTTAGAGGCCCCCGTGGCCTTGTCATGCCTCGAAGGAATTCTGCCCTCAGCCATCTCATTTAATAGGTTACTGTCACAGTGTGCCTGAAGTTCAACTTCCCCAGCACAGGGCATGCCTGTGCTCGCAGTAGCTGCAGCACTGCTGGAGAAAACATCATCATCCCCACCTTCCCCCCTCAGCCAAAACATCTGTGGGCAAACACTGCAAGGCAGAGACTGTTGCTGCTCTTGAGATTCAGTTTACCTCAGTTCAAGGGGGAAATAATATAATGAAAGAACATTTGCAAATAATAATGTATTATTGCAGTATCTTCATTAGAGACTTTCCCTAAAGTATTGCTTAGAAAGCAATTTGCAATATGTATAATCACTTTTAAGAGGAAAGGGACAGAGCCAGGTTTGTCTTCTGTGGCCCCTACCGCTCCCCAGCAGCATGAAGGGGCAGTGCCAGCAGGATAATGTTTTAAATACGTTGAGTGTTGTCCTCCACCTATGTCTGTTCAGGGTACCTACCTCTGACAAATGTATTTTTCAGTGTAGTCCTGTATTAACTCTTGGAATGAGGGCATTTTTCAGACTGCTATAAGTAAACACAAGTTCCACTGAATCAAAAAGAAATAAACCCCACAAAAATAAACTGGAAACAAATTGAAAAAATGTGCACTTTGTATTTTTTTTTTAGGATTTTTTTTAAAGACAGAACTCAAGACAACAAAACATGTACTGTAAATAGTAGGCACCATAATCAATATGAGCCACCAATATTTAAACTTGATTCAGGCCACATCCAGAACTTTTCTCTTATTTACAAATATTTAACTTAAATACAACATTAAGTATTTCATTACATACAAAGTAAGAAAAGAATACTATACAACTGGGAAAGATACAGTATTTAATTTAAATAGTTACACTACATATAAGCTGAGCAGTACCAGTTTGGTTCATGTTTTTACAACGCCTTCAAGAAAATCCTTCTCAACCATTTCTTCTATCTTTTGTCTTGCTTTGCTGGAGAAGGTCTTGAGGTTCTCCATTTTTATGTCCTTACTTGGAAAACAGTTGGGGTAAAGTACAGGGCTCCCTGAGTGTCCAACGCATCTGCTTGTGACTTTGCTGTTAAAAACTTGGCTGAGTACATTGAAGAAAGGCAAAAGCTGCTCAATGCTGCGAACAGTGTAGATGGTTAAAAGCAAGTGACCTGGTTCCCAACTTAGCGTTTTCCCTGAGCTGTCCTCCTCTGGGTTTTTCTGTAAATACAGAGAAATGGAAAATAATACAGGACAAATCAGAAAAAGCACACGTAAAAATAAGACTAATGCCCAATAAAGTATTTCTCTACATTCCAAAAATACGTGTCCAATCAACAAAATCCACAGATGCTGGAGTGCAGCTTTCCAAGCAGCTCTCCTGCTCCTCCCCTCACTGCTCTTGGCAGCCCCAGAGGCTGGAGTGTACAGGCTGGCAGCCAGTTGAGTCCACTGTCCCTGTGCAGGGCTGCCCCAAAGCAAGGCAGCCTCCCCCTCCACTGTGTCACCCACTGCTCTGCTGTCCTGCAGAGCTCTCCCTGGTGCAGCATCCCTCTGGCTAACGCAAACAGCTCAGGCCAGTGACAGCCAGTATTGAAGTTGTGTCCTCCAAAGTAGACTGGTCTCTGATGACACTCACACTTCATTCTACTGCCAGTATTAATAACAATAAACCCCAGAGGAAGTTAGAGAAACAAAGCATTTTCAGTTGGAAACTAGAGTTCAGAATGTTCAGGAAGAGCAAAAGCAGTGCTGTTGTTCGTATCAGAAATAACACACGTGGAGGCTGTGAGGAAACACTTGAAGCTGCCACTGAAGACAAACTGTTCAGTTACTCTTTGCATGTTCTCAGAAGACCTCCGTTATGTACTTTCCATTTCATGGGGGAAATTTCAAAGGAGAGAATTTCAGGAAACCCACCAGCAAAGGCAGCAGTCACACACCAGATGCTCACAGGCAGTATCTGTACACTGATGTCACCCTGTTTAGGGTCAACTTAAATATTTGCATACTAAAATACCTAAACACTAACATCAAGCTACTCACGTGGTACTCATCCCTCTTCTTTTTTTTTTTTTTTGCGTCAAAAAGACCCATACTCAAATCTAGACAATAAGGTACTATCACCACCAGAAACACCTTGTTTGGACTGTTACTGACAAACCAGTAAGAGAGAGCTTCTACTACTAGGTTTTATTCTGTGAGGAAGGAGAAAAGAAGCACAAAGGCCACATCAAGGAGAGCCACCTCCTGATCTGCCCCTGACTAGCACATCTGTCCTGCTGCCCTGGCAATGTCTCTGCCAAGGCAGGGGCCGTCCAAGACCCCTGGCCAGCTGCACAGCTCCTGAAGAACAGGCTTTGTAACAAAAGGAGAATGAGCAGAGAGAACAGCCGTAGTAGCAGAGTGTAAGGCGAGGATTACTGACTGCACAGCCCTTGAGAAAACAGATTTTCTTCAAGAGACAATACTTCAGCAAATACAGTTTTTGCCCTTTAAGTGAAGCAACTGTCCTGAAATTCAGGAGCCTATATAATACCTGTTTCACAAACAACTATTAGGATAAAATTAAATATTCATGTATTTAGCATTTTCATCTGGTAGCTTGGCTCCCTGTTACAGGAGATTGCTATTCTACCTCTCCAAGTCTCAAGAAAGGAAAGGCTCCATGAACTACAACAAGGGGAAGACAGAATTTCAAGACAGAAAGAGTTGTTGATGCCTCATAATGAGGCTACTAGTTTTTGAAGTTTCTCCTTTAAAAGCTTCACATTGGATCCACAGAAGAGAGGCTGTTCAGTACTGGTGCTCTACTGTGCTCAGTATGACCCAGTGGTGAGCACAGACTAGCTGCAGCGCACAGCCAGTGTCAGTGTTACACAGCAGCCAACCAGATGGGCTGCGCATGCAAATACCAGTTCTCTGTGAACAGTGAAATAGAATCCATCCAAGGCATTTCCTCATGGCAGTATCTGCTAAGCAACCACCACTACTTCCTCAAATACTTAAAACAACAGTTACATTTGACAGAGATCAATTAGGGATTGCGTGTTTCATACTCGCCGTTTGGTAAAAATTATTTCATTATTCTATTTTATAATGATTTGCAAACATAATTCTTAGAACTAACATTAGCTTTTTGTGAACTATTTCATGTAGGAAACAAACAAAAATAATCTTTTATGATATCTTTAAAAATTAGGGCATTCATGATTATTTCCCTTCAAAAAAAATCTCTCAACTTTGTCTTCTAACAAGCCTGATCTCCCACTTCTTACTGAAAGCTAAATACTGCCCAGGGCCTGAAGGCAATGGTATGATTATGGCAAGCTCGTTTCACAACTCAAGCATCAAAGGCCACCCTCACCTGATGCTTGGCCATCTCCATTCCCTCCAAAACCACCGTCTTAAAGTCCTCCTGTTTGTCCTGTGGAAGGAAAGAGGAGAACTTTCAGACTGCATTTCATATACCAAAATAATACTTTGCCATGAAGGCTGTGCAGTTGCTTGGTTGGGTGTCGTGCTTCAGCTAGAAAAATCACCTGCTCCAAAGAGTCCATGGTCCAGAAATGGCAGACTCTGGAGCTAGTGTGGCCAAGACAGTGTTAGACAGTAATGGCACTGCCAGTTTGTTCTTCTCTTTATTGCCAGCAGTGCCGAAGGAGATTTTTTAAGCACGTTTCCTTCAGACAGAGTCTCAGCAACACCATAGTACGTGAGTCTGAGCATTAGTCAGAGTACCCTCAAGGAAAAGTCAAGATCCACTGGAACATTTTGCTCAGAAACAGTTCTTTTCCAAGAAAAACACAGAGCTGTATGCAACACTGTTCTCTGCACAAAGAAGAAATGTCCCAGAAATTAAAATTCATTACCTCATGTTTATCTCATCATAGTACTCCTAGCTATGGTTCAAGGTGTGCAACTGCTGCCGTGACCAGCGGGTTCCAGAAATTCCTGGAAGTTTTCTATATTAATGAAGCATATTTTGTAGAAGTCCTGACTTCAGGCATCTGTCTCAACACACGGTACTTACCAGCATGGGTATTTTATATATCGTATGTAATTTATAATTGATGCAAAGAGACTATTTGGAGTACGACGGCTTTCTAACAGGTATCTCACACTACACTGAACACCAGGGTTAGAGGCTACATCTGATCAGCAGTCAGTTAAATCTGATTGTTGCTTTACACATTCAAGAATAGAAATTTAATCTTATCTTCATGGTTCAAAACCAATAAAAATAAAAATGCAGATCTGCTTCATGTGGTTGTTTTATACCCTACAGTTTTGAGTGTTCCTTGAATCATTGAGGTCTTCCTGCAACTAAGTTATCCCTAGATTTTACGTTGCCACTTCTATATAGCAACAGTTTCTTTACTCAGTGAAAACATTCCTTACAGACTGTAAATGCAGTCGGTACAGCAGGGTGCCAGTGTTACAGTCCTGACAATGACACCTATTTGGGAGGAAACCCAAGAATGAACTTCAAAGTTCTCCCCCATATGGCTTCAAGCTTCCTTCCCGTTTCCCTGGCCCACCCAGCAACCTTTTCCAGTGAAGTGTCTGCCCAAGGGGGCTCTGTCCATACAGCACGAGCACTAAAGTACCAGACAGCAGTCTTCTTACATTGCAGCTGCAGAAGCAAACTCCCTGGGATAGGGCTAGGCCAGCTTCCATCAGCTTCCTTTAGCAGATCAGGCTCCACTCCACCTAAACTAAGGGTTTAATATACCTCATGCACCAAGGTAATGACAACTCTAATTCTGCTCCCACTCTACAAAATGTGCACCAGAACTGTTTCTACTGCTCTCTGCCTTCTTCCATTCAATGTTAACTGCTTCAGGGAAGAAACCCAGCTCTCCCTGGCTCTGTACAGTCTCAAAACTCTTGGTTCTGTCATTTTTAGGAATGCAACAGTTTTCTAAATATTGAAGTGTGATTATTATTAACAAAAATTCTTTTCCACTTCAAAAGATAATTATACTACTATCTACATATATGACTGCCTGTCTGAAAGTGATTTTATATTAAAATATATTAGACATCAAAGCATATTTTACGTTTTACTCAAATAATACAAATAATACTCCTAACTGGAAACTCCAGAGTCACTGACCATCGCCTTTTTTTGATCATATCAGGTTTGAGGGGTTTTATTTACTCTTTCTTTGGGTGTTTTTATGGTTTGGTTGTTGCCGTTGTTGTTTGGGTTTTTTCTTTGTTGTTTTTTTGGGGTTTTTTTTGTATTGTATACCTGCACGTGGTTTTTGCCTAATGCTGACTTGGGATTACTCCAGTGGGGATCTCCCCCACCAGATGAACTACTTTCCATTCTTCATTGTTAAAATAAAAAAAAAAATTAAAAATAAATCAATAAATATCCAAAAAAGAAACAATGCTGTAAGTTACTGTACATGAAAGTTTGCAGTGAAAAGCAAAACTGGAAGAAAGTGATGTACCTTTGCTTTTTTTCTCAGCAGTTTTGCTAGCCGCACCACATAGGGCTTGAATTCCCTCTGGTGGGTACCCTGTCTTCGTACTTCCAAGCCCGAATCATCTGATGCTTCCGGAATAAAAGCCCAGCGATACCTATCATGAGATAACACAAACAGACACCATCATTAGTGAACATGCAGGCTTTTCTGCTAGACCTAAAAATATGAGTGGATGAGGAAATCTAGTTAAGTATCAAAGAATGGACTAGGGGGAAAATACCAAAACCAACCCATGCCAAAAACATCAGTAGTTCACAAGAACAAATGGGAAAGGCATTCTGAAAAGCAGGACGTAACATGGCAGAAAATGTAGCACTGTCTTTTTTTCTTTAGTGTTTCTTAAAGTATTTAAGAATGACAAGGGCAAGATAAGGCAGAGAAGCTAAAACTAGTACCATTCACATCTTCATGTTTAGCTTGGAGAAGAGGAAACTGAGGGGTGACCTCATTAATGTTTATAAATATATAAAGGGTGAGTGTCAGGAGGATGGAGCCAGGCTCTTCTCTGTGTCAGCCAATGGGTGCAAGCTGGAATACAGGAGGTTCCACATAAATATGAGAAAAAACTTCTTCGCGGTGAGGGTAATAGAGCACTGGAATGGGCTGCCCAGTGAGGTTGTAGGGTTTCCTTCTCTGGAGACATTCAAAACCCACCTGGATGCGTTCCTGTCTGACCTGATCTAGGTGGTCCCGCTAGAGGATTGGACCAGATGATCTTTCAAGGTCCCTTCCAATCCCTAACGTTCTGTGATTCATTGTGTGCAAGAGAACTGAAAGCAATTCTGAATTACAAAACACGTTGTTACTTAAAACATTTTGCTGCCTATTTGCAGTGCTTACCACAACACACAAAATGTTCTCAACATACTATATTGATAACCAGGAACTCACTTATTTTACCTATTCATAGAGCAGCAAGACCAAGTGGACTGCTCCCCGCCCCCCACCTGGATGCACCGCTGCTGCACTGGCTACTTGCATTATAAACTATAAAGGAAATCAAAGTTTCCATCCTTAAATTCAATCCAAGCCTCCATGAGAACACCATAAAGACAAGGGTGATTCAGCACGACTACTGTCTTCTAAGAAATGCACAGTAGTGACCTAAACGAAACTAGGTGGGTGACCAAAACAGAGCTGTGCCAGGGCAGCAGCTCTCACGCAGTCACCACTGTGAATTGTAAAGGAAGAGAAGCGATCCTTTCTTTTGTCCTTGGTGCCCTCTCACTTCTAGGGTCTTCAGCAAATGCCAGTTGTTTTGCAATTCATTTTTTTCAGCAGAAAAAGATTGCAGAGGTGCTGGGGAGGCAGTTTGCACAAATGAATATTACTGACCAAGAGAAACCTATGGGGTGCCCTTCACAAGCAGGTTTTATTGCAACATCTTCCAGACAGATCACACAGGCATAATTTCAGTGATTCGTGCTGAGATGACATACAGTCGTCTGATTTCAGGCATTAGTCACTGAGATGTGTGGGTGCATTTTGAGTTCTTAGACATTACTGCAACTGAATACTTAAAATAATAAAATACTTGAATAAATCACTATTGCTAATTAGCTCACAAGTGCTGAGAATCTCTTGCCACAGGCTAAATCACACCAGATTGAACTCATTTGGTGTGTGGCATCATTTGCTTTGGGGGCCACTCTGACACCGGGAGGCTGCCTTGGGTGAAAGCCAGAAGAGGAAAGAAAATAGGAAAACAAAGATTATATACAGTGGAATTTTACCAAGAAGCATAGACAAACATCCAAAAACTTAAATGACAGTGACTTCTACTCACATCTGAAACTGAGGCAGGTTTTCAGATGGTAGAGCTAGGGCCAAGTCCAGAAATTTGCAAGCGGACAAGTACAGGTTCAACCATCTCTGGCTATTATAGGATGTGGAGAAACCGTTGCCGCCTGTGTATGTTGTCTCCAGACCAGCAACAGATGGGCCAGAAGTTCTAAAATAAATGGTAGCAGGCAGGTGGGTCATAACAGCTTTCTGCCACTGTGAGAACATCATCATTCTTTCTTGCCTTTACAAACACACAGCTCTTCATGCATCAACTTAATCCTGAATCAAACTAGAATACTGCAAGTCTGTGTTATGGGTGGAATGTTGTACATTTAGATATACATAAAAGATAAAGTGTTAATACATAATAAACAGTTTTATTCTGAATAAGTGCATGATATGGAAAAGCTGTAAAGTCACGCCATACATATTTTAATTGCAAAAGCAATGTCATTGTAGCCAGGAAGCCACTGTAAGAACTAACATGCCTGTATTGCATAATTTACCTTAGTGAGCAATCTGACAGCAGGATTTTTTGTTTTCTTCTGAACAGTATATCCTTGGTACTACAGTCTGACTGAACTGCCTTTACTTGTCCTTCTCATTTCAGCTTGATAATTCTAAGAAAAGCTATTCTAAAGAATGACTCAACTGCTCATCAGCATGCCAAGAGACTGTTATCAAGTTAAATTGGTGGAAAGTTCATAAGTTTACCTGGAAATGTCTTCATCAGCAGTGAGCTCCTGTTCCATCAGTAAAAACACTTGTACCTGAAGATGAAATGCTATATTTTAATACTATTTTTTATAGACTATGACTCAGGAAAATGCTGTAGGGAGGTGTGAGTAATAAACCTTAGAGGAACCATTGGGAGCTTTATTTCCATTCCTGGATGATGAAATAACACTGGCACCCTAAAGCTCTTTCATCCTTTACATACAGCCCAAGTAGCACATGGATCATGAGAAACTTCTATGGGCAGGAAAGCTCTCAAAGGTTAAACCCTTCCACTACTTAGAAAGAGAGCAAGACCTTAAGGAAATGAGAATAAAGCATCATATAGTGGAGCAGTCAAGCTCAGGTGTGAATATGCAGAAGTAACACAGTGCTTTCCACTGAAAATAGTTCGAGGACTGTGGCAACTTGGGTACTGTCCCCTGGCCTTCACACTGGGCTACACAGAGTAGAAAGGGTTTTCTAATATTTATACTCTTGACGGGATCAAAATTAAATGCATCTATTGCTAAAACAATGAACTTGATCTTCAGAACACTTTACATGGCTTTTCTCCTATTGCCTGGATCTGTGAGAAGACTGTATCTTTGAGACACAAAACCATCACAGCACTGACTCTGATTTGCTGTCTGTTAGCCAGTCTCTTGGGAACTCCTTGGCTAACATGCTAAATAGACCACAGGATGCACCAACCACTCTCCTCCATTCCCACTGCCAAAGCTGAAGCCCAAGAGTACATCAAACAGCCAACACTGGAGACTCCACAGGTAGCAGCTCTGAGAACAGCTGTTTATCCTGGCTTGTTTTGCAGAGTAAAACAAGAGGAAGAGGGAAGAGGAAAGATGAGTCGAGCCTTGTGTAAATCTAGTTAACACATTTCAGCCACAATGTGATCTGAATGACCATCAACTGCCAATACAATATAGAATCTGATTCCTCCGTTATGTGGCTTCTCACCCTCACTGCTGAGGAAGAAGGCTGAATGACCAGGAAAGTAGAAATAGAGAACACTGAGCAGAGTGGGAGTGGGAATCATGGAAAGGGTACACATATGTAGGCAGAAATTGAAGTGGGAGTCAGCAGGGAACAATGAGGCCAAAGATAAATTTAATTCAGGAGACACCTAACAGATTAAATAGCATATGCCAACAGATATGCTATTTGGTTGCAAAAAATAGACATCAGGACTATGAAAGTAAGTCAGCTTTCAATTTGTGTCTGTTGGACATTTACGTGCACAATATCTAGAAGACAAAGGTTGAAGAGGAATGATGTTGTTTCTCAAATCTGCACCAGCTTTATGAATTATGAATTCTAACTGCAACTCACCAGTTCAGTGATCATGGTTGGCCAAAGAGAAGTGAGGTGCTGTGGAGACATTCTTAAAAGCAATACTCTGAAAAACAGGAACACTTGGGAATGCAGGGTGGGCACCTGTGGCAGACGGAGACTTTCTACCAGTCTTTCTGAAACAAAAAGCCAAGAAGGTTTCCTCAGTTCAGAATAATTCCAACTAATAATTTCTCCTTCCCTCATTTACTCTCAATATTTACTTTTTGTAAGCTTCTACCATGTTACTGTTTTCCTACTTTGCTAGAGTTTTATTCTGTCAACAGAAAACCCAACCACTTCCACCAAGCAACAAATAAAAGCTAGAAACCTCAAAACAGTTCTCTGCATAAATGCAACAGCACACGTGGGAGTTTTGCTCTTCTTATGCAGAATTCCACCCATGACAAAAAGAGGAGGATTCCAAACACCACAACAACAGCCTGAAGAGCTAGGATTTATTGTTATTGAAAGGCTGCATCATCACAGTACATAGGATATTACACAGGGACGATATGCTCTTATTTAACCATAACCACCTCTAACCATTCAACATATAGAGGCAGATACAGAAACGAATTGTTCAATCAAACCAACAAATGCACTTCACAGTTCAAACCAGTAAAACCACCTGGTATCTTCAACATAATAAACCCAGCTAGTGATATGACTGGGGGAAAAAAAACATTTCAAAGAATAAATCCTGGAACGAATGCAATGAGAAAGATGATGCAATTGACTTTCATATGCAGGCAGAGACCAACGCGTCCACCTTTGTAGCACTAAAAAAAGGCAATATATCTAGAAACTGCTGCTGTAGCTATTTGAATCATCTTAGGATGAAACCAAGCAGCTTCCATTCCCAGTGACTTAGGTAAAAGGTCACCGGAAGAGATACTCTTCAGTGATAAATAGGACCAATAAACAAAACAGCAGGAAAAAAAACCCCAAACAAACAGCTAGAGACGTCAAGAATTCAAAACTTATTCAAAGTCAGATTTTCTGTTTATCCTTAGTTAATCAGTGTTTATACCTCAGATGTTTGTGTCAAAACACATATTGCAGGTACCCAAGGACACTGATTAGGTATAACTTAACAGTAAAGAATATATAGAGTTTACAATGCAAGGTATAATTATAATAAATAATAAATACATAATATTGTAACATATTATATAATACTATATTTAATAATATGCTAATATATATAATTATTATATCTATTTTTCACTTAACAGTGAAATAATCTGGATAAAAGTCACCTGGTAATCACAAAGTCTGTGTAGTTTGTAATCACAGAACACTGAAAATATTCTAACCAAAAGCTGCAGAAACTTTTTCATCTGACGACGGGATTGTACTAAGGGACAAATTAACCTGCTGTTACCCCATCATACAAAATATTCCTCAGTGAACCCCAAGTCCACCAAATGGAACATTTTTACTGACCTTGTATATCTGGAAGGTATTTCTGGTATTGGTCTATCTCACTACTAAAAATTGCAAAAGCCAGTCTCTTCAGGAGCATGGCACGCTGTTCCAGCTCTACATCTCGATTAGCAAACAGATTGAGCGAGCTGCTCTGAGCCACAGCCACACGTGCTGAAAGAGGAGAAATGCACAGTGCAGACACGTACTTCAAAGCTTCCCTTCTGTTTTACTTTAAGGCACAGAAACTGCTTTCACTGCTTTAATGTAGTTTGAAAGCAAGATGTCGAGAAGATGCTTGCTCTGCAATTCCTTAGTTTTAATTGCAGCGATTTGAAATACATGTTGAAAGAAAACTTAAGGATACACAATAGTCCCTGGGTTTGGAGGATTTTGGGAGGGAGTTTATCCATTTAATTTTTTTTTTTTTTTTTTTTTTTTTTGGTTAACAGAATTTGCAGCTACAGATGCACAGAAATCAATTTTTCCCCCACCCCCCAAAACCCAAACAAACCAAAACCCAATAAAAATTACTTCCAGCTGCTCTGTTTAATCAACTTTGCCACATGGGCAAAATTCATTGTGCTGGGATAGTCTCAAGTTCTCTCAGCATTCTTTTATTTATGGATGTCCAGAAACAAGTAGTTGAAGAAAATGAAAAATACTGAATAAACCAAACAGATTGGAATAAGTGTTGAGCAACTGTTTTCTTCAAGATATTTGTTTTCCCTTTTTTAATGTTTCCCTTGAAGAACAGTCACTGCTACGTAAAAAAATACTTACTCATCAAATCTCGGAATGTGGTTTTGTCATGTGTCATCAAATTATCCATAATAGCTCTCCAACTAAAAGAGGAAGATTGTACACAAATCAGAAAAGCAAGAATTTACAAGAATATTTACAGAACTCTTAATTCAGGCTAAGGATTCCAGTCCAGGCTCTCTACTACATATGTACCATTTATTTAGTGCAATTTGATCTGAAACTATGTTTCTCCTAACCCCCTTGTCAAAGAAAATAAGGGAGGTCATCCAAAGGGACCTTGACAGGCTAGAGAGGTGGGCCTAAGTGAATCTCATGAAGTTCAACCGGGCCAAATGCAAGGTTCTGCATCCGAGTAAGAGTCTCAAACATGGATACAGGCTGGGTGGTGCTGGGACCTTGGACTTGCTCAGGGTGTATGAGAAAATTTGAGCAAGCTGCATGAGAAAATCTGAGGGAGTTTATGCAAGGACGCCGCATCCCTAACCACAAGAACAAAATGATAAGCAAGGAATGTAACAAGTTTCAGGGACTCGGGCCGACTTGTAACAAGCTGAAGGAACTTCTGCAAGATAGCATGGACCTGAATGTCAATATCGGTGACCAATAAGGAATGAAGGAGGCTGCATGATCGGCGCGTGGACATGTATAGGTGACCAATTGTATTAGTTAGGTGCTTCGCGTGATGCGTGATCGGGACAAGCAAAATGTATATAAGCTACTGCATTTGTATAATAAATGGAGCTTGATTCCACATCATACTGGTGTGTTGTTCATCTCCATTCACCCTCGGACCACGACATCTGGTGACCCCGACGATAACAGCTGGAGCTGTTTGAGATATAATTTCTCTGAGAGAAATGTTCCTGCGGACGAGAGACGAGGAGTGAGGAATCCCAGCCGCCCGAGAGAGACGGGAGCGCAAGACGCTGGTGGCCACAGCTGACCGGTGAGTCAGGCAGACAGAAGTCTGGGAATCGGGATGGGGAGTGCTGTATCAGCAATCGAAAAGGCAGCCGTGGACAGGCTGCTGAAGTTATCAGAAAAGACTGAGCATAAGATATCGAGGTTAAATCTTGAAGATTTGTTGTTTTGGTGTAGACGACGTGGATTGCTCAAGGAGCCCTCCCAAGTTTTTAATGATGAACATTGGAAAACAATCGGAGGAGAAATCTGGGATAGTGTGCAGGCGGGGGTTAAAGAGGCGCAGCAGTTTGCTCGGACTTATCGCCTAGTCCGGTTGGTTTTGGAACAGCTGCGAGCGGATGCGGCGATGTCGGGAGCTTTAAAAGGGGCTATTGCTTTGGCACAGGCGGACTCGGGCGCTGGGAGCCCGGAGACTGAGGGAACGAGGGAGGAGAGCAGAGTCTATGATGAACCCCGGGGCCAGGGTTCGGACTACCTGGCTAGTGGGGGGTCGAGTAGCCGGGACGTTGTGTCTGCCGACGAGGCAGAAGAACTTCCTCCTCCTTTAAATCCGTTTGTTGCAACCCCGGACGGCCCCGAGCCTATGCTCTCAAATCCTTTGGTCGCCGCCCCGGTGGGTCGTAAGGGGCAATATGATGATTTGATACCTCCTTATGTCCCGCCAAGTGCCCTACAGCCAGAGACAATGGAAACCGACCCAGCCGCAGTTCCTCTGCCCCCGGAGGCAGAGGAGGGTGGTCCGGACTTAAAGGAACACGAGCGGCTGATGTGGCAACTTTTGGACGAGATGAAACGGCTGGGCGGGGGGGCGGCGAGACCTGTTATATCTTTAGCATATCAAAGGGCTACGGAGGCGATTACACAGGGCCTGGAGGCAGTGGGACAGTGCGTTGAAAAGGAACGGGCTAAAAGGAACGATTTAAACTCGCTGTCGGAAAATTTAACGAGGGGACAATTGCTTGAAAGGGCAAAGGAAGGAAAGCTTTTATTGTCGGAGGGGGAGTTGCATGATCTTTTAAAAGCCCGGTTCGGGCCCGCGGAAGGACTGACTACGGAGGAACGGCAAATCCTCCGACAGCAGAGGGGTGCCCTGAGAAGGGATCAGGGGGACCCTGATTCGCGAAGGGGTGCTGCGACTGCGACAGTGCCGGCTCGACCGGAGCCGCCGAGGGACCCAACGTTTAACGTGCAAACTCGGTGGCACGGGATTGTGAGCAATGCAAAATTAGAAGGGGATTTCGCGTTTGCGCCGTTGCTGTCTGCTCCGGTGTTTGCAACACCGAATGGACCGGAGTGGCGGCCATTGGACTGGAATTTGGTTCAGAAATTACAAAGTGCAATATTGAGCTATGGTATAGACAATAAATTGGTTCGCCGCCAAGTGCAGGAGCTGTTTAAGTATCAGGAGCTGACCCCCTCTGATACTCGAGCTATAATGGAGTTAATATTAGGACCTACTGCGTATACTTTATTTTTGACAAAGTGGCAGGAGATTTTAGAAAATTATCAACTGAACAATTTAGATCTGCCACAGGATGACCCTCTGCGCCTGGGCAGTTTGTCACAGATGATGGGTTCAGGGGAGTTCCGAGACCCACAAAGGCAAGCAGCATTGCACCCGCGTATTCTGGGTCAGTCTAAAGCAGCTGCAGTGGAGGCGTTCGGAATACTCCCTCAAATTGGGAAGCCGTCTCCACCGTACATTAAAATAGTACAAAGCCCCGGTGAGCCATTTTTGGCATTTGTTGATAAGGTTCGTGAGGCAGTGGAAGCTGCGCCGAATGTGCCGCCTGAAATGAAAACGATCGTGGTTAAGGAAGTGGTTGTTCAAAATGCTAATAGCAGCTGTAAAAGGATTATAGCTACTCAGCCCCCTACAGCTACCCTGGTGCAGCTGGTTGAAGCGTGTTCTCGTGCACCGTGGGAGGATGAAAAAGAGAAAGCACAAATTCACGCCAGCGCATTAGCGGTAGCTCTACGGCAGGGGCTGCAGGGAAAAGGGGGTAGAGGGCGAAGCTGTTTCAGCTGTGGGCAGCAGGGGCACTGGAAGAAAAACTGCCCGCAAAAGCGCATGCAGGCTCCTAAGGGTCCTGCTGCGGGTTTCTCAGGAAATTGTTCAAGGTGTGATAAGTTTGGGCATAAGGCACCAGAATGTCGGTCCCGCTTTAAGAAGGATGGCACCCCATTAGGGGGGGCGGGAAACGGACGGAGCCGCGGCCGGAGCGCGGCCAAAAAATACTCGGTGGGTCCCACCCAGAGAACCAGCCTGGCTGTCTCGACCAGCTCTCCGCTGCCACCTCCGGGAGCGCCGGAGTCGATTTGGCCCTGGCAAGAACAGTAAGCATTACAACTAGTGATGTCCAGGTGTTAGATACTACCACCAAGGGACCTTTGGGGCGAGGTCTATCGGCTTTGCTCATTGGAAGGTCTTCTATTAGCAGACAGGGCATATTTGTGTTACCTGGACTAATTGATGCTGACTATACTGGAGTAATTAAGATAATGGTCAAGGTGTTTTCACCTCCTGTTACTATCCCTCAGAGTAGTAAAATTGCACAACTGATACCTTCTCGTAGTGAGGTGCCAAAAGGCACTGCTGGCAGTCGTGGTACGAAGGGATTTGGTAGCACGGGAAATAATTTAGTTCTCTTTACTGCCAGGGTAGGAACAGAACGTCCTGAAAGGGCAGTGGACATTGGGCAGGGAAATAGCTCCCTAAGACAAACTATGAATCTTCCTCAAATTAGGATGATGTTAGATACAGGCTCAGACATCACTATTGTCCCAGAGGGTGCATGGCCCCCGAACTGGCCTCTTAAATCTATGGGGGATACTGTCACTGGAATCGGGGGCAGTCAAGCGACAAAACAAAGTGTGAACTGGTGTTTGGTTACTGACGAGGAGGAAAACCAAGCTTGGGTTCGTCTGTTCGTCATGCATACCCCCCTTTGGATATCGGGATGTACTTTCGCAATGGGGCCTCACGCTGCAAACGGCACCTTTTGTGGGGCGGCCACTGGGGGGCAGGGCCTACCCACTCTAAGACTGGAAGGGACTACGATTGAACCAGTTTGGGTAGCTCAGTGGCCGCTCACTAAGGACAAAATCGAGCCCTTGCAGCAATTAGTTGAGGAGCAGTTAAAACTGGGTCACCTCCGACCTTCCACAAGCAGCTAGAATACTCCTGTTTTTCTAATACGAAAGAAATCTGGGAAATGGCGGTTACTACATGACCTGCGTGCAGTTAATGCAGTGATGAAGGACATGGGAACTCTGCAGCCGGGACTACCATCCCCGGCTGCTCTGCCCAAGGATTGGCATCTGTTACTGATTGATCTAAAGGACTGTTTTTTCTCGATTCCACTTCATCCTGAGGATATGGAGAAGTTTGCATTCAGCCTGCCGGTAATCAACAACAGCGGCCCAGCACAACAATATGAATGGACTGTACTGCCACAAGGAATGAAGGATAGCCCAACGATCTGTCAATGGTTTGTGGACCTGGCTTTAAAGCCATGGAAGACTCAACACCCGCATGCTCTGGTCTATCATTATATGGATGACATCTTGATAGCAACAAGAGAGCCACTCTCCAAGCACGCCGAGCAGTTGCTGCGTAAAAATCTGGCTTCATATGATCTCACAGTTGCGGAAGAAAAGGTCCAGCGTAACGAGCCCTGGTCATACCTGGGTATGACCGTAACCAGCACAAAGATTCGCCCAAATAAATTACAGCTAACCTCTGTTGTTAAAACAGTTAATGACGTTCAGAAATTGGTAGGGGATATTCAATGGATACGAGTCTGGTGTGGCATCACTAACAGTGAGATGTTCCCGTTGATAGAACTGTTAAAAGACTCATCAGACCCAGCGCAACCAAGGACACTGAATACAAAGGCGTTGAAAGCCTTGGAAAACATCAAGAAGAAAATTGCCCTAGAACAAACCTACCGATATCAACCCAGCTTACCGATAGGTATTGCCATATATCAGCAACCAAAGGATGTTTCAGCAATTATTATCCAGTGTGACAAATCATCTATGTTTATTTTGGAATGGGTATTTCCCCCCGCTAGACCTGCAGCGTCGGTTCAGTCTTATCCAGACGCTATTGCTAGCCTATTATTGAAGGCTCGGAGAAGAGTTCGACAGGTGTTCGGCATCGAGCCATCAGTGATATATGTGCCATGGAAGACAATAGACATTATAGAGGCATGGACAGATCAGAATATCAACTTTGCAGTCGCCACGCAAGGAATTCCTCTCAGCGTTCATTACCCATCACACCCTCTGTTTAAAACATGCCTATCTCTTCAGAGGCGGCCAGTTGTTGTGGCCACCCCTCTCAAGGATGCGCGTACAATTTTTACAGATGCGAGCGGCAAGACAGGAAAGTATGGATATGCTTTTAGGGACAAGAAAAGATGGGAGGCAAAGGTGAAGATTCGTCAAGGCATGTCCGTTCAAGTCCTCGAATTGCAAGCTGTGACGCTCGTTACCCAAACATTTGGGGAAGAGCCTCTGAATCTTGTTACAGATTCCGCGTATGTGACAGGACTGGTGAATCGACTGGATCAGGCCTTTTTAGGACATGTAGGAAATGAAAACATCTATGCCTTATTAATCCAGCTAAAAGGACAGCTCGAAGAGAGACGTCAACCATTATGGTGTGCTCATATGCGCAGTCACACCGGATTGCCAGGATTTCTTGCTGAAGGAAATGCCTATATTGATGGCCTGGTATCCGCCTCTGCACAGCAGCCGAGTGCCATTTGCCAAGCACAGCAATCTCATGCCTTCTATCATCAGTCAGCTCATGCGCTTAAACGAGAATTTCAGATCACCAAGGCACAGGCTAGAGCGGTCGTTGCAGCATGTCCAGACTGCGCTCGAGCATCCCCGCTTCAACCGTTCGGAACTAATCCGCGGGGATTACAGCCACGAAACATATGGCAGTCGGACGTTACCAAGATACCTGCTTTTGGCAGGCTAAAGCATATACATGTTACAGTAGACACTTGCAGTAAAGCAATTTGGGCTACGGCCGCCCCCTCTACTTCTTTCAAATATGTTAAGCAGCTTTGGTTAGCTGCCTTTGCGGCACTGGGTCAGCTGCATGAAATTAAAACGGACAATGGGCCTGCTTATACTAGCAAGGCTTGTGCGCAATTTTTGGGGAGTTGGAAGATCTTACATAAAACAGGAATCCCCTATAATAGTACGGGGCAAGCCATAATTGAACGCAGACACCAAGACTTAAAACGCCTTGTTGCGGTTTTGAAAAAAGAGGGGGAGCTGTCCCCCCAAAATGTTTTAATGAAAGCATGTTATGTTATAAACTGGAAAAACATTGTGGGAGGGGAGAACGAACCACATGAAGTGCCCATGAAGTTGCACTTGGGAGACAATCCCACTGATTTTTCGCGTTTTGGTGTTAATGTGGAAGTATGGGATCCTGTGGGGGGAGCCTGGCAAGGTGGTTTTAAACTGCTAACATGGGGTCGAGGTTATGCTTGTGTCGTTACAGGTGACAACACAAGGTGGGTGCCCACAAAGTGGGTTCGACCAGACGTGTCAAACAGAAAGAAAGACGAGGACGACGACACATGAGGAGACCCTAACTGTTATTCGATTATTGTAACAACAAAACAGGATGTGGTATATTTTTTTGTCTATGTTAATAGTTGTAGTTAATAATGGGAGCATTGATGTAACAAAGTATAACCCTAGGGATAATGTTTGGGTTACGTTTGCTAATGCCACTAACCAGCAAGCCTATTGCTTAAGCATAGGTAGTGTAAGCAATCCTTTTCGCACCTGCTTAATTGGAGTTCCCACATGGAGCCCCTCAGAGTTTAGAGGGTGGGTAAGTGGAAGTAGTGGCCTAAAACTCACTGACGATCAGGCTTTAAATAAATCTTGTTTAGAAAAGAGTTTTGGTGGTAACGATGACGGCAGGATCCAGTGTTGCCTGATAAAAGCCTTGAATACCTCTTTAACTTCACCCCCAAAGGAGTTAGACCTTTTTGGGAGTGTAAATGCCACCAATTTTACGGTGTTGGGGAAATCTGGAGGCTGGTTGCAATTTGAACCGCGAAATAAGAACAATCTTAACCAGAACAGGAAAAAATGGGCAACACTGGACTCTGCTCTACAGAGTAGTGCAGTATGGAAATCAATATATACACAATGCAATGCAAGCAAAATCACTAGGCCAATGGCTTTGCCAAAGGGTATATTTTTAATTTGTGGTGATTGGGCGTGGAATGGAATCCCTGCTTATCCCCAGGGAGGTCCTTGTTTTTTGGGAAAGCTTTCACTGTTTCACCCCAACATTTCGCTGTTAATGAAATGGGGATGATCGAGTACCACGAGCAGACGGAAAAAATCAATTCATGAGTTACAGTGTGATCATATCGGAGACCCTCACTTTTGGTCTAGGACAGGAAATTTCTTCTCTTCGCTGTTGCTCCCTGGCCTAGCAGCGGCCAAGGCTTTAGCAATGGGAAAGCAGTTAGCCTGTTGGACCAAAAATGAATTAAACACGACTTCGGACATCCTGGATATGTTGTCTCGGGATGAGCAAAGCGTTAATCATGTGGTGTTACAAAATAGGGCTGCAATAGACTTTTTGTTGTTAGCCCAGGGTCATGGGTGTGAGGAGTTTGAAGGGATGTGCTGTATGAATCTGTCGGATCACTCTGTATCCATACACGAAAAAAATCGCACAGATGCGAGAAGGGTTGCATCGCTTAAAGGAAGAGTCTGGTTTGGGTATTGAGGGGTGGCTGAAGGGGCTGGGGATTGGCCCATGGTTAAGAAGTTTGATAATGATGTTCTTAGGCCCTTGTCTAATTGTTTTGATTATATTGTTGTTGGGACCTTGTTTGATTCGATGTTTGCAGGACCGGTTGGAAGCCATAAGCCATGCTGTATTTGAAAAAAGAGGGGGAGATGCTGGGACCTTGGACTTGCTCAGGGTGTATGAGAAAATTTGAGCAGGCTGCATGAGAAAATCTGAGGGAGTTTATGCAAGGACGCTGCATCCCTAACCACAAGAACAAAGAGAAAAGCAAGAAATGTAACAAGTTTCAGGGACTCGGGCCGACTTGTAACAAGCTGAAGGAACTTCTGCAAGATAGCATGGACCTGAATGTCAATATCGGTGACCAATAAGGAATGAAGGAGGCTGCATGATCGGCGCATGGACAGGTATAGGTGACCAATTGTATTAGTTAGGTGCTTCGCGCGATGCGTGATTGGGACAAGCAAAACGTATATAAGCTACTGCATTTGTATAATAAATGGAGCTTGATTCCACATCATATTGGTGTGTTGTTCATCTCCATTCACCCTCGGGCTGCGACAGGGTGGTGGGTATATTGAGAGCAGCCCTAGGAGAAGGCCTTGGGGGTGTTGGTCGATGAAAAACTGAGTATGAGCCACCAATGTGCATTTGCAGCCCAGAAAGCAAATCACATCAAAATAAGTGTGGGCAGCAGGTTGAGGGAGGTGATTCTCCCCCTCTGCTCCGCTCTCATGAAATCCCACCTAAAGTATTGTGTTCAGTTCTGGGGCTCCCAACATAAGACTGACATGCACCTGCTGGAGCAGGTCCAGAGGAGGGCCACAAAAATGATCGGAGAGCTGGAACACCTCTCCTGTGAGGACAGGTTGAGAGAGTTGGAGTGGTTTAGTATGGAGAAGAGAGTGCTCTTGAGAGACCTTATAGCAATCTTCTAGTACTTAAAGAAGGCCTACTGGAAAGATGGAGAGGGACTCTATCAGGAGTGTAGTGATAGGACAAGGGGTAACAGTTCTAAACTGAAAGAGGGTAGAACTTAGATTAGCTATTAGGAAAAAAATCTTTACTGTCAGAGCCATGAGACACTGGCACAAGTTGCTTGAGAAACTGTGAATATACCATCCCTGGAAGTGTTCAAGGCCAGACTGGATGGGGCTTGGAGCAATGGGATCTAGTGGAAAGTGTCCCTGCCCGTGACAGGGTGGGGCTGGAATTAGATGATGTTTAAGGTCCTTCCCAACCCAAATCATTATGTGACTCTAAAATGTGAACCACTTTTTCCTCATAGAATAAAGACAATCTTGAAATTGAAAAAAATAGATTTGTGCACAGAAATATACTTTAGGTAAGCAAGTTTCACATTTCATGTAGTAATCTAAAACACAGAACAGCCCTCTCTATTTCTCTCAGAGATCTGCTGGGAAATTTTGGTCTACATACTCTCGTCTAATGGTATACATAAAATTTGTAGCAGCCATTGATATAAGCAGGAAAAAGCAACTCTTACTGGTTAACACATGAAGCATCCATCTGGAAGAAACTGGAATCCATAAAGAGGTCAAATGCTTCCTTTTTCCATGCTCTCCTTGTATACTGATACCCACTGAGACTGCTTAACAACTGGACACAGGCTCGATAGCTGGATGCATTGTGAGCACTAAAAACAAAAAAGTCAAAATGAAACAATTGGGAGTTGTTGCTTTACAGAAAGTTTGACAGACATTTAACCCTTATCATGCCCATTTCAATTTAAGTGTCAGCAACCAAATTTCAAGTGGCTTTAGAGATCTACATGAATTCAATAAATTGTAGTTACCTGTGATTACGGAGGTAGGGAACAACATAGTGCATAATATTTACAAGCAAAGGAATAACTCTTTCTTTTTCATCACTGTAGAAAACCATATCCAAGAGATGAGCCAAAACCTGTAAAAGGAGAGGAAGTTTTGTTACCATGCACTGTCATATCACTTTTTATCTACTATTCAGCTTTCTTTTTTTTCTTTTGTATAATGTCCTTTGCTGAATGTTCAAGTTTATGATATAAGTGATCAAATATAAAGTACTATACAAAATCCAGAGTATAAAGATCCCATCATTTTTAAACCAAACTAAGGTAAAAAAAACCAGAAGCTTAAGCTCTTGGACAAGCATTCTATAGAATAAAATACAAAAAAAAAAACCCAAATCACCACCAAAAGTAAAATAAAATACGTATTAAAAAATAAATCTAAGATTTACTGCAATTATCAGCTACTAATACCAGATGAAGTTTGCCACCAAAAAGGTTTCCTATACTACACATCTGAAAGGCCATGCTTTATGCCTCATCCATCTCACTGAACCTTTATAACTGGGTTAATAACAAAGTTTAACATATTGTTACAGGATAGGATGCAGAATCCACTCACAACAGTGTTTCCCCATCAAATCTCTTTCCCCAAGCTTCTAGTCCGATGTTTTTCACAACATAAAAATTTGTTATAAGACAGTATTTATTACATCTGAGGAGACATTTACCTCAGAAAGTAAGGTCAATGCGTGGACACTATAAACAGATGGAGTTATGTTTGAAGTTTCCATTGCTGGAGACAACATATCTAAATGAAGATAAAAAGGTATCTGAAGTTAGTTTTCTTAAGCCATTATTTACCATACAAGCATATTTTAATAGCATATATTTTGAAGATGTACAGACTTCGTCAGATACGCTGTGTGAGATACTAATGCCTGAACAACACTGAAGCATTTTTAATGTATTGAAATATAGTAAAGCTGTCCATTTTGTTCACTTCAGGCCAATAATTAATGCTTTGTTTAAAATAAAGATGAAAACGAAACTACCTTCAACGTCTGATTCTAAGTTGTTTCCATCAACCATAATCTTTGGGGAAGGCTTAACCTCTAAGTTTCGTCTCAACCAAGTGGTCTGTTCCAAGGAAGAGCCAGCGATTGCCCCAATGGCATCCACTATCTTGTGCGTTACATCCTGGAAAAAAAAACCCCAAGTGTTTGAAGACCTTTGTGCAGAAGAGCTGTATTTGTTGTGTTGACATGTTTTTGTAGACAACCTATATAATTAATTAAGTATAGAACTGTTTTCAAATCACTTCTGTTCCACTTTATCAGTGATTAATAGCTCCACAGCAAAGGAGATCTTTTTTAACAGATTAAAAATAGTACTAAGTAGAAGACAGTACAAGAGTAATTTCAGACTACAGAACTGATACATCAGATAATTCAAGGACACTTGACCATTTATTATTCAATATTTCCAAAAGAGGTATGTATGCAACAGATTTCTTACCTGGAGGTCTCTTTGGTCTTTCTTATTCTCCAGGCTTGGGTTTTTCATAATGAACTCATTAAGAACACTGAAACAATACAGAAGTAGATATGAATTTTCTTATATTATTCAACAGTTTTAAGAGCTAAGACAAATCTGCACAATAGTTATTTACTAAGCCTTCAATCATTGCTACTTACCAGTATTCTAGAAAACATCCTTTCGAGTTTAATTTTACCATACCATAATAGTTTACCAAGAACATGTTTTACTAGAGTATATAAAAACCCATCTTTCAAGAGAGTTTACTAGGAAGATAAATTCCAGAAATTCAACAAAATGTTCCTTGAAGCTTTACACAGAATGATATATTCAACATTTTTTTTTCCCTAATGCTCCGCAAACAGCTTCCATGCTGGGAATGAATCCTTTCTAGTGGGCTGCACATCTGCACATCACTAAAAAACAGTCATTGTAGTTATTTTCCAAGAAAAAACAGGAACTTAAACCTATTGTTTAAAGAGCCTGAATCGTTCAAATAATCAGTAAGGTAAGATTGTGGCTTATATCATATTATAATAAAAAATTTAATGCATGTAACCATTCCTCAGAGAAGAAACTAATTTGGTAAAAGCCACAGAACTCAGACGATAACTCTATCACTCAAAAAATAAGTGATAGAGATTTGACAGCACCTTCAGTATGATTCCACACACTTACATTTGTGCTTATCTGGAATTTGCAAATATCAACAGCACTTACCCAAGTATGAGGAACTGTCCTGGAGCTGGAAGACCAACCTGGATAGAATCTTTTAACAGAAGCAGCAGTGCTGCCCAGCTGTCTACTAAGCTGGTCACTGGAATCCTAAGAGAGAGAGAGAGAGAGAGCAGTCATGGCAATGAAAACAGCATCATCACCCTCAGGTATTCCCCATTTTCTTTCCACCTTACAATTCTCCTATCAGATAATCAGGAATCAACATTCATACAAATTCTTTGGGTTTTTTTCATTTAGTATTAGGTAGCTACATCAAATCGTTAGGAAAAGGAGGAAGGCAGAAGAATAGTGTATTCAAAAGACATGATTTTCAGTCCAAGTTTAGAGTGGAACCAGTAAGTTATAGCACAATTAAGATCAGCTTTCCTTGGGCAGGGGACAGATATCCTGAAGAAGTTTTAGGTGGGGGAAGAAAGGTGATGCAGAACTCGAGAACTTGCAAAATAAAGCTCTATGTTTTTTATGTCACCTAAAATTGAAAATCATTCTTTCTTTGTAATCTATATTACACAGGCTCTCTCTCATCCTAGGGGTTATAAAAAGATGTAAAATATTCAAATTGTCCATCTGCTTCTTGATGACAAAAATAAAATTTAACTTCTTGTCTTACCTTTGAGTATAGGCATAGAAAAACTGCAACATGCAGACTTCCAGAGAAAGATGTTTCTAGAAATAGATAAGAAATCTGTGTCATCAGGAAGAAGAATGTGACTGGCTTCTTCTTCCTTACTTGCCAGGGCAAAACTTACATGGCTATAGTATTATTGCAGTGTCCAAAAATACAGCTTAATCCATTAACAGGATATTATGCATGTCCATTTAGGTACCTCACTATAAAGTTGTTATTCTCTTTTTTTTTTTTTTTTTTTTTTAATTCCCTCTTTTCCATACTTCACTTTCCTACTTCAAAAAGCAAACAAACAATTTGATGCTAGGTTATGCACTTGTTTTCCTAATGTAAGCAGCGTGTCCTTGCAAAACATGGTCTTGCACAGAAGCAGTAAACAGGGTTCTTGACTTGTTTGGTAACTGGTAAGGTTAAGACTTCCCTCCAAATGTTTACCCATCCATTAGATATTATGAATCACACTTTGCTGCTCAGCTTTGTGAATGCAGTATCCACATCATCAATGCTCTAAGCTTCAGTGAGAGGACATTAAGCAAACTAATAGCATCTCTATAGTTCTCATACCTTATCTTTTGCTATGGCTGGAGGCTGCTTCAAAACTTCTTTCACTGTTTGTATAACGGTCTCTGTTCTCATAACACTGATAGAGCGAACCAGCTCGACCAGTAGAAGTTGTTCTTCACCTGCTGTAGGAATAACCTAAAAGAATGAAACGTGTGTCACAGACCATCATTGCAGACAATGCCTGTGCCAAAATTAAGGCAGCTGGCCTCATGGGATTGAAGCGTGAGTAACTAACAGTTCATTTACAGGCTTGGAATCACTTATTTTTTACTGAAGAATTTATGAAGATTATCCCATTGCAGCATAAATTGGTAGCTCCCCGAGAGTACAGTTGCTAATTAGAAACATATACAAATACTCTCTATATTTCATAGTACGATTTTTTCCACTGGAATGTCCGAATTTTCTCCTTCTTGCTTCTGAATCACTTAAAGCTATTACCACTATTTGAAGTGACCCCTGTAGTATAAACCTACCTTTGTCCTAGAAGTATTTTTATTTTGCCTTCTTTCATTCCATACAAACGCGATAGCAGCCATGAAATGAACACCATGATTCATTGAAATTGGACCCAGAAGTTCAAGAATCTGCTGCCTCAAATTCTGAAACGTGGAAGCAGAAAGCACACACCTTTAGATAAGCAGCTCAGCATTATGCTCAGAACAGCCAGATATAAAGCCAGACCAGAATGGTAACTATGGCTAGCTTTTATAAAAATGGAAGGATGCACTCAGTTTATAAAGCTCTATTCTACATCTGATAATCTTCAATCGTTTTATTCATGATTAAGACAAGGGAAGATAAAACACACTTAGTAAATTTGCAAGTGGTAATGAAGTGGGAAGCAACTGATAGAAAGGTACAGAAATAAAAGTGATCTGACAAACTCAAAAAGCATCCTGAAAAACAAGTTAAACAAAAATAAAGACTTGATTCTTGCATGGAAAGGCAAAGAAATAACTTTAGGGAATCGGGATGAGAAACTAGACAGAAAAAACGTCTTGTGATTATATTGGATCAGAAACTCACCATGATGACTTTGCAAGGAAAGGGAAAAGAGCATTCATAAATAGCAACGTTTGCATGAAAGACATTAACTATTGCCCCTGAAAGAAGGTAACCACCTACTGTGTCTAGTTTTGGACACCTTACTTCAAGAAATGTACCACAAACTGATAAACTAGAAAAAGAAAGATTAGTGATATGGAATATGACCTACAAGTGGCAGAAATGGGTTTGTATATAGTCAGGAGAAAAGCATATGAGTGGAGATATAACAGTTATCAAATGCATACAAGGTAATTAGGAAGAAGAAAGGAAGATGATCATGTCTGCCACAAATAGTGATGAACTTGCTTTGTAGCAAGTGAGATAAAAGATTAAAAAGTAGGGGTGGTATGGAAATTCTAGAAGACTGAAATATTCAGTGTTGAAATTCTTAATAACATCTTTTTTAAGTATGTCAGAAGTTATTGAGGCACATTTGGGTCAGGAAATGTATTTTCTGAGCTGTCGCCTTGATCTGCTTTCTATGACAGGAAGACTTCAGACAAAAATGCACTTTCTACCTGCTTTCTGAAAGCCATTTTTACCTCAGTCAGAAATATTTCAGTAGGAATTGACTAAGTTTGCAAGAAACTGCTATATACGATCCCAGAACGTGACTATACACGTTAAACACTTGCCACAAGTGTAGCTGCCCAAACAACCTAGTTGTACTAAAGCTTAAAGAAGTTTGTTTCTACTTTAGACACACAATTCTGTAAAGCTCCACAGTTTCATATGTTTTTAACCACATCCACCAACTCCAAGGCAGTTACAAAAGCAGCACCCAAAAGCAGCGAGGTGAAAAAGTAAAATAATCTCTCCTGATACTACACCAAACAAGCTGAATTTAAACTGGACTTCTGCATATACAGGACATGTGGAGTGCTCTTCTGAATATTTGGGCAAATTAAAGAAAAGCTGGGATGTAAAAGAGAGTTAATATTTAACCAGAGTACAAAAGCTTATCCTTTTTTCCTAGAAGCAGCATAACATTATAGGCCATCAGCAAGTACAGACCCTCTTCATTTCAGTGAATATGAAATGCTACGGGCAGCACAAATATGACCAAGGATGCTGTCTGTGCAAAGACAGGGAGTCTTAGATAAGTTATTTTTATTCCTCCAATCTGAATGATAAAGGTTGAAAAGGACATAACAGCATCATTACAAATATTATTTGAGAGTATTCAAATTAACTGAGGAAATCTTAAAAAATTTAAAATTTAAATGACAATTTCCTATTTAATAATGTGAAGCATAAGGAGTTTGAACTGCTTCTAATAAGAGGGCTTGTCAGTGTTCCCAGTATAGTCCCATTTAACCTCTTCTTGCGTTCTCTTCTTTATGATTACTAGCTCACTATTTGCCATGACATTTCCCCATGCACAGTGACATCGCTGTATGGGAATCGAATGAATAAAGAAACTAATTCATAAGTGTCCGAGTAGATGTTTTAAGAGAAGAGTCCTGAGTAGAAGATGTTTTAAGAGAAGAGTCCTGTACTTTTTTTTTTTTTTTTTAAAAGATTTCACCTGAATATTGTACATCTTTTGAGGCATGAGAGGGCGGCTTAAGTTTTTTCACAATGGATTTAATTTTCTTTGTAGAAAGCAAAGACTTGAGATATTGTTGCCTTAAATTGATAAACTCAAGTTTAAAAGCAGATTCAATACCCATTTATAAAAGCCTTCTTTGTGGGGTGGGTGAGTAAATGAGTGCAAAGGTATTAAAATTTAATTTATATTTAAGGGAATGGGATTTGATTTAGTTTGACAAAGATATTCATGATCAACTTAAACAGTATTATCCCTGATCTTCTGACCTTTGTTGACCCAAGATTAATTGTGGTAATGGATGCAGCAGCAGCAGTAGTTTTCTCTGAAGAATCTGCAAGGTGAAGGATGCTCCACAGCAAAGTCACAGAAGACATGATCATATGTAAGATAGATAGGATCCCGTTGCGTGCTTCAATCAAGTGCTTCTGATCTACATTAACCAAAAGCTAGTGGATTTGAAGGGGAGACAGGAGAAAGAGCATTAAATATCTACATAAATAGCACAAGTAAAATAGTATAAATTGACACGTAAAGGACAGGGAAGCTTTCAACCTTAAGTTTTTCAAAATAGTTTTTCAATAATTCCTGTAGTATGTACAGGTTTTGAGTCTATTAAAAATAATAGTTAATCTTTTGAGTCAGTTGTACAGTCTCAAATGTATTCCGAGTACGTGAGGCCTAGCCTACGGCAATCAATTCTCTATCATGTGCCTATACCTTTGCCAAACAATTATTTCAGTGTTTTAAGTGTAACTAATACCCTAAGCAAAATTATTTACTTGCATGGGAGATAAACACTTTTCAGTTACTTTTAAAGTTTTCTTGCAGAACCTGGGCCAAAGTCTTAACAGACTATGCTTAGAATGTCAGATCTAAAAACATTGCTGGACTAAGAGGACACACTGTGAATACACAGAAGGAGCAGAAGTGGAATCTTTTGACATATTGCAAGATGAACACAGTCCAGCCAGGAAGTAACAACACAGTCTGGAAATTTTCACAAAACAAAACTAGCTCTAAAAAGTGGCACTTTAGAGGTTTGAAAGTTAAGGAATTCCTACCACAAAACCAAAGCAAACAAAAACATCTAGACTATTCTCTTAAAAGTATGATTCGTAGAAAATATCTTTTCTATTTGGGATATGTGTATGATCAAGGATATAATTAAGACTATATATTTGGTATTTTGACCACTCAGATCTCCATATCTATTAATATAATCAGTCCTTAAATTGACATGTACTGCATAGGAACCTCTTAGACAGACAGATAAATTTACCTGATGATACTGCGTAGACGGATCCAGGAGGCAGTAATGAATTATTGTTGTGATCCCTTCTAATAAAGTAAGAACCATATCTGGGGGCGTGACTGATGCCATCCAGAGGGGCCTAAAATAAGAAATTCATTTTTTTAAATGGGTTAATCTGGTTGTAAAGTAATTCAACACAATCAAATCTCCTTTAAAAAAAAAATTACACACCTCTACATACACATACCTATTATCAGATAATCCTGTTTCATATTTATACTGCTGAATTAAATTATCCAAGTTCCTGCAGAGCTGAAGAGTCACTGAAACAACCACCCTTTGAAGAACTTTCCCCATGTAAGGCAACGTAGAAGTGATAAGGCCAATCCACTGGGGATGCATTTTACAGGCACAGTGCTGGTGTAACGCTCTTATCACTGCGCAGAGAAACATGCCTTGGCAGGTGATTGGCTGGGAATGTAAATACTGAAGAGAAGTCATCGGCTGCTGGGGACCAATGTGCTCCAGATCCGTTATGACAAAGTCAAAGCCAGTTTCATTTTCGTCAGGCACGGTCATTACTCTGTGTTCCAGAACAATCAGCCGTTGAAGCACTTTTAAAAGCTGTGACTGCAGAGTACTACCATTGTCAAATTCATCCTCAGAAAAATTTATCAGGCTGTCTTCAGAGAAACCTTCTTCTACAGCCACTATGTTTTTTCCAGCCATCTTTTCACTGTGCCATTTCTGTGCACTGAAGATGGAAGAGAGCAGACAATGCAGGACCACTTTCTGAACCTTGCACTTGGACAACATGTCCGAAATAAAACTAGGAAAGCCCTTCGCAGAGCTTTCTATCACTTTTGCCAACTCAGCAAAGAGAAGTGTCAGAATTTCTATACTCATCATTTGCATATTACGGTTTCCTATGAGATCTTGCGAGGTGACTTTAACATGAGTTGGATAATGGCTCCTCATATAGTATAGACACAAGGAGATAAGAATTTCTATGTACATAGAGCTCCGGAAGTTATGGTTAGAATCAACTGGGATGTGACTATAGAAATCCTTACCCATAACAGATATTCGATGCCTGGCAAGAAGATTCTGGAGCAACGAAAGCTGAGGAGTGTACGCGTTGTTGACACTGGTAGTGGAGATAGCACTTACAAAAGCTGAAGGATTTGTTTTCAGAATTGCTTTAATTGCAGAAAAGGCATATAATGTCCTTGAAGAGTCATAGAGCTGGAGATAAAGCAGCACATGTTGATATAATGGATGTATATTGAAGTTGGGAGATTTTCGCATTCCCGGGGACCCCACATCGCTTTCTATTTCTGAAATTTCTCCTTCTCCACAACTGTACCAGTTTTCTAAATCAAGGCCATCACTAAAGAAGATGTTTGTTTGTTTAAGCTTTTCTGTTTGTGCTTTCTTCTTCTCTTCATCTTTCTTTTTGGCTATTTTCACCTTAGGTTTTGCACCTGGTTGTTTACCAGCCTCTTTAACAATTGTTTCTTTTTCTGGCATTTTTTCTGGCAGCTTTCCTTTAAAGCTGAACTGAATACTACTGTGGCTTCGCTTTCTGGACTTGGATTCAGCAGAAGCAAGAGTGAGATCAGAGAGGGATTGCTGGCTTTCTGCAATACAGGGTGAAGAGTTATTTCTTGAGATTTCATCTCTTAAGCTCTCAAGGCCAGTCTCAGTTGAGGCTGACAGCAATTGGGAGCTATCATTACTAAGCAAACTACTCTGGCTACTTTGAATAGTTTGATCTTCACTTTTTGTCACCTCGGCAGAGTTATCCAAAGGACCGAATTTACATGAAGCATCCTCAGAGTGTAGGCTATGTTTAACTGGCTCAACCTCTTCTCCGAGGCCACTTACAACTTTGCATATAAGATCTGTAACCACTTGTTGCACTATTTCATCAGGTGAGTCTTCTCTTAGAGTCTGAGAGCTATCTTGAGCACTCAGGCTTTCTGTTTCCACTTCATAACTGATGTTGTCTCCAGTAGATGACTGAGAACAGCCAGAGTCAGAACTCTGCAGTATTTCAACTTGATGGTCAGGAAGGTCAAAATCAGACACAACCATCGGAATGGTCTCACTGCTGGTACTTAACAAGGAAAGCCTGTCACTCAAAGGGTTGACAGTTAGGCTGAAGTTCTCCATTTCATCCATAGCAAGTTGTTTTTCGTTGCTTTCTTTTGGTATAATAAGTTGTCCTTGGCTTACAGGCACATGGGAAAATGCTAAAATAAAAAAAACCATAAAAAAATTATACACATACTATTTTGTTTTTCAGAATAAGAAATTTATAATTAAAATTTACATTTCAAGCTATTACTGAGTCTTCAAATTACAAAGGCATGGTATATAGTGTCTTTCTACTTCACATCAGAATAAAATAACGTTAGTATACAAACACCACACATTCACATAACCAAAGCAAGATTACTTTAGAAGACCTTAGCAAAGCAACAAAATTATCCCATGAAACCTTACGCGGTCTTATCTGCTTGTGTTTTCATAAAAAAAGAGTCATTAGTATGTTAGTAAAATTACACAGTATGTGCAAATATCTTCAAGGCTTATCAGTATGTTTTCAGCCAGCCCCAAATGAGTGGTTCTAACTCATTAAAGCATTTCATTTCTTGGTTCATAGCCATATTCTTAAGTTCTGTGAAGTTCAGTAGCACATAAGGAAATGCTCTGCATTAAAATACTTGCATACCATCTTGATTTGAGAACAACAAACTTCAACAATACTTGGGACACTCAAACTTGAACTAGAAAAAATATGCACAAATAAGCAGCAGCTATTCCAGCACTTCGTTTTGCTAGTTACCCTCAAAAATTCCTACTACATTTTTAATGTTGCCTGTAAATAACAAATAAAGAAATTAAATAAGGAACTTTCTTCTTGTGTACATACCATCAGCACAGCTAAATTTCTGCATAAAGTGCTTTTCACTTTCTTCTTCAGGGTGATAGGGAGATTTAGTCCAGTAACACTCAGCCTGTACTCGCTGAACAGAAACTCGTTGAGTTTTAGGATGGAGAAGCAGTAGGAGCAAAGGTTCAAGAACCCTTGCTATATCATGTCTTTGAAGCACTTGATTTAACCAGGCTTGTCCCACTGACCATGTAGAACCATCCAAGCTATTAAGGCTGTCCAGCATGATAAACAAAGATCTAGAATAGAAAGAAGAATGAACCTAGCACAAATTCTACATTACTCTCAGAACAATCCCATATGAATCTGATATATGATGAATTTCAACATATCACTACATACTCCAGTGTCTTCTCCATGTAAACCAGCGTTTCCTCTGGAATCTAAACTTTGCAACATGAAGTTTTTTATTTTCATGTAGCCTAATGAAGAAATGGCCAGGAAGAGCTGGTGATAAAGACAGTTAAGATAGCTGCTCTTACAGTAGCAATAGTATAGTCAGTTCAAGTATTCGCACAGTTACTAGCATAAGAAGCTTTGGTTGCTTACCAAGTGCTAGTGCAATACCAAAAGATCAAACTTTAAAAACCAATTCACACAGATGCACAGACAATCATGTATTCAAAGATATTTTCTTCAAGAACAGAGAGAAGAAATTTACTTGACAATTCAGCACTTTCTACTATCATTATTTTCTTCTTTTAATACTTTTAGCTTTTAGAATCCTTTCCAGACTTGAGGAAAAACAATATATATATGCACTTTGAATTTTACTGACTGTTTCACAACCTCCAGTAGTACACATTCATAAGATCTTAGCAATATCTATAGAATTTTTCATTACTTCTGCAATGAATGACACTATTAAGCCAAAGAAATAACAATTTTACTTTACTTCCTACAGCCAAGTACACATTAGAAAATTTAAATAAGCACTTTTTCACAACATATGTGCTTGCTGAAGAAGATAAGACTAGTTCAGAGTCTCGATCGTTCAGTTTTTCCCAAGAAGGTAGTCTGATACCAGAGTGCAACCCAGAAATCCTCTGTTGCTTGCCATAAATGATATCTGACACAAACCACAAAGATAAAATGGAAAGATTTTTTCATCTTAGTGCTTACTTGCAATTTTGTTGTTAAGTTTTCTTAGCTTTACTCTTGTTTTTCATTTTCATATAATTCACTTCTGGGTTAACTGCTGTCTCCTGCTTTTGTTTTTACCAAATCAGAGCAAGAACTCAGATACACAAAAATTTTAAGCACAGTGATAGTCAATAAATCACGTGACCATAGCTGTCCAACTCTTTACAGCTACCAGAAAAAAAAAAATTACAGCTCACATAGACACAACTGTTCACAGTGATGATTAACAGGAACCCATTTCTTGTCCCCCTTCCTCACTCTCACAGTTACACTGTAGTTCTCCAATTTCTATACACTCTATGCTGCTGATATAACATCGTTAAAGATTCTGAAGCAAAATTATTTCAACTGAATCATGCTTATAATCACCAACCTGTCAAAGGTACGGCCAAAGGAAGAAGACTTGTTAATATGAAGGTCACGGGTGAGATGCCACAGCACTGCAAACTTTGCGTGAGCTTCCATTCTTACTTTCTGTGGAGCAAATTATAAGTTAGATCTGTCAGAACAAAACAGCCTCTGATAAGAACTGGGAGGTGGGGGGGGAAAAGAGGCATACACCAGCTTAAAAGGTATAATGGAATTATTAAGATTAACTTTTTTAAATGTCTGTTCAAATCCTATTTTCTAACATTACAAATAGTATTTTCTAACATTACAAATAGTAATAGGCAACAGTAGGTCTCCACCAACAATTCAGTAGCATGAAAGGATTCTCTCCTATCTTGATTTTGGCTGCCTCGGTTTCAAAGTTTATCTTGAAAAGTTTTAAATACTTAATATGATAGCTTGAACAATACTTATTTTACTCTCACAAGTTGTGCAGCTCTGTTTTCAGTGAGTTTACCTATATATAGAATTAAGGCACTAGAAGAGATCACGAAGAAGAAGCAGGAAGAAACATGCAAGATTTTCAATATGAAGACTCTGGCATACAGAGGCAGAAAGAGAAGAGAAATTTTTAAAGACAGTGTCTGGAATGTTGGGATTAAACATAGTAGCCATGGAAATAAGGGAATGAAAATAAGTTTGCTAGAAAGAGAGGAAATAATTTTCTATCTAGATACAACGTAGACAGTCCATGACTAACATGCCAAATTTAGCTCATTAAGAGTTTTATTTGGACATGCTTACTGCCCAAAGGACTTCTAATGACTAGTAACAATATGCAGAACATCTAATCGTGCAAATGGTATTGAAGTAACAATTTTTATGTCTTTGTCTCTTTAGTATGACTGATCAAGGCAAAGAGTTATTTATTACAGCAAGGATGTGAACAACAGTGAATGCCATACTATGATACAAATACATGGGTACGTGCATCAAAACAGCTTTACCCAGGAGACACGGAAACTGCTAGGCAGCTGTAGGAGTGAACCAACAAGGCACAGCAACCAGGAGAGTTATACTGACTAAAACATCAAAATTACTTTCAAATACAATCAAGGCTTAAAATTAAATTACTAGATGATAAGCAGAGACACAAGGATGAAGATTTTTCACTTAAAATTTCTTATTTTCTTAAAATATATACTTACAGGGAATGAACAGCAGCTACATTTAAGTCTGGAAATATGCCAGATTGTCATATTGTTATTTACAACAAACAGCTTAAGAAGCTTTGCAACAGCTCATACAATCAATATCTGCCACAATAATGAAAGTTTTAGGTAAAAGGCATAGAAACTGAAAATTACAGAAAGGACACAAAACAGATCACATCAGACAAACTGAAAAAAACCCACGAACAAACAAGAGAAATGGCAGCATTCTGGAAAGCATAGCAAGCATCACATGTATTTAGAAAAAAATATGTTTTTCACGGGAAAACTAATAAAAAACCCAGAAAAGTGATGCAAAATATATATAGTTACACAAAACAATTCACAAACATCTGCTGAATAAAGAGTGAAAATACCAATTCTCAGACATATACAGCTGACTCCATGTAAGCCCTTGAAATCCGTGCTGGGAAGATGCAAGAAATTAGCATTTTCACAACAAGTTTGTCAAAAATGAGCCACATCCGCAGTCGCAGCGCTTCACAAACCAGCCTAACAAGTGAAACTATAAATTGGAGGCATTTTTATCAATATACTAAGCTGTAAAGTGCAGTGAGTGACAGACTGGCTCACATTCCCTTTTGTTGACCTGGTTACTCTCTGGTAGAAAGGCAAAAAGGTAACTGCTTCTAAGTCACGCAACCGTGAGTTGCCAGAGCATGTAAACAAGTTAACCTATCATTTATTCTGTTAGGGCAGTGAAAACAGTACATGTGTCTAAAATTCAAAGCAAAAGAAAAGTCTCGACTCAAATGTCAAATTGACAGCCTCTATCTGAAATAAATTTTTAGGGGAAGAAAAAAATAATAATAATTAAAAAAAAAAAAAATTTCAAGATAGAGTACCTGTCACAAGAAGCAGAACTGCTACTAAATATGTGGTTTATATGTTGGGAAGCAGAACATAACTTTTGATAAGAGATTAAGTCTCCTACATAAGTCTGTTGCTGAATGCTGAAAAGTCCTCTTTGTCCAGCATGTAACTATGGAGGTTAATCACAAACCAAAAACCAAACAGTTTGTCAGCTATCTGACTATCTGCCAGCTTCAAAAGATTTTGAAAATACTAATTCACTTAGATTAGCTAAACTGATAGCAAACCAGAAGTAATCAGTAGGACAGCCAAGATCACTTCTAAAAGAACAGCAGTGACACAGGAGACCTTTGACCATCACTAAACAATGGGAGAAATTCACCAAGTTGGGTCATGAGCAAACATTATAACCTGTGGTAGCAGAACAGGACACAGGACAAGTGACAAGGTAATAACAAGAAACCAAAGAGCATTATCAGAGGTTCTGCTCAAATTATAGTCCATGGCTTGTGACATAAGACAGAGAGGGAAAGCAAAGACCTTCAAGGAAAGAGTAGCCTCAGCAGCATAACGCTAAGAAATGCACAGACAACTCCCAGTCAGAGCAGAATAGGCAAGCACATTTTCCCCTCAAGACACAGATGCACAGAAAAATTTTCAGTACTGTCAGAGCAGTTTAATAGTTGCCCTCTAGAACTGGCAAACATGGCAGAAAAAGTCAGAATTCAAATCCTTTACTGACAAATAACTAGAGAGCCTTGCACGAGACTGGAGAATTGTACAGAAGCCTCTTCAGTGAAAATATCTAGTTATTGCAAGGCCTCTGCTTCCCAGCAGGGGAAAAGAATCTCACAGAAGCACTTTAGCTGGAAATATTTAAGTGAGACAAATGTCAGAAGATGGAGCTCAGAAATATATAACACAGCTTGTGGGACCTGGAAATAATATCTTACTAATCACAAGCCACTCTTTTAGTTTATGTTTACATTAACTCTGACAAAGAGAGCCACAATCAGATAATATTTCAAAAAGGTCAGAAAGATGAAAAAAAAAAAATCCAATTCACTGCACTTAAAAAGATAGGGGAGTAAGGCTGAAGCAGCAAACTAATAATATCAAATGCAGCAGACTCGTGTCTCACAGAAAGGGAAAGGAATTAAAAACTCATCTCAAAACGTAAAAAGAAGGCGGTAACACAAAGAGAAAGGCAGTAAGGACACCTCAGCTGACAGAGAGAGAAAGCAAAATGATACAAAGATAAAGGGGACCACATATGACTGTCTCTGTGAAAGAAGCAATCCAACCCCACTATCAAGAAAAGCAAGAGAGACAGGGCAACGACAACAACCCAGCTGTTGTGCCTTCTCCAGATTCTGTGGAGGAAAGGAAGGAGAAAGTCTAGATGCTATATTAGGACAAATCATTATACAAGATGCAAGAATTAGCTTAAATAGGAGGGAGCACAGCACAGGATTGAGCTACAGTTAGGATACAGCAAAAAAAGTGTGTTTAAATTTGATGGAGCTGTACAGGGAAGGAAAAGTGGTTGGGACAACTGGTATGGCATCTAGAAAATCTATATTCAATTACTATCTTTACAAACACTCTGCACGGGTTTGTGAAACAGCAAGACGATATGAAATTGGGGCTCAACTACTACAGACAAAGTTAAGGTTTCATGTGAGTGGCTGGCAGTGTCAGAGGGTGGACATATCTGATGTTCCACATGCAAGTAAAATATAAAGAGTATTTTTAATTGTTTGAAATAATCAACGTAAGGCAACATTTTTGCAATACTGAAATTATTTATGCCCTCCAAGGCACCAAGTCATTTTTCTCTCTATATATTTCTGTAGTTATATACCTAACACATCTTTTAGTAAATACATGAACAACTTGCCTTGTCTCTGTGAGTCAGCTGCTGACTAATAACATCTTCACAAATGCTAGAAGAGGGAACGAGGTTGTGCAGCTGGTAGAAGAGCTCCACACTCTTCTGATGATGCTGAGGAGTTCCATCACCCAACTGGTCCCAAAGAGTTAAAGCTATATGCTTTGTACATGAAAACAGAAGTTGCAAGAGACACGATGAATGAGTATCATGCCTTGTTTTGTTATAGTCTCTGTTGAGCTCTATGCATTGATGGGAGACATTACATCTGATGGCACAATATGACCAACAGGCAGTCTATGAAGCTGTTCTTTTTAGTTTGTATGAACATAAGGAACTATTTGAAACACTGCAATAATTTACTGCATTAAAAAACTGTTTAGGAGTCAGAATTCACAGGCATCTCCAGGAATAAATTTTCACTGAAATATAATTAACTACATAATAGACCCTGCTGATTACCATTTGTAAATGATTTCTTAGATAACTTACAAATGCAGAGATTGTGACTTACCAGAGTCCTACATTATGCATATCTCAGTTATATACCTTTGCTCATTTAAGATACTATTCAATCAGGTTTTATTTATATTTTATAAATATTCATTCAAGCAAAGTTTTTCACCCACACAGTAAGATAATCACGGTGGGAAAACTTACTATATGCTCTCATATAGAGTTTAACATAGGTCACAACTGTTACCAAAATACTCAGCAATAAAAGCTGATTTACCATACCAAAGATGGTAAAATAGCCAAGACTGTCATTCTTCACTAGCCAGGAAAAGAAGTCTAGAGAAAACAGTAATGAGATACTGCATTGTACCTTGAAGAAATCTGTCTTTTCAGCCATGTATCTCAGATTGCCTTGAGTAAGAGGAGGTCTGATGACTACAGCCACCCTTCCCTGGTTAGGGCTAAGAGGCTGAGCAGTTTCCACGCTGTTCAGATTTTCTCCAGTGACGAGAGCAACAGACTGAGTCAATCCAACCAAGTCCATCACAAGGGAAATGGTAACACCCTGAACACTGAAATTGCTTGCTTGTTTGCAAGCATTCATTAAAGTCTGTAGCCACAGTGGAGGCTGTACTTGTTCACAGTCTGAAATAATAAATAAAAAAAATAATAAAATATCACAGATGATACATTCATTACAAATTTTTAAATATTAAGAATTTTTTCTTTTATCACTCATAACCATATGCACAACTGTCCTTCACCTCTCGTTTTTCAATCTGCCTATTGTATGGGTTTAGGAAAATGTATGCAGGAGAAAGATACATCTTGATGTTATCTCTTTTTTTAAAATAATCTAATTAAGAATGCAATACACTATCAGTTCAAACATTTAGTAATCAAAAATAAACAGCTAATTTTGAACAAGGAAGAGGAAAAATAAATTCTATGGAAATGCATCCACATGATTTCACATTTTAGACAGAACTGGACTTTTAGTAAGTTTGCACATCCTTTCATTCACTTTCCTCCACTTTCCTCCTTCAGGAAATTCTTGATCAGCAATCAAGTCATAACACTGTAGTCTGTAGTCTCAAATGAGTCTGTATTATTTTAATTTTATATATATATCAAGTTACATTATATAAGTATTACAATACACATACAGATTTATCTATGTGTATTATGTATATACATAAATTAAAAGTTTAAACTGACTGAAAAATGTAGATATTTTCCTGGCAACACTTTTAAAGTAAAAGTATCTGTGAAAATTCATGTTTTGGGTGGCAGAAACTTGATCCTCTTAGATCATACTCCATTTCCACTGGAAGTGGTTGTTTTCCCCTTCATACTGTCCCCTCACATAACACCATACACTGGCCTGATTAATGCAAGTGTCTTTCTCTGAAGTTCACAGTCAACTCTAAGTGAATAATGCACCCTTTTATTTCAGAGGTACCACAACAGTTTTTCTTAAAACTTCAAAAAGACTCTCCTGATCATGTTCCTAAAATAGGCAACTGTTTCTAGAATCAGACACAAACGTGTTACACATAAGAAGTGTTATTTAATAGGCACAAATATAGTATCTATTTAAAATCAAGAGGATGATGCAATTTCTAATTTATATCCATGATAGTTATTTTTGCAATGTAAACTGCAGCCTAAATATAACTAACAATTCCACATAATGTTCTAGAGTTTATAGATACATTATTCTGAGCTTGACTCTGTTCCCTTGTTAATGCCTTCAATTAAAAATAGCACCCATTTACCTTAGAAATTAAGCATACAGCAATATTTAAGCACAATTATGTCCTATCAATATCAGATTAATTTGTCTCCTTCAAATAAACAGACTGATGACTATCATCATTGATGAAAGGCAATTGGGTTACATCAATAACACAACCCATCAAAAACATCTTCCAAATTTAAGAACCCCTTCAATAAAACCAACCACTTCTGCAGTAGAAAAACATTGACAGATGGAAAAAAAGGCTGGTTATGTGAATTATGGCAACTACCTTCTCCCATTCTCCAAACTCTGGTCCACCAGCATTCTCTGTTATGGGAAGCAGGACTTCCAGGACAGCTCTGCAGCCCCTTTCCCATCTACTCTGCCATTCTGTATAACAGATGTTTACATCTGAAACAAAGTCCTTCCTGTCGATATCAACCACCTACAATATATGTTTATTCCTTAGTCACACTAATGGACTGCAAATGCAACATCACAAATGGGAAGGTTCAGATGATGAAGGAGCGATGCAAACCCAAGACATTTAACAAAGTGGAAAAGATTCCTACCCCTGCCTTCGCACGAGGAATATACTACGCAAGCTCTACAGGCATTCTGCTTTAGAGTTTACAAGGCATCAATAGTCACAGGTGCTATATCCACAGAAAACTAATAGGCAAAAAGCTGATTTTAAAAATATTGTTAGTTTTCTGCCTTCACTCATTTCTAGGCTGCTAGTGTTTGTAAAAAACACATGTATGCTAAAAAAAATCCCAAAACAAAACGAACAAAAAAACCAACACATTTTTCCAGGTCATGCTATAGAAGCATGCCACATCTTTTACAAAAGGTAGCAGCTCTTTAGCATCACAATACCCTTAATTAATAAAAAGCTGTAACCAAGTTGCCTTCAATTGACATAAATATTTGATATGTCTGGATCTCAAATTCAAAGATACTCTTTTCTCCTGGCTGTTTAATGAAGAAAAACAGGAATAGAAGAAGCAGTCATGATAAATTAACATGCTTGTTCCAAAAGGCTCAACTCCAAGCAGTGCCCACCACTTCCCCTTAGATTTTGAAAGTTGTGGATAGGAATAAAAAAGCTGCAACCATGAAGTTTCCTAGAAAAGATAAAAATCATGGATGACGACTGCAACAGAAGCCAAAATTATTTCATTTCTTGTGTGCTCCAAGCACATCCACAATGATACCGTTTTAAGGCAGCAACTCTCAAGCAACAGACCAGAAGTGGAACTACAATTGGAATTGAAGACTTCACAAACTGTGAAGAGGATTGTTCATCTAAAAATGTCACACTTTACAGTAATCCAAAGCTGTCAATATTCTTTATCTGTATCTGAATGTGTTCACACTTGGCAAAACTCACCATTTTGTTTCCTAATGCTACCATAGCTAGAACTGTTTGCAAGAACTGTTCTTTTAATAGGAACAAAGTAAAATTCATCTATTTCTTATCTGGTATAATTTTTATTGGACAGAAGCTTAGAATTTCCATGCGTTGCACAAAGTGATCCTTGTGAAAACCTGTTGAAATGAAGCTAAAAACATACTTGATGTCAGCTGTGGCTATTACAAAATATGATAAAGAAAATACTGTGGACACATACAGTAAAGAGGAACATCTGAAAAATCTAGATTCTACTCTCAGGCTTCCATTTGCATAATTTCTATTTGCCACTCCAATATTATTTAGTGTCAAATCTCATGTCAGCAATGTTCTTGAAATCTATGAGAAAAGTTTTGTTTCCAAAAAGCAGACCAATTCATAGAAATGGAAACTGACATTTCTGAGAGGAACAGCAAACAGCAAAACATATAGAAACATTAATACTAATAATTTAAAATCAAATTAAAATTAAAAGCAAAGAACCAAGAAGAGAGCAGCTTACCAACTTCAGGCTTCCCAGGATGTAACTCTGAAGTACGGTTTCCTTCAGCAATGTAAACGGGAAAGCTGGAACATTCAAGGTAGAGCTGACAAGCAGCAATAAAGGCAGGAAGGTATTCTTTTGGTGTTTTTTTCTTGTTTGTTTTCCTCATCTTAGCATCAGCTTGTGATTCTCTGTCCCATTTTGTGGTCTGTCCTTGCTCTTTAGTGAGGTCTACTGGAAGCTCTGGCCCTAAGGGCTGAGACAAGGAATTGCTCTGAATGATATACAAGTTGATAAATCTGGTTAAAAACTGCTGGACATACTCCAAACAGCACTGCATTGCAGTCTTTTGAATCGTTTTCCCACTTCGAGTTGCTGTCCCCTGTGTCATTATGGAAGGAGGTTGTACAATGGTTTCCTCGGATCCCACAGTTGATGCCGTCTCTGTCTCTGAGGATGTGCTACCAATAATAGGAATGCCAGGTGTACCGTGACCTTCATTCAATGCTCTGTCGATGTCATCAGTTGTATCTCCCTGGTATTGTACAAACTCAGTGAATCCACTTTCTGATGATCGACTGCTTGGAGGGTTTTCACCATCTTCAAACACATCATTAGGATTTTCAATTGTAACTGATGGCACCTAAGTGAGAAAAGTTTAATGAGGCTTCAGAAAGCATTATATTAGTCCTAGTGAGAATTTCCTTCTCCATTTGAAAGCAACGACCTTATGCCACAGTTTTAAATCTATTCACACAAATATATTTCATGCAAAATGTTTGGTGTTTCAGTAGCTTTGCCAGACCAAGCTAACTATTAAAAAATAAAAAAAAGCATTGTTTATCAAGTAAAATAATTTCAGTATTATTGCTTTTAACAATTTCTCTCATATCATAATCATGTCTATTTTTTATGCAAGAACGCCAAAATGCATAGACATAGGTATCATTAATTTATACAGCATCAAAAGCCAAAATATTCACACATCAAAGAAAATCCCTCACTTCCTGCAGGAAACAGGACATTGAACTATCTTGCTTATGGTCACTTTAGCTAGCAAGATTCTTTTGATACTTTAGATTAGCATGCTCTATAAAAGCACAAGATATTTATCTTAATTAGAAAGTGCTGCAGTCATAAAGGAGTAAAAAATGCCTGCAGGCAAAGGAGACAAAGGAGATGTCAGCCAAGAAAAATGGGAAGACTTGAGAGAGTAGAATAAAAAGTATACTCTTCTCTCATCAGGCTTTTGAAGCTCCCACTGTACAAGTAAATAATTACGTTAGATATTAAATTATTTTAACCTAATAACTGTCTAGATACACTACTGATGGAAATACCACAACTATTGTTTTTTCTCATCAGGAAGACAGAATGAGTGTCAGTTAATATTACTACTATACACCATAGGAGTGACCTGTGGAGCTGTAAACAAAGACTAAAATCTTTCATAATCTAAAAATCATTCTTCCCTGCTTCCACATTTATACTAATAAAGCCAGCTCAATTTCTCAATAAAACTTATGCTCTTTGACTTACAAAACAGTCTATTAAATGTGGATGGAATATTAATTCATAGATGTATACATGATATAATTAGCTTTTTTTTTTTTTTTTAATATACCATTACCAAGATTTGGAAGTTGGTGATTTGTTTCAAATACAAACTTATAATTATAAAAGAAGAAATACATTGTCATTTAAAAACTACTAGCCATTTGCAACTGGAAAGAAAAAAATTTAAAAAAAAATCTAGAAACAAAAAAGAAGCGTTGCTTCAGCAACAACAGTTCTTAATGACTCACTGTGTGCCTTAATTCCTTATCATTTCCGAACACCCACAAATCTGATGAATGATTTCTACTCAAAAACAACACAGAGGTTTTCTGTGCTGCTCTAACCCCCTATAGTCTTGTTGGTAACTGGTAGCATAGTCTCTTCTGCTGACAATGAGGCAAACAGGGAAACAAAGAAATTAATGGATCAGAGGGAGTAAATGCAAGTGAAGAATGTGCCTACAAACTTCTCATGTAGCTATCTCACTGGTGATGGCAGATGTTGCCTGAGATTTAAGAGGCCCAGAAGTAATCTTGCTGTCGAACATCCTTATCACTAGCCATCTTTAACACAGACTTTGAGCACAATCTAAAAATCTCAGTAGTGTTTTCATGTATAAATTTAGAGACATCATTATATATGTTAAATGCTTTACCAGAGATGGAGAACGAATAAAAATTTGAGACAGCTTCAGTGTCTCCTGTGTTAATATGCACTAAAAAGCTTGGAAAGACATGAAGGGTGACCTTGCCTTATAAAACAGAATGTAAATGAGATCAGAAACATGGTAATTCATTTCACTCTCTCTCTTAACAGAAGCCATGACCACATATGAGTTGTTGGTAATTGAAAGAAAAAGGCCATTAAAAGTTTAAAGGGCAACATCATTCAATCAAATCAGGAATTTTTTTTTTTTTTAAAGGCAAAATAATAAAAATGGGCAGCTACAGCTGGCTAGAGAAAATAAGGCTGGGATCCTGCATAAAAGGTGTTGGAGTCCTAATGGACAAGGCGAATGTGAGCCAGCAGTGGACTCTTCTCTGGTGAAGAAGGCCAACCACATACAGGACCGTGTTAGTAAAAGTATAGACTGCAAGTCAAAGGAAGTGATTAGTCCCTCTGTGCAACAGTTTTAAGACCACATTTGGAATACCGTGTCAAATTTTTCACTCATTAGTACAAAAGAAACAATAATGTACTTAGTAAGTCCAGTGAAGGGCCACCACAGGAGCACCTGGCACAAAAGGAAAGTTGGATTTTCTCAGTCTTAAGAGAAAGAATACTAAGAGATTTGGAGAAAAAGAAGGTGTCTTTATATCTGTCTGTGACTTCTCATGAGATAGCTGAAAAGATGTACCACTAGAAATTCTGATTAAGTAACAGTACAAACAAACAAGCTGTAGAGAAAAGTTGTGGAATATTCATCCTTGCAGATATGCAAAACTAAGCTGTATACGATCCTGAGTGATCTAAGCTATCTTTAAAGTACAGTCTAACTTTTAAATCAACCCTATGTTGAGCAGTGACCTGCAACTGTCACTTACAACCTCAATTATTCTGTGATGTTCCTCTAGTTTCTTCAGCTGGAGAACAAGGTTTCAGGGCATGTCAATTAACATACCTTATAGAGCCAGGGTTCTGTAGATCTAACTAAACAATGTTAAAAAACAGAGTTGCTGGCTGTTGTATTTATTCTATTTCTTTATTAAATGATTCTAAAAACTTAACAGTCACAGTAAAATAACTCATAGGTATTAATCCACAATACATAAATTGGGTGAGAGAAGAATTTATGTATGCCTGACAGGTAACCACAATGGAAAATTCTTTTGAGTCCAGTCACTCTCCATGATCAGACTCTCAAAGTCCATTACAACTTCAAACCTTGGTAGATTAGTCCATTCTTAGGCCTCGATTCTGAAGTTGATATGTGTAATAGTAAATCTAGATAAAACCCCTTGTGAATCAAGGACTTTTACCACAATTCAGTGCACAATTATAGTTTCTTTTGATGATGCAAGTTTCACATGTACTGCTGTATATTAAAGTAAATCTAATCAAAGACTTGTAGGTGTTTCAACACAGACTCAGAGAGCTCACTTTGCCTTTCCACACAAAAAGTATTTTTCCGAGATGCTGCAAAACATGATCAATTACCTTTTTATTTTCCCATTCTTTGATGGAGCCGCTATGTCCGCTAGGAAACTGCAAGATACCATCTGTACCAGCAGATAGTAATGGAGGTTGAACCTTACTAAGGATCTTTGAGCAGAGTCTCAGAGAATCAGTAAGCTCGGACAAGTGCAAAGTATGAAGATGGCTCGTCAATGCGGAAATCATCCTTAGCAACAGCTGAGGCAAGTGTTCTGTCTGTATTTCAATGTAAGTCTCCTAACAAAATAACAGTAAAAATCATTAATTGTAACACCAAATTCCACCCTGAAAGTTATCTTCTATAACAATGGCACCTACCATTTTCTTAACTGTGTTCTAGACATATGGAGCATTGAAAAAGGAAAATCAGTATCTTAATATCCAAGAATAAGAAAAACATGCTCTACTTAAAAAAGAAAAAAATAATTACAAAATTAGCTTTACAGTTGGGTAGCCAACAAGCAGAAATATACTTAGCTCTTGTTCAGAATTTTATATCTTGTTCATTATACTACAAGAACATTACAGCACATAACAGTAAGGCTAAAGAATGCTACTACTATTAATAACCTTTTATATAAAGTTTAAGAATGAAAGATAAACAAATTATAAAGAACTGAAGGGAAAACAGGCTGATTGCCATACCTGACACAGCACTCGCATACTTCTAGTAGGCTTTGAAATGAGAAAGCAAAGAATTGAGGAAAGGCAGGTATAGAAAAACAGTTCCAACAGTCTTTGCTACATTAAGCAATGCCAACAGAAAAAGATACATCTTAGCATGACATTTAAAAAAGCCTTAAAAGAAAGCTGCATACCTAAACTAGAATATCAAAGTACAAAAGGCTATACTTGTAAGGAATACAGTGCAGTTTTAGAGAAAAGAAATCTAGGACAAGACAAAAATTTTCAGGGATAAGCATCATAAAACCCACGCATCATAAAACCCACTTTGGTTATATCCAGCCAGTCTATCAAGAATCATACAACGAACCCAACACTTCTAAAGGTGTCCATCAATTTATGGTAATGTATTTTCAGGATGAACAATTAATAAAGCAAGTAGTGTTTCTGTAGTCTATAAATATACAGAATGCCAGTATTAGCAATGAATAAACCAATTCTTACCAAAGAAACTATATCCAACAAAAAATCCACTAACAAGCAGAAATTTGTCAGGGGTAACTCAGACTGCTCACCACCACCTCCAGATCCAGTTTGAAGTCTGGCATGTAATGTCCTCCTGCAAAATTCAAATAGGATTTCACTATTTTTTCCCCTCCCCCTTACACGTGTTTCTGTAACAATGCAAAGCTCTACACATCAGGGCTAATCTGTATAAACAAATACGCAACCTCTCATTTTACTGTTAAGTAGCTTATTTGGCTTCATTTGGCATCACTGCATGCTTTCAGAAAAAGCAGCAACCAGCCTTTCACTGTAAGCCAGTCTTCATTCATAAAATAAGAAAACTCAGGCTACAGAAAACTGCATTTATGACTCCACCATACGCAGCAATAGCTACCAGTAGAAGCATAGGCACCAGTTATAGAATTCAGTGGCTGTTACCGGAAGCACAGTAGTTTTGAAGACATCTAAATCCAAGATATCAAGCACTTGAGATAAAGAAAACCAAAAGTGAAATAAAAGGCCCATGAAACTTTAAAGATCACAGAATCACTCAGGTTGGAAAAGACCCTTGGGATCATCGTGTCCAACCATTAGCCCTACTCTACAAGTTCACCCCTAGACCACGTCCCCCAACACCACATCCAAGCGATGTTTAAACACATCCAGGGATGGTGACTCAGCCACCTCCCTGGGCAGCCCATTCCAATATCTCACCACTCTTTCCGTGAAGAGTTTTTTCCTAGTGTCTAGTCTAAACACACCTTGTTTCAGCAATCCACCTCACCTTCAGATGACTGCATTGTTTTACTATTGACAAGAATTCATAATCTTAAGAGTTTTATTGCTGAGTGAAATAAGAATGAACACAAACCCTCCATGAAATTCTCTTGCAGTCTAACAATATTGTAAGCAAAGGATATGAACAGAGGAATAATACTTGGTTTCTCCAATTAATGTATTCTGTGGGGGTGGGGGGGGGGGGGGGGG